>CAHIKZ030002168.1:972500-1002500 GCA_903632075.3 Acanthosepion pharaonis
ATGAATCTTTAAGAAAAAAAACGACGCTCAAGATTTTGTGTATTATGCATCAGTCATAGGGGATAAGAATCTAACATATTACGTCTTGAAATATAACTTTTTTCGCCATCTTCTAAACATCCTAGTATCTAAAACTGAGCTATCGACTCAGATGCGAATATATTTTGAAAGTATATTGAACGAGACGACATGAAGATGTGCATTGGTTGAAAGTAGCCTGTGGGAGTTCAACTCTCATGAGCTCATTCGTTTTCTTTCATTTATAATCAAGGATAACAGGCCCCGGAGGGCGAAAACTGTTCAATCTCAGGATTTTTGATTCGAGTGATCCCCAGACGTGTAAACAGATCGTAGTCTGCCTCTAGCCATTCAGCCGACTGATACGAAAATTCACTTAGCAGCTTCAGCACAGATTTGTCCAGACGCTGTCGTCATTTTTAATCAGTGGTTTACAGCGGCTATAAACCAAATCTTGATGTTAAATCTCGCGTGGTTTTAGCACCGAGTCGATAATAAACCAACCACAAATTTGCTGTGCAGCTTCAGGCCAAATAAAAGATGAAAGAGAAATCTCATTCGGCCAAAATGCTCACGTGATGCGCTATTCGAAATTTTATTTGTCCCAGGATTTTTCCCTAGAACTAATCAGACGACTGATTATTCTTTTGTGGTTTTTGTAAGCAGCCGATTTCGTGCTTCTTCTGTGTGGTTTTGACTACTGAAAAGCGATCTAGATTTGGTCGAGAAAAGAAGAAAGTGCAAAGTATATTCTGAGCGACTAAAGTTAACTCTTACTGTCCATTAACTAAGTTTACTTTTATTTTTATTGTTGTTGTGCTATCCTAACCTCACTTATTTTTTCTGTGGCTTTGTAGCCACAGCAAAAGCAATTTCCCTTTTATCTTGGAAGATGTATTTATTTGTGTCTTAGTCATCTGCAACTTTTATTAGCTCTTCTTGTCTCTACACCAAGTTAGTCATTCAACGCTAATGTTTTTCACATTTTTAATATCTTATTTACCCCAATACCTAATATCGGGCATTTTCACGCGACATACTTTTCCTGGGGTCATTATTCTTTTTTATTATTTATTTTTTCTTTTATCTTATTTTTGCTTCTCTTTATCCTCTTTTTATACTCTCTTCTATTTCGTTTCTTTCTTTTTTGGTCTTTCCCTTTTTTTATTTGTTTCTCTTTCCCTAATTTTTCTTCGTTTTTTTCTCTTTCTCTTCTTTTTGTTTTCCTCTTTCTCTTCTTTTTGTTTTTCTTTTCTTTCCCCTCCATTTATTCTTCTTCTCTTTCTCTTCTTTTTAGTTTTCTTCTCTTTCTCTTCTTTTTATTTTTTCTTCTCTCACCCTTCTATTTGTTCTTTCTTCTTTTTTTTTTTTCATTTTTCTTCTCTTTCCCTCCTTTTTGTTCTTTCTTCATTTTCCCTTCATTTCATTTTTTCTTCACATTCCCTTCATTTTCTTTTTTCTTCTTTTCATTTTTTCTTCTCTTTCCCTTTTTTTATTTTTCTTCTCTTTCCCTTTTTCTTTCTTCTCTTTTTCTTTTTGTTTTTTCTTCATTTTCCCTTATTGTTGTTCTTTCTTCTCTTTCCCTCCTTTTTAATTTTCTTCACATAACATTCTTTTTATTCTTTCTTCTATTTCCCTTCAGTTTATTTTTCTTCTTTTTCCCTTCATTTTATTTTTCTTCTCTTTCCCTTTATTTTATTTTTCTTCCCTTTCCCATTCTTTTTGTGTTTACTTCTCTTTCCCTACTTTTTGTTTTTCTTCTCTCTGGTCCAAAAAGTCTATAGTTTGGGATGGGGAGACGCGATGTGACCTCTGCAAGTCTGTAACCAATAAAATAAACTTCCCCAAAGATATTTGCACGTAAAATAATATAACGAACCTGACATAAGTGAATATAACGACTGATTGGTATTCGAACTCGGCTCTCCGATCCCGCAATTCATTTGCTAACCACTACTCCACTTCTATTCATTACGCCACTGTCACCTCTTCTCTTTTGCAAACCAATAAAATATACATCATTAAACTGAACGATTTTATCGCGTTCTCTTAACTCGAGCGGTTTAACACCTTCAGATATCCACTTGATATTTTGTCCTAAGCACTTAATTCGCGATTAAATTATTAAAAGTTAAAAGACCAAATAGCATTTCTTTTCATCCCGAATCCCAGATTCTTTCAAAGAAATAAAATTATTTATTTCATACAATGTTTTTTACATTTAAAATAATGATCAATAATGCTTGAATTATGCTAAACGATATTTTTACTCATTGTATATGAATTAGTTCCGAGTAATTATCTCGTTTACTTATCCTTAACAAATAAAATTAACTTTATTATATTTAAATATTTTTTAATTTTAATTTTTTTAATGCGACATTATTTTATGAACGGATTAATATTTACTAAGCCTAATCTAATTTGGAAAAGATTAACTAACAATTATAAGATGGAAGAAGTCATAAGCAAAAGGATCAGCTCCGAATTAGAGCCGTGAGAACTAATGATTTTGTGATACGCCATACTAATTGAATCATAACTGTGGGTTGAAGAACTGGGTTCATACCTTTCCAAAGGGTATTTGCGCGTAAGTGAATATAACGAACCCAACTGGAATTGGAACACGGCTCTCCGATGAACAATTCTGAGCCATTATCCACTGCATGACCCAAACATCCAGGTATACAGCATCTAGTATTCCCAAGCGGTCACCCATCTAGGTACTGAACAGGCTCTACGTTACTTAACTTCGGTAATCGTACTGGAAGTGGTGTTTCAACGTGATGTGGTCGTAAACTCTCGCAGGGATGTAGTTCTGCAAAGTAATGCTGAGAATACAATGACCGGAACAAGGAAGAGGTTTTATGGAAAATAGGAACCAAAATGATAATTCTACTTAGAATCCGAAACAGACAGCTGACGTTTCTGGGAAATATATTTAGGAAAGAGTGTTTGGAGAATTTGAAACTCACAGGATATATTGACAGCAAGGGAATCAAAAGGAAACATCGTGTAACCTGTTTAATGAGTTGATTTAAATGGATTACAGAAGAAAAACAGGGGGTAATGTAAGGGGACAAACAATACTTTCTGCTACAACTCGCGTTCTGGATGAAAGAAAAGGTTTGTTCGTCACTAGACTACAGATATGGAACATCAAGGAAAAAATCGATTTCATTATTGTGGTAATAGTCACCTAGTGACTATACAGTGGGAGGTAACACTATTTACTAGTTTACTTCGTTTCATAAAATACAAGACAAAAAGGAGTCGGTCACCCAATTACAAACGTTCTTATTACACATTTTTCGGCTAATCAACCATCACTCTGCGATAGGCGACCCGGCTATGATTTAATAAATATCCTTTTTTACTGCGGTAAGAAGTAGCTAGTAAATTTTACCGCCTTTAAAACGAAACTTAGTGATTTAAGAGTCTTAACGATTTTAACAGTTGTCGACAAAAGAAGATCTCTCTCTCTCTCTCTCTCTCTCTATATATATATATATATATATATATATATATATATATATAGTGTGTGTGTGTGTGTGTGTGTAAAATGTTCACTTTCTATCAGCATGGCTGATGCTAACCTCCAGGAGAGCAACTTATTGTCCTTGCTAGGTCTCACGTTTTCCACTGACATGAAGTAAAGTAATTATATTGAGCCATTTGCTAGGTCTGCTGAAATTCGAGCCTGTTGGCTCGGCAAAAATTGCCCGTAGACTCCGCATACGCGGGATCAGGTATCAGTCTTCCTCTTCGGACGAGACTCTGCCCTTCAGCATGGCCCTACCGGGTGTCTCTCTGCTCAAAAGTAGAGAGTTCAACACAGCAACCCCCACCCCACGCTGGCAGCTCACGCTGACACCTTAGGCAGCATATTTCTCCCATTTACAATAGTGCCCAACTTATTTATGACGATTGGGACATACCTATTACTGTTCATAGGTACGATATATAATAAAAACTTTGTTCTCTGTGTTGTGCATGACCATTCTTCTTGCTAGAATACTTCTTGAACGTATATGAATCTACCATTCGTCTGTGCATTGAATATTTCTGTCATATCTAGTCTGGTGCTCTGGTTACATATCTCGAGCCGTTTGACAAAATCCAAAGAAGAATCTGTTAATTTATTGGTTCTGACCTGGCATCTCGGCTCCTGTTACTTTCCCACCGCCGTAACGTGGCTTTCCTTTCTCTTTTCTATAAATATTTTCATGGAAATTGTTCCGAGCGTTTCTCCTTGGTACCTAGACCTCATGGATTTAAGCATAATACTAGAATGAAAACTAGATGAAATTAAGTTCTAGTCTAATAGTTTCTCTTCTAACACTTTTCGCCTGTGGAACGCTAGTTATTTCAACTGTAAAATGGTGACACCTGTCAATCTAGTACTGCACATAAATCGATGAGGTCGAGCTACAAAGGTGGAAAGCTCATTAGAACAATTAGCATATAAATATTTATAGAAAGGATAAAAAGAAAACCGCGTTGCAGCGGAGATAATGTGACTGAAACCGGGATAGCAGGTTAAGAATAATCTTGAAAAATTTAAAAGCAACAGCAATCGCCATCTTAAGTCTTTCTGAATCGTGTTTTTTTATTGTTCTTTCTTATTACTAAGGTTTTCTCATTTTTTTTTTAACTCTTGGTAACCCTTTGTGTGTTAGTAACTTTATCGCCTTTCTTGGAGTGAAATCATTTAAAAAAATTTCTTCCTTTTTTTAATTCATTTTTTTTATTTAACATTAGTTCTTTATTATCCTCCCTTCATGTTTTTTTCTTTTATCATTCCTCCTTTTTTTATATTCTTTATCTCATCCTTCCTTCCTTCCTTCCTCACTTCCTTCTCTCCTTCCTTTCTTCCTTCTCTCCTTCCTTCCTTCCTTCTCTCCTTCCTTCCTTCCTTTCTTCCTTCTCTCCTTTCTTCCTTACTTCCTTCTCTCCTTCCTTCCTTCCTTCCTTCTCTCCTTCCTTCCTTCCTTCCTTCTCTCCTTCCTTCTCTCCTTCCTTCAATCCTTTCTTCCTTCTCTCCTTCCTTCCTTACTTCCTTCTCTCCTTCCTTCCTTCCTTCCTTCCTTCCTTCCTTCTCTCCTTCCTTCCTTCCTTCCTCTCCTTCCTTCCTTTCTTCCTTCCTTCTCTCCTTCCTTCCTTCCTTCCTTCTTTCCTTCCTTCTCTCCTTCCTTCCTTCCTTTCTTCCTTCTCTCCTTCCTTCCTTACTTCCTTCTCTCCTTCCTTCCTTCCTTCCTTCCTTCCTTCCTTCCTTCCTTCTCTCCTTCCTTCCTTTCTTCCTTCCTTCTCTCCTTCCTTCCTTCCTTCTCTTCTTCCTTCCTTCCTTCCTTCCTTCCTTCCTTCCTTCCTTCCTTCCTTCCTTCCTTCTCTCCTTCCTTCCTTCCTTCCTTCCTTAGACTCACGAAGATGCAATTGCTGAAACGTTATCATAAAAAAGATCAAGGAAGATGAAGAATTAAAAAAACAAAAAAACATTGTGCAACAATAACGACGGTTTGTTTCAAAACATTCAAAGATGAATTCTGTTTACCTCCCCCTTCTTACATTATTTACATTATTCGGACTATTGTCCTCATCTTTGTCGCCATATTTATCACAACGTTTCGGCCGTTGTACGCTCCGGCCTTCTTCAAGTGGTTGGAAATATGGCGACAAAGATGAGGACAATAGTTCGAATAATGTAAATAATGTACAGAATACCTCACCTCAGAAATATAGACAGACTCCCCCTTCTTGTTGTTGTTCCTTTTTAGTTCTGTACCGTATTTCTTGAAAACCTGGATGACCATGACACTTCCTGTCCTCCTGCCTCTTTTTGACTGTTTTTTATTTGTCACCACTCTGCCATCCATTTACTGACTAAATTATCCAAGCCTTCTTTATATGTCGAAGGGTTTTCAGAAGTTTCTTTCTGATTTTAAGTATTCACATCCTTTCATTTTTTTAAACTTCCTATTCACCTAAAACATTAATCTGAAAACTCATATTCTTAAATAACCACTTCTGCTCGAGACTTTCATATGGAAGTCATGCATGGTGCCAAACTCATTCAGAAATATTTAAACTGTCAACTGTATACAACCAGTTTCTAAGATCGAGGGTTAAAAATGGCGTTGAGCAAGCGAAGCCCTAGGGTCTTCTCAAAAAGTATCCTTTTTAACTCTGCGGATTGGCGCTACAGAATCGCAGGCAAAGAACTGTACCAAATAATAGAAACCAGACGATTTAAGACCACCAACAGAGGCAATAACTAAAATGAATAGCACGTGTAAATTGAAGAGAAAATAATGAAATCAGAAAGATGCTGATATTAGACACCAATTCAAAAGAAAAAGTTAGGAAGGAAACCTCCATCAATACAGTTAATGGATTTGAGAAAACAAATTTTCCTGAAAAATTTTTTTAAGAGAAATATTTTATAAATTTCAAATGAAAGTAGCACCGGCTTCTTGGTAAATAAATTTATTTATTTTTATTTCATTTTATTTTATTTTTTTAAAGCGTTTCACCCCAAGCAAGGCGTGACGTCACTAGAACGCAAGGGGTTACAATGAGTTGGAGCGAGAGCAAATAGGAGTGATAGAGGAATGGATGAGGAGAAGGTTAGGGGATAGATCAAGGCATCTAGAGACGTCGATTGACATTACATTTGGAGACATTACAGTTGGAGATTATAGTTATCTGGGAAACAGGAAAAGGGGAAGGAGTTCCACGGGAGAGAAGTGCGAGACATGAAATAGAAGAGACGGCTAAATTTAACAGTTTCCACAGTGAAAGAGTGAGAGCGAGATGCCAGCCTAGTAGAACGCTTAAATTCATGAAGTCTGGGAACCAGCGAAAGCAGCTCCTCGGAGCAGTTAACATGAAAGTATTTGTAAAAAAAGACAGAGGGAAGCGACGACACGTCTGTGAGAGAGCGACTGCAGACGAGATGCCAGATCAGAGCCAATTACATTGCATATCCGTCTCTGGATTTTATCAAGAACCTTGAGACAAACAAAGGGGATCCAGACCATCGAATGTTTCCTTATAAGGAAACAGTTATTAATACCACTAACATTTAGCTACTTTTTTTTTTCTTTTTTTGTGACGATTAATCTTTCTAGTCGTTTTCCTTTAACTTCGTTTTCGTACATCAACTTTTTTTTCTTGGTATTTTCTTTCTTTAGAAGCTTTTCCCTCCATTGTTCCCATTCTCGCTTAAACAGCTAAGAATGCACATTCCTGATTCTTAACATTCAATACCTTAACAGTTATACGTTGTCATCTATTCGGGTCTCAATTACATTGCACTGAGAGATATCAATATGTTTCTCGGTTTGTTTTTAACAAGCTCTTGTGCCAATAGGCACAGAGGCAAGTAAACTGCCGCTATACTCGGTCAAATGGACACGCTCATGTGTGCAAATATATACACGGAAACAGGCTTAAAAGTCTACGACGTTAACCTACTCGTAGATCATTGCAAATACTCTATCTCGAAGCGGTCAGTCATGTAACACAAAATATATAATTATCGCAGGATGGAAATATTTATGTATCCTAAAAAACTTTGTTATTTACATGTCCACGAAGACATAACCGTTTGCATAAAATTCTATAACCTCTGTCCTTCACACCCACTAAAATCGCCATATATTGACCGATCGAAACCAAATTCTGGGGAGAAGTGTTAACAGGTAAGTGAATACAAAGTACATTTGGTTTTACGAGGATGTATTGCTTAGAAGAAAAAAAAATCATCAATTTTGGGGGAAAAAGTAAGAGTTTTATTATTTAACATCCAAAATATCCCCACTATTTTAAGAAACAATTTAATGATTTAAATAACCAATACTTACTAAATAAAATACAATATATGTTTTTGCATATCTTTTATTTAAGTTTTTATATATACAAGACACCAATTTCCAGTTCACCTTGCGTTTGCGAGAATTATAACCAAATCACAAAGCCAAACGCTTCAAAAAGTTGGAATTTGGAAAGAAGTATTTATGCATGGTCAATTGTATGTTGCATGCTCAAGAATAAGAAACCTTAATAATTTATTCTTCGCTGTTAAAAAGGAAAAAAAAAAAATAAAAATAGTGCTTACCATGAATTCCTATATAATTAAATTAAAGAAATTATTAAACCACGATGAAGGTTTTTTCCCCAAATATTTTTCCAAACAAATCAGCTCATTCAAATTTCGTCGATTAGTTTACGAAATTTAACGAAACGTAGTTTTTAAATTTCGACAAAAAAAATGTTAGCAATAACTTCAACAATACTAAATACTGTGGAGATTTCAACCTGTGTCAGCGTGTTACAAAAACATTCTAGCATATAAAAATTCCTAAGCATACACCCACCTAATGAATATCCATTAGATGCCCTGTTAATATAATTGATACTACTACTGATGATAATAATAATAATAATAATAATAATAATAATGATGATGATGATGATGATGATAATAATAATAATAATAAAATTCTACTTGCTCTTTCTTTTCTTAGCATGTACGTTATCCCCTGTCATTACCTCAGATAGACAATGTTCCATTCCTCTTTTATTGCTCGGATAGACCTGTAATAATTTATATCTCCCTTGTCCACAAATCAGAAGAAAATATATATGAAAGGCGCTATTTGGTTTTAGAAGAAAGAAAGAAAGAAAGAAAGAAAGAAAGAAAGAAAGAAAGAAAAAAAAAAAAAAAAGATTGAGGTGGGGATAACACTCTTATGTGTTTAATGTCTGTTTCAACACATGAGTCGAGTCGGAAGTAAATACAAGAGTGAAAGATTTAATCTGCTGTCATACATGTGCACGTTTTGTCTTAGAGAATCAATATAGGCTACAGTAAATATCTTGTTCAGTACCAGAAATGTTTGTGTTAGTTGCCTGACCATAATCAGTTGGGCATGTCAACCCAGGTGATGATGCATATTGCATCTTTGTTCATGAGTCAAAGTACTGTAAGAGCATAGTGGCTGGATACTTTTTTTTTTTTAAGTTTGATGGATGACTCAAGCCAGGCCGACTAGGGATTTGCATCTAGATACCTGGGAAAAGCATCCATCGGAAGCCGTCTCTATTAACCGGACTGAAAGTATTTCTAACTGGAACCCACCTGAAAGGTTGGGTCCTGTTTTATTAAAATCTTTCACTGTCGGGTAAATTTGGCTGTGATGAATGTGCCTTGTGTATAAAAATCATTTTAGATATCAGAAGGAGTATACTGGCTTTCGTTTATTTTCGTTGTACTCCTGTATTCCTTTTTCGGGTGATCATCTCTCAAATAATAATAATAATAATAATAATAATAATAAAGGCTTTGGAAATGTACAAAGTCTCCTCGGTGATAGTAATTTTCCTTAAATGTGGTATGGAAATGGGGAAAAGTACATTAGTCAAACGTACTGCCACTAGGAATTGTTTGAATATCCGGCGAGGAATCTTTCAAGGAAACTCCATGTCACCCTTTCTGTTCTGTATGTCCTTAAACCGCCTTTCGCATGAACTAAACAGTTATAACTATAGATACAATGTAAAAAAGAAAGTGTTTTAAAACCTATTCTACATTGGATGATATCAAACGCATTGCCAAAGACAATGTGTTGAAGTGTATTCTCAATACTGTAAAATGTTTCAGTGATGATAAACAGCACGAATTTCGGATTAGATAAATGTGCAAAAGTAACATTCATGAAAGAGAGAATTACAGAAACACACTGAATAGATCTAGATTTTGTCACAAATATTAAGGAAATGGAACAAGTAGACTCCTATAAATACCTAGCAGCCAGTGTAGGAAATGGCATAGAGCATACCCACCTGAATGGGGAAGTAAGAAAAAATACTACAAGCGTGTGCATTTTTTAAGCATTTCACCCCTAGCAAGGCGGGAGTTCTGCTAGTATGAAAGGAGCTAAAGAGAGTAAGGGAAAAGACTGAGTATAGGGGGTTGACGAAAGTAAAAAAAAAAAAAAAGAACAACAGAGGAGGAGGATAAAAAGACGAACGGAGATCAAGGCATCAGAAGATGTCGATTGACATTACATTTAAATCTTAGAAGATTATAATTACCTAGTTACCAGGGAAGCAAGTAAGAGGAAGGGAGCTAAACAGTTGGGAAGTGCGAGAAAAGAAACTGTTGTCGTAGAAGAGGCGGTTACATTTAACTGTTTCGACAGTAGAAGGGTGGGACCGAGATGCCAACCTAGTAGCACGCTTAAATTTATGTAGTCTGGGCACCAGTGCAAATAGCTCGTCAGAGCAGATGCCATGAAAATATTTATAGAAAAGACAGAGGGAAGCCACATTACGTCGATGAGAAAATAACTGGAGTCAAAACCCCAAGTCAGGCCCGATCACATTGCATATGCGTCTTTGGATTTTGTCGAGAACCCCGAGATGAACAGCGGAGGCACCAGACCATATATGGCAACAGTATTTCATGCATGGAAAAATGGTAGATTTGTAGATGTGAATAATGGACACAGAGAACCAACTTTCCTTGCAGTAGATGTAGCTATTGATTCAATGTAGTTGTTCCACCTCAAGTCAGTGGAAAACGTGAGACCAAGAAGGTGCAGTGAGGTTCTCTCTTGGAGTTGAGCATTAACTACGTTGACTGGAAGCAGGGACGTTTCTTTATGTTGAGTAAATGACAGCAGTTTCTTTTTGGATACAGTAAAATTCACAAGCCATCTCCAGCCCCAGTCAACTGGAAGTCGTTTATACCGAACTGTATTCACAAAATTGAATATTAGCCAAAAAATCACTTTGTCTGTTCCTGTGGTGCAATTTAGTTTCAATATCCTTAATTGGACCATTACTGATCTTAAGCGATTGGATGTCAAAACGAGAAAGCTTCTCACTTAGCACTGCATGCAACATCCTAAGGCTGATGTTGGTCGTCTGTATGTGTCCAGATCCGAAGGAGGCAGAGGAATAGTTCTTAGAACTGTCTTACAAAACCGCAACAATTGGTCTTTAAAGATAACTGGAAACTACAGAAGACTGGATAATTATCTGTGTCAAAGAACATGAAAGAAACAAGAAACTTTATTCTGTAATAAAGTAATCCAATACATCCAAATAAGAATTACAAGGGGGTTAAGAAATGCAAATAAATACACTTACTGAAGCGACAAAGATTAAAAAAAAAAAAAGCAAATGCAATGTGCCAAATGCAGAAACGATAGTAAGATAAACTTCTTCATGGTCAATACTCTGCCTTTACCAAACAAGTTGATGTATACAAAGTACGCATGCGTCAGTAGTTATAAGCTGAAACCGAAGGTTTTATTCTTACTGCACAGAACCAATGCTTGCCAACTCGAAATTACCAAGCACACATAATGAAAAATTGAGTTCACCCTAAAAGCATATTCCGTGATAAATATCCCAAAACAATTGACCATCTAGAATCATGTTGCACAGTGTTAGCACCAATTGAATATAAAAGTTGGCTTTATAGAGGGGACCACTATCTGTAGTGGAAAATATGCTACTTTTTGCGAGAAGAAAACTGCAACAAACTGGTATGAACAGAGCCGGTTACAGAGATAAGACATGTAACAATTTTATAGCACTTTACAATACCTACAGATAAAACAATCAACAAATCTAATCGCCCAGACATCTTGATCAAAGACCACAAGAACAAAATGTGCGCTCTCATTAACATGGCAGTCGATCAGTAAAATTAATCTCTAACCACCTTATCGACCACAAAATTAGACTTTTTCTTTTTAAAGTAAATAACAACGATAGTGAACACAGTCAAAAATAGCATAAATATTTTCTAACAAAGCCAAATGCACGTCAAGTACAAGTAAAATGAATCCTCACTTAGAAATATCATAGAGAAATACACTACCCTAGTTGACCCGAACAAAAAATTAATTATCTACTACAAGAGATTTAAAAGAGCTAACCTTATATTAAAAAATAACGACACACGAAAACTACAAAGAACGATCATTAATTACGAGTTCAAATGACCCTTAAGGAACTGTGTTCCTGATCAAACCGAACTCACAAATAATTACATCGGTCATACGACTAAATTATCCAGACGTCTTACGTTACACCTTTCTGACCAAGGCTCCATCAGAACCCATTTAAACACACGTACACAAACTTACTAGAATCCATCCGAAATATACTAGTAGAAAATACACGCGTAATAACTTTATCCACATGTAAAGAAAGGTTAAAAATAATGGATGCCTTAATAGTAAAAAAGAAAAAGCCAACACAACAATATTAACTACAAAAGCGCTCAGAATTACAGAACATTTGACAGTTTCTACACACTCTGTGTCTAGAAAAAAAAACACTTGTTCGAAGTCAAGAAAATCAAATAGAAAACTTAATCGCAGTACCTTGTCTGTCGGCTTTAATGAAACCTGTATAAATGAGGGATTGCTGCCTAAATACGCAATATATATATATATATATATATATATATATATATATATATATATATATATATATATATATAAAGAGAAAAAGAGAGAGAGAGAGTAATGTAGAGATAGAAATCAACACTGCAGGTTTCACTCCTTAACACAACCTTGAGACCAAGAAGAAAGCATTGAGGCGTGCAAATGACAGATACCAAGTAGTGTTGAATCCTATATTCACGCTGTCTATATATATATATATATATATATATATATATATATATATATATATATATATAATTATTTATTTTTAAAAAAATTAGAACATAAATATGTTATAAAATCACTACAAAAATAGCCATTTTGTTTCAACACCCCGGTGTCTTATCAAGTGATGATGTTGAATGTAAAAAAATCTGGGTTTTTTTTTTACATTCAACATCATCATATGATAAGACGGTCATTTTATAACATATTTATGTTATAATTTTTTTTTTAAATAAATAATTATATCTGCTCTTCTTTGTATTGAGCACTCTTTTAAGAATAGTACTTGTTGTTTATTGGAATTCATTCCGTATACACCAATTATATACTTGGATATAAACACGCTAAAATCCACTTTCCTCCCTACCGTGCGCCGATGGCTTAATGGTTGACACCAGTTCAGTCGGGTTTCGACCCTAGCTGGAGGCAACCGGATGTCTAGCCACACTGATGAGCAGCGAAACAGTCTGTCTGTGGATGACGGTATATATATATATATATATATATATATATATATATATATATGTGTGTGTGTGTGTGTGTGTGTGTGTGTGCATACATATACACATATATCGGTTATCGACGTGGAAAATGCAACCGGTATGTGACTCAAATTCATGCCAAAGTGAGTATAGCTAGTTCTTCAGCCTTGGCTGGCAATTAATCTAGGAAATAGATAACTCTGGATTTAAAAATTGTGAAGAAATCAAAGAGAAGTTACTAACTTTTCGAAGAACAGTGATGGTAATTTGCAGATATTCACGAAATGGAAGACGTGGTGAACCACAAACCCTTCCAATGTGAATAGATATGATTTTTTTTTTCTAAAAAAACATAAATATTTCAATGTTTCCCGCATACATATATGACAGGTTTTAAATTCTTGTGACATATCAATTAATACGTGCTTACATAATGGAATTTATATACACTTCATTGAGTAGATAGAAGAAATTTAGAACGTCTTATTAATTAAACACCTTGAGCCATAATTAATTTTAATTGCTGAATTAATTAATTTTCAGAAAGCTTCGGAATTTTATTTTTATTTTATTTTGTGATCTTAAACCGTAAAGGAACAAACAAGTTAATTTGATTTTTTTTTTTCTCAGCGTGAAATAAAATCAAATCTGTTGAGCCACCCGTTCTCGTATAATCACCGAAGTTAAGCAACCTCAAGCCTGGTCAATACCTAAATGGGTGTCCGCTTGGGAATACCTGGTGCTGTAAGCTTGAATGTGCGGGAGATTTAGTAGATAACAGCTCGGAATTTGGAAATAGTTGAGTTCCAATACCAGTCGGGAATGGATGTATTCACCGTTTAAGAAATAAACAGATCATCTACTCAACTATGGGTATCTCCTAAAAATAGCATTTAACGTTTAAAATAAAATATGTCGGATTAATAAGTGAAAAAAAAAACTTTCCTAAAAATTGCTGAGCTTACGTTCAGATACGAAGCTGGGTAGAGATGCGTACTTCGAGAATAGGGGAAAATTCCTTGTACAAAAGCATTATTCGGGCTTTGCTTGGCCAGTAGATACTTTGTAGCTGAGAGGTAAAAGCACGTCAGATCTAATGTCGGTTTCCTCTAGGGGAACGCAGGTCCTAATCCGGCCATAGAACGCATATTTTTCTAATACGATTTCTCGAAAATTCAGGCCGATAGATGGAAATAAATAAATATACTCTTTAATAAATAAACAGAGCATCTACTCAAATATGGATGGATAATATATATATATATATATATATATATATATATATATATATATATATATATATATATATATATATATAAGAAAGAGGTTGTAGTGGTTCCAACGAGAGAAAAGTATGTATATTAAAAAGAATAAAAGAGAGGTGCCGCAAACGTTTTTGGTTGTAATGTGTGTTTTTTTTTTAAATATTATGCTTTATTTTCCATAATTTAACTACACGTTTTTCTGGTCTCGTGACCGTCTTCGGGTAAAAGCGGAGATTTCCACATATTATTAAAAATTATTATTTTTTCCTTTATGTTTTTCAATGTTAAATATTCTCGATATGAGACATTCTCTGTTTTTGTGTTAGTAATCCGAATGTCTTTCTTGAATTGGCAATGAAGAGTTCTGCGCGGAGGGTCATAAAACAATTAAGGTTGGTCCAAGAGTAATGATGAATTACTTATCGGCATTTTATCTTTTAATGTTTTAATGACCCCTGTGTGTTCTTAGATCTGTTTCCATTTTCGTGTGTTTCTGTCAGCAAGCGTGTATATATGTGTGCGTATATTCCCCCTCCATACATATACTGTCTTACTACGAGGAATTAGTAAACTCATTTGTACACATACACACATACATGCACATACGCACATACACACCGTCCGACCACAAGGAATCAGTACATACACACATACATACACACACACATACACACATATACTTCTCAAGATACATGGAACCAGTATACACATACACACACACACACACACATACATACATACACATGTAGTTCCTAAGCTGTGTGGGGTTTGTGTGCGTGCTCGTGAGTAGTTCCCCTGTTTTGTCAACATGCGTATGTGTGTGTGTGTGTGTGTGTGTGTGTGTGTGTGTGTGTGTGTGTGTGTGTGTGTGTGTGTTCGTGTCTCCCGTATGTGAGTATGTGCTCATGTGAGTGCGCGTTCATGTATGTGAGTGATGTTATCACTGTATTTGGTCACCTTGTGTGCATGTTGTGTGCTTTTGCGTGTGGGGTTATGACCTATTTAGTTCGGGTTTAAATTTGTTTATAAAGTTTTTTTCATGTATTTGTAGATACGAGTAATTGTCTGTTTGATATATCGGCATGATATTAAACTTACCCTGGTTACATTTGAAAATGTGTTGTGATACAAAAAGTTTTCTGTTGTCTGTCAATTTTATATTGCTTTTGTGTAGGGAGACCCTGTTGTTCAGTTGTTGGCTGATGCCTATATATGACTTCTTACATTTTGTGCATTTAAGTACAAAAATTACATTTTTGGAGTTGCAGTTTAAGTTTTTATTTATTGTGAATGTTTTTTAGGGTTTTCAAAAGTGTAGGAGTTTCCTTCTATAATGATGTCACAAACCCCACATCTTTTTTGTTGCATTTTGTGACTCCCTGTATTGTGTGTTGGTTAAAATTAGATGAGGTTAATATGCGTTTTAGGTTTTGAGATTGGCGTTTGCTTTTAATTATTTTGGTTGTTTTTAGTATATTATTCAGTTTATTACTCTTGCTAAGTAGGTCTAGATTTTTTGTAATTTCTGTGAATATTTCTGGATTGTTTTTGTTGTATGTTGAGACATAAGCTAGAGTTGGTTCCACGTCACGTTTCTTTTTATTTCTAAGTTGGTCTAGAGGAATTTCTTTCGCGAATTCAATACCTTTGTTTATTAGTTTTGTAGGGTAGCCTCGTTTTTTTAGAGTTTTATGTAGTTATTCTAATCGGATTTTTCGGAGGTGTTTATTAGTCACTATTGTACAAATTCTACGTACTAGGGAATAGGAGATGGATTTTAGGCAATATATATATGAGGCACGTTGGAGTAGTGGATAGCAGGGTTGATGAATCGGAGAACCGAGTTCAAATCCAATCAAATCCATTACATTCATTTAGGTGTTAATAACTTGGATATGGCGACTGAATTTGAAACCTGCAGACGGTCGTTTGAAGACCTTGTGGCAAGTCTCTGTATTCGGCCCTTCACAAAGTGTGGTTGGTTCTGCAATGGTCTGGGCTGGAGGTTCCTAGGAACTGAGCTGTTTGAACCTCATACGTCGTATACGACGGGAGAGTCCACCAATGACGTTAAATCCTTTGAAAGGATATTCCTAGTCGTAACCAGAATTTCTCGCTCACGCAATCATTGAACGCTTATTTATATATATATATATATATATATATATATATATATATATATATATATATATATAATATTAAGACATTAAGATCATTTTCTTCAACTTTTCATATTTTATATATATATATATATATATATATATATAATATTAAGACATTAGTTGCATTCGTATCATTGTCTTCAACTTTTTCATCAACACAACGCATCCGGCCTTCTTCGGGTATTCTTCAGGGAATTTAGAATTAAACCGTTTATTTAATCTTCTTTTATGTGTTGTGTCCCTTCAGGGCGTGGGCGATGATGGCTCTCCATATCTTCCTGTCGCTTGTAGCTCTTAATATGTTTTGTCTTCTTGTTATTTCTCTCAAACCCTGTTATACCATCCATTTGCACAAACCCATCAAGTATGTTAAGTACTGCTTTCCTTTGTCACTCTATCAATCTATCCTGTAAGTATTAAATTTTCTAAGCCCTCCTTCCTTATTACATGCTCCAGAAATTTCAACCGCATCTTCCTGATGTTATCCACAGCATCTTTTTGTAGAACCACATTTTCTGTTGCTTCAAGTCTCTTCTTCATCTTTGAGGAGATTGTTAGCATTCGCTTGCCATACACAAGGACAGATAACACGTAACATTTCAGTACACTTTTCTTTGTTTCCAACGAAATTTTCTTGTCTCTTAATACTTTGCTTAGCTTTTGAATCTTGTCTCTCCTTGTTCTTCGTTTACTACTGCTTAGTTTCTGCTTACTTTAATCCTCTTAGCTATTGTCCACGCGAGCAATTGTGAGTAGATTCTCTGGGACGGGGGGTACAAAATTTGTTGCGGAAAGGATTCCTTAGATCACCGTTTGAATAAAAAAAATGAGAGAGATTGTTTCGTGATCAAATAAAATGATATTTATTTAAATGTAGGATATACAAATTTTAACTATAATTAGTTATCTTGAAAGGAAAGTTAGCATGTTCTTCTCTTTGACTGTAAGGAAATGAACATGAATAGTCTTTCAGCGAGGAAGAGATTCCATGCCTTACCGTTTGTTGAATTAAAAAAATGAGAGAAACAGTAAGATACAGAAATGAAATAAAAATTGTTTTCTTTGACTGTAAGTAAATGAATATAAATAGTCTTTCAATTAGGAAGAGAGGAAGTGGAGTTGGGAGGCAAGGTCAAAGGGAATCCGCTGTTGCTTTGACGAGAAAGACAGAACGACGAGGTTGTCTCGTGTCTCTTCACGGCTGTTAGTCCTTCTGCCGAGTTGAAAGAATATTTGCTTTTTATGACATAGTATAGTCTCCAGAAGCCTGTGTTTATTTATTGGCAGATGATTTTATTGGCTATTTATTTTTTTTAAATTGAAAATTTTAAGTATATTTGAAAGCCGGAAAGCTGCGCGTAGCCCTTGCGTGGTGTGTTTAATTTTGTCATTTACTTCTTTGCTTTGATGGTGTTCAATTCCACTTACCCTACAACGCTCAGTAGTAACTGAGCTGGCAATAACTAAGCAATAACCTCAAGATGGGTGCAAAAGAGATGGATTCCCCAAGTGAACGCTACAGATTAGGGAGCATTTGAACCCGTCTTGCCGCTTCTATTTTACGCGTCGATAAAATCGTTAAAATTGGCATTATGGGGACACTTGTCCGTATAAATCAATGTATAATAGTCAGAACATATCATTTTAAAAATTCAGGGCTAATTTAATCATCTCTTTACTTATAACTATAAATAACTGGAGAGACAGCGAGATTAATTGTGAATCAAGATGATCCAATATGGCCGATGAGAATTCCCTTTCTTCATTACTAACCAAGTAACGTTTAACTCGACAAGAAATTCTATGAATCACTCACACATAACTTGGAGCGACGCGCGGAAAATCTTGAGATCTAAAAACTGCGTTATCAACACTTTCTTCGTATTTAGTAATTTGTACTTAAAAAAAAAATTACTGAAGTAAAATCAAACAAGCGTAGAAAACAGAAGAAAAGACTGAACGAGTTCAAAAGATCGGAAGTCGTTAACTTCACATACTCCTTTGCTATGACGTCATACAGGGATCGATGTGACCCCTGTAGCAAGGTCTGAACATGCGCAGAGTAAGCGTGATGTCATAAGCTTACGCCCATAGCTGAAGAGTTGTGTCTTGGTTTCGACGCCAGGATTATGTTTTAGAGCTGTTTCTATTAAAAAAAAAAAAAAAAAAATGGTTCTTCGGCTGTTTTTTTTTTTTTTTTAATAACTCCAGAATTCCTTTTTTTTTTTTTTTTTTTACAAACGGTTTCTGTTAATTTAATCCGGTGTTTCAGTTATCAGCCTCTAATTTAAACATTCCTATTTTCTTTTAGGGTAATGAGCAACGCTTTTTTTTTTTTTTTTTTTTTTTTTTTTAATATTTTCAGTAGAAAAAAGTAAGGGAAAAAGGAGAAACGAAGGCGGGAAAGGACCGTCAAAAACGAAATAGGAATTATTAATTGGCTGGGGAGGAGCCCAAAGATGAGCCACACGGAGTTATAGGGAGGACGTGTCTCGACTTCTTGATTTTTAATCACGAATACTAATAACATCATTATAGATAGACACACCCGAGAAAGAATGCCGCAACGCAAAAATATACATCTGGTGAGGGTGGGAAGGATATCTGCGAAAATGCTAATGAAGAGTCGATGATCACACGTCGTATATATATATATATATATATATATATATATATATATATATATGTGTGTGTGTGTGTGTGTGTGTGTGTGTGTGTGTGTGTGTGTGTGTGTGTGTGTGTGTGAAAATATATAGAAAATAGGAAGGAACTGGTTAGGTAAATAACCCAAAAGTCCCATAGTATTTTAGTTATTATTTTTAAAAAATAGTGCTCGATACAAAAGTAGAGCATAAATATAATTATTTATTTAAAATATGATTCAAAATCGCGACATAAGAAGTCCCATGTTTCAAAACAAGAGCCGAAAACTTCAATATAATTATTTAAATTAAATTGAGTTAAAATAAGCCCTGTTCCATCTTCAAGCGAAATTTTTTTGGAATAACGTGTTTCTGAATATATATATATATATATATATATATATATATATATATATATATATTGTCACGAGCAAACGAGAGCTTTGCATATAAGAAAGAAGACAATTATACACAGAATCACTCTTAAACATGCAGGCATGTGGGGAAAATGTATGATGAAGTGGAAAAAGTTTACTTGTGACGCATTTCGTCCTTTAGGATTTCCTCGGACTAAATTTGTTATGTTAGTGCGACTACGCATGCGCGCGAACGAGGAATGCTGGGAATTTTAAATTTTTTTTAACTTCTTTTTTTTTTTTTTTAAATCTAGCCGATTTCATTTGGATACTTTTTCTATCCATCACTTTTGTTAATAGATATCCCACACTATGATAACAAAATTTCTGGCAGGAATGGTGAAATGTTGTAAGAGCCAGGGCACAAATTTACTGTTGATGAACTTGCGACCAGCCACACTCTTGACATTTTCGTCGTGATGAATAGAGAATGCCTTGATCGCAACATTCACCATTCCAAGCAGAACTTAGTGTGAGATATCTACTAACGAAAGTGATTGATAGAAAAAGAATCTAAATGAAATCGTTTAAAAAAAAAAAAAAAATGAAATTTAAAATTCTCAGCATCCTTCATTCGTGCGCATGCGTAGTCGCACCAACATAACAAATATAGTCCAATGAAGACCTAAAGGACGAAAGGCGTCACAAGTAAACTTTTTTTTCTACTTTGTCATACTTTTTTTCCCCCAATATTATTCTTGATATATAAAAAAAATAAATATCGATATCTCATGCAGATATGTAAAGACATGCAAACGCGTATATAGTGTAGAAACTTTTTGAATAGTTACAAACACACGAAGTGCTTCGGTGAGGACAAGTCGATTACTCCATTTAAATAACATTGAGAATGCTAACAAACAATAAAGAAAATTTGAAATAATCCTAAAACACGTTCACATGCTCTTGAAATGAACTAATATTGAAATCAACGGCTTTTTCATGAGGCGTGATTCCAACGCAGCGAAAATATTTCACGCAAGTTATAATTTGGCTAGTTGGTTTATAAATATTTTAACTCAGCTATTTAAAGACATAAATGCACCAATGTATCCTAACGTATTTTTCCCCGAGGGAAAAACCCACGACTCTATTTTCAATGTATCTTTTCTATGTTATGAACAAATGCATATTATTAAATTAAACAACTGGGAAATGTTGCTTTTTCAAACTGCTGGTTTTGGGTGTAGTTACTTTGCTTGCACTAAAAATCCCAAACTTCTAATTCTAAGGCTTTATATCATTGCTACAGATATTCACAAATAAAAATAGATACTAGTTTAATAGCTATTTAAATAGGGTTGGGAGAACTTGCACCTATATCAAATTAAAACACCGGTTCACATGCGATCATCGAAGTTAAAGAATGTCGAGCCTGGTCATCACCTAGGTGGGTGACCATTTTGGAATAGCAGGTGCTGTGAGCTTGAATGTTCCTGTTGGGCAATAGATAACGCCTCAGAATTTTAATCGAAGAGCCAAGATCTTTGGGAAAGGCGTTGAATCCGTCTCGTCTCTCCTCAGCTATGGGTTAATTAGTAAAAATTGTATCAGTAAATTATAATTTTCTCCACATACAAACTCTTACATCTAAAAATATATTCCGACTTTAAATAACTTGTAAAAGGTTAATAAGCCATAAAAGACAAATCAGTCAATCAACCTAAACAAACGGGCTTTCTTCTTTTTGTCATGTCCCTTCAGGACATCAGCGATCATGGCTCTCCACAACTTCCTCTTCTTTGGAGCGCTAATCAATATTTTGTCCCCTTATTATGCCTCTCGGTGTAGAATCTGACATTAATTCAAATCCGTTACTAAAATAGCTTGATTTTTCACTCGACCTTTCCTTTCTTTCAATATGTTCTGTGAGTGTCAAATTCTCCAAGTTTACTTTCCTCATCGCGTCCAACAGCAAGGCCTCTGATCAGGAGGTTTTGATGAGCGTGGAATCACCTCATAATTGCTGGTCTTCCCAGGTCCACCCTGACCCGGGATGGTAGCACCTGTTAGGGTCCCAGCTATGGGCAAATAGTTGACTCCACAACTTGACTCAAAACACTATGAAAGTTTAAAAAATAATTTTAATACCAAAAATATTTTTAAAAAAAATTAGTATCAGCAATAAATATTTGAAAAAAGAAAATATTACCAGAAATAAAATCTTGTCAGTATTAAATAACTCATTGAGGTTAATATGCCACAAAACAAAACAAATTACTTTTCTTATCATGTTTTGTTCCCTTAAAATCTCCACGCTGAAAACATGCCCCATTCCTGTTATTCTCAGCATCCTTCTGTAGAATCACATCTATGGTGCCTCAAGTCTCCTCTTCTACTGTGTGGAAATTGTTCAGCATGTTCCACAGTGTAGAAAAATATATATTATATAGCATTTCAGCACGGTTTTCTTTGTTTCAAACCTAATTTTTCTGTTTCTTGATACGTTATTTAGTTTTTGAAAAGCATCTTTCGGTATTCCAATGTTTCTTAGGATGCCTGTGTCACATGTTATAATACTTCCCATATATTTATTTTTTAATTGAATTCTTCCGGCTCCAATTCGTATCTTAAAGACAATATATTCTGCTATCTTAAAATTGGGTGGTCTTTTTTGCTCGTTTTCCTTTACATTTTTTATAATGATGTTCCCCACTGTAAAAGGTTCGAGAACCACTCAAAGAAGAAGATTAGAGTAAGTGGCATAGTTTATGTCGATATGTGGGGAAAACGGTTAAGTCTAAACTTGAACAGGTTAAGATTGTAGTGATCGGGGAAGCATCCTCTTGGGAGTAGTTTCCACAAAGCAGCGGGTTTTATCCGTGAAGAACTGGCAGAATTAAGGAATTTAATTCGTCTGAAAACTTTCCATGGAAATAACGATAGAGCAGCGAGAGATTTGCTACATTTCGTCTGTAAGATGGAAAATAATTCGCCACTCACAAGGAAGTAGAGAGTATTTTGAACTCTATCGAAGAGGGAAGTAAAGACTGGATAGCGCCTACCCATATATGGCAGCAGTACTCCATGCCTGATCTCGCTCTTATAAAAGTACAGGATAGCAGAAAAAATAGGGCATCAGTTCAATTAGGACTTTGTGTCTTGTTTTACCTGTTTTAATTTCTTCTAACAATATCTTACCACAAATTTTACAGGTAAAGTCACTTCAAAAAGCATCTTGGGATTGATCAATATTTCATTTGCAAATAAGAACGTTTTTCAATTGTGTTGATATAATAATGTTTATTCTTATAATCTCTTACTGACCACATGGATTTAACATATTTCACATCAACTTTCTACATGTCCTTCAACATTAGCACTGTACGATTTATGCAACGAGAAAATTGTTATTTGATTTATTCAAAGAGAAACATTGTTTTACTGTTTTTTATTATGAATAAATTATTGTTTTAGTTGATATTCAGTATAAGAAGTACCCGAAATAGAAAAAAAGAAAAGAGAAAAGGAAAGAGACGAAAAAAATAATTTAAATTCACCTCATCCGACAATAAACCAATTTTGATAATGAAAATAAGATAGGCTTCTTCTTTCTGTGACGTGTCGAAAAGCGATTACGGCTCTCCACAACTTCCTGCGCCTTGTAGTTCGTAACAAACTTTGTCTTTCTGTTATTTCTTCCCTGTTCCACTATTCATTTACTCAAGCTCAAGATGGGTCTTGTTTTTTAAATCTAATTATTTCAAATTTTTCGTTAAGACATAGATAACAAAGGTCATATAGGGAATTACATGTTCGAGCTCTCTTGATTAATTGCCATTTAACAATAGTATTAAATCAGCATTAGATCTTACCCTTTCTCCCAGCTTAATTTCAATAAAACAAAATAAATAGAAAAGCATATTTTTCCTCAGTTTCTTCTTTAAATAATTTTAAACTTAATATAGATTAAATTTAAAATTTAAAACAGGTAATTTTGAATTTTGAATTTTATTGTATAATTTAATATTTATTAGTTAGAATGAATTCTATTTTAGTCTAACCCTAACATTAAAGCATTAAATAATTATTATAACCAAAGTTAGTTGTCAAGTTTTTTGAATTCTCATATACTTGTATTTTGATTGGTCATTCCAGCTTATGTAACAGAGTTTCCCCTAGCGAGGGATGTTTGATTGATTTGAACCTTTTAAAACCCTTTATTCTACATTCAACACCATCATTTGATAAGACACCAGAAGTGTTGAAAGAAAATGGCTATTTTTGTAGTGATTTTATGACATATTTATGTTATAATTTTCAAATAAATAATTATATTTGCTCTACTCTGTATTGAGCACTTTTTAAAGATTAGTATTTGTTGGTCATTGGAATTTATTCCATATACACCAATCCTATACTTGTATATATATATATATATATATATATATATATATATATATATATATATATATATGAATCTTGAGACATTTTTTAGAAAATATGCGTCTCCCGTCTTAGTAGATCAATTTTTTTAAAAACTAAAACGGAGTTTTGCTCACAGATGTTTCACTTTGTACACGTGTTCATTATTTAGCTTGTTGATTAATAAGACATACATGTACATTTTCTTAATTTACTTCGTAGTCATATCAGTATGTCGTTCGGGGTATGAACATAAACTACATTCCACAGCAAGACCTCTAATCAAGAGGTTTTGAGGAGCGTGGAACCATCTCTTAATTGTTGTTGATCCCAGGTCCACCCTGACACAACTGTTAGGGTCCCACCTATGGACAACTAGTGAACCGCCAAACAAAACCAAACACTATGAAAGTAAGAAAATACATTTTTATAGTAAAAATACCAGCAATACATTTTTATATAAAAACATACCTACAATACATATTCATAGTTAAGTGGCCAGCTGCATATTTTTTCTGTAGTTGAAGGCAAACAATAGCATTCAAAATATATTTAGTTGAAGCCATAAAATTGTGTTCATCTTATTTAGATTTTGGCATTAAATATCACATAAAGGTTGATATGTCACTAAACAAAATCAAACAAAAAATATTTCAGAGGAAAAATAATGACGAGCACATTCGAAAAAAATGACAAAGGAAAGGATATTGTTGGACAATATGAACAGGCAATTAAGGTAGAAAAATTTTTATTTCAAACACGCAGGTTATCCGAGATTCAATAATTCAATATGCAAATTTTTGTAATACTAGCTTAAAAGACGCCCTATTGGACGGCATTTAACCCAGTTCTGCACAGCGCTCGTGATTATGCCTTCATCACAATAGGTAGGGAAGAGTAGATGCGATAGGCAAAAATAAACTACTGAAGAACTCAAAATTGATCGCTGGATTTAAGTATTGCATTAATATTTAAGATTACTTTTTAAAAGTTCAACGATAATTCTTCTGCCGCTTCTTAATTTAAAGACAGTTTGATGTACGTAGGTCCTAACTTTCCATACAAACAATTATTATTATTTCTTGGGCGACTTTTGCTGGATTTTGCAATTAATTTCGATTATTCCCAAATTTATTTCCAAGTTACAAAAACTTATCGTACCAAAAAATTGTCGCAAAATATCACGCAAAAAATCTCTCTAATGAAAACTTAGGAAACCAAAATTTCCGAAATGCGGATCAGGATCCTGTCGAAATGTTTTTAATTTGCTCACGTTGTCGACCTGGTGCCAAAATGGTATGATATGTTAGGCTACGGACTCTAGAAGTAAAGTTGAAATAGTGTGCCACAGTGACAAACTAACATTCAAATATATGATATAGATTAAATATGTAAATTATTCTAAGATTATTTATGTAAATTATTATAACTATAGATACACAAATTACTTCCAAATAGATTAAAGACTAAAATAACATCTAATGAGACGGGTATGAACTTACGAATTAATAAAACTTTTGTGTAGAAATACGCGAATAAGTGTCTGTACGTTCGCCCAGACCCCTACACACACGCAGACATATTTGTCTGAATCACTTCTCAAAAGGTTAACAAACGATCAAATATCACGAGAAAGGTTCTTATACTAGACAGGTTTTCTTTTTCTTTTTCTTTTTTTAAGGTAAGGTTCAGGTACAACTCGAGATATAGGGTTACGTTAGGACCCCATTTGTGTGTATAGGAGTTGAAGATAACGGTTAACCCTAGCCTTGAACAGGTTAAGATTGTATCGGATAAACATCCTGTTGGGAGTCGGTTCCACAGGGCAGTGGTTCGCAGAAAGAAGCTACTCGAGTGGAACTTACTTCTCACCAATGGAATATGACCGGAATGTGGGTGGTATATATATATATATATATATATATAGATAGATAGATAGATAGATAGATAAAAGGAATTAATGGATTTTTAAGCCAACATTATTTGATATAATCATTAACGTTATCTTTCGTGGATACACTTGTTGAGTAAAAGAATGGTTTCCCCCTACATATAAGGCGGACACAAGATCGAACCCTGACAAAGGCTATATTTTCTTTATTAAAGTCTCACAGAAAAAATCAAACGCGTAGATGCCAATTAATTTGTTAATGAAAAAAAACACAGAGGTTTACTCAATCACGTGTATTCACACACACACACACAAAAATATATATATATATATATATATATATATATATATATTGCAAAGTGGAAAAATCTTTTGTGTGTGTGGTGTTTTTTTTTATAAAACAACCTATGTAACGCTTTAGATGCTCACCGTAAGAAGACTGAGTTCAATTCTGATATAGAAAATGCTATTCTAATTAAAAGAGAATAAAATTGACGAAGACAAAAATGTTTAGAAAGTGCTTTAATCGATAAATACTCCACGGTAAATTTCCGTCCAGTTTCTTAAACATTTAAGAATTCATAGAGCTGGATATTTAATAATAAAAAGTGATGGAAACAAAAACAAAAAAAAAAAAATTTAAATGAGATCAGCTAGATCAAATGCCCAAAATATAAAAGAAATTAAGAAAAATATTTTAACTTTAAAATTCCCAGCGTCTCCTGTTCGTACGCATGCGTAGTCGCACCATTCTAAACAAACCTAGTCATATATATATATATATATATATATATATATATATATATATATATATATATATATATATATGACTAGGTTTGTTATATATATATATATATGTGTGTGTGTGTGTGTGTGTGTGTGTGTGTGTGTGTGTGTGTGTGTGATAATAAATATTTTTATATATCAAGAACAGTATTGGGGAAATTGTATGACAACGGGGAAAAATTTACTTGTGACGCGTTGGTAGGACCACACATGTGCACGGCAAAGGAGAAATCTCAAGAAATTTGAATAAAAGATTATATGAACAAAAAGGGACATTTTACAAAATAATATATGAAATGCGTTAGTTGCCCACCGTAGAAAGACTGACCAGACATTTACGTCATTGACCAGAGTAGCATTTTTTATGTTAAAGGGGTGGTGGGAATTTTAGAATTTTTTTTTTATCTAGCCCAATTCATTTAGAGACATTTTCTTTTTCTTCCCATCAATTTTGTAAGTAGGCATTCCACACTGTGATATTAGAAGATATGCCAGGAATGGTGAATAGTTGAAAAAGTTCGGGCGAAAATTTACTGTGGATGACCTTGGGATTATGCCGTTTCCATATGAATTAATTCTACGAATGAATATGCTTATAAAGATGCGTAAACTTCAAGATTAGTTATTCCAAAAATTTCGCTTGAGGATGAAACAGAGCTTTTTGGCTCTTGTTTTTGAAACATGAGAACTCTTATGTAGCGAAGGAATCATATTTTTTAAAAATAATTATAATTATAATTTAGGCTCTATTTTTATATTGAGCACTGTTTTTTAAAAATAAATAAATACTAAATAATTTCGGATTATTTGCCTAACGTGTTCTTTCCTATTATTCTATATATATATATATATATTAAGGCATTAAAAACTAGAAATGTTGTATTGTAGGCCATGATAAGTTTAAAATAAAACACACACCAGTCGACCGGTTTCGTCCCCTCTCGTCAGAACTGTTAACGGGGAATTTAGATTATGAGAAAAGAAAAAAAAAAAAAAAAAAAAAAAAAAAGAAAAAGTCTGTCATGGGTGACATGAATGAATGGACAGGGAAGGAAGGAAAAAAAAAATTTAAAAAAATAAAAAATAAAATAAAAATAAAATTATACCAACCAAGCTGCTAGAAGCGCAGAACAGCAAGTCCACAAACAATCTCTTTGTTTGCAAAGAGAAGGCTGCCTGGACCTGATGTAAAGCGACTCCAACACCTTAAGATGGAAAAGTGAGTGCGAACTGGCCAAGACGGAAAACCAGTTCACACTGAAATCCATCGCACAAGTTGGATTCTTTATAAAATGATCCGCAATGGAAGACCCATACGTGTTACGAATGGTATCGCCCAAAGAAAATTTTTTGTTTAGTATTATCGCAGGTACGTGTTGTTTAATTCCATCTTAAGGTGTTGGAGTCGCTTTACATCAGGTCCAGGCAGCCTTCTCTTTGCAAACAAAAGATTGTTTGCTTGGACTTGCTGTTCTGCGCTTCTGTTGGTATAATTTTATTTTTATTTTTTTTTTTTTTCCTTCCTTCCCTGTCCATTCATTCATGTCACCCATGACAGACTTTTTTTTTTTTTTTTTTTTTTTCTTTTCCTCATAATCTAAATTCGTTAACAGTTCTGACGAGAGGGGACGAAACCGGTCGACTGGTGTGTTTTTTTTTTAATATATATATATATATATATATATATATATATATATATATTTCTCAAGAATCATGAGTTTTTTTTGTTTGTTTTTTTGTTTTGTTTTTTGCACCAAGAAACAAATAAAACCATTGATTCTTTACAAATTAATTTTTAAATTACCGATGCAAAACTGAGGAGATATTGGCTCAAACAAAGGAGAAAATAAAGGTGAGGAAGGTGGTGTGTTTTCCTTACATAAGTACAAAGGTGGACGCATGTTCAACCCCTGCCAGAAGACGCTAATATTTCTCGAAAGCGCAGGACAATAGATTTGATAAGCACTTGTTAATAATTTAAAATGAGGCGTCAATACAAGAAGTGTCCACTATAATAAAGTAATAATGTTCATAAAGTTTTTAGTAATAATGTGTGTGTATGTGTGAGTGTGCGTGTGTGTACAGGTTGACACGTAGTTAGCTGCAATTTGATTTAAGGTATTCAGTGTATAATGATGAATCTCTGTTATCAATATTTATCTCTGAATTAAATTAACAATGAAAGAAACTATGCTGATATATTTTAATCAAATAAATATCTTTTCATCATTTGTGATGCAGAGAGATTAATATGGTCTTGTTTATTTTGTTTTACGGCATAGCAACTTCAATGGGTTATTTAATACAGGCAAGATTTTTAGTACAGGTTCGTATGAATAGAATATGTATTCTTTGGGAGTTTGTAAACCAGGTTTCATTGACGTGTTTTAGTAAAGAGAATTTTTGTCGAGAGGCAAATTTACTGCCCGGATATATATTTTTCAAAAATATTTTGCTGGTATTTTTTATTATAAAAATGTATTTTTATACTTTCATAGTGTTTTGACCCCAGTCTGGGGATTAAGTATTTGTCCATATCTGGGACCCTAACAGATGCTACCACCCCGGGTCAGGGTGGATCTAGGAACAATAACAATTAAGAGATGGTTCCAGGCTCCTCAAAAGCTCTTGATCAGAGGTCTTGCTGCCGAATGTAGTTTATCGCCATACCCAGGACGATATACTGATACGCCTACGAAGTAAATTAATAAAGTACATGTATGGCTTATTTAATTAACACGCTCAATATTGAACACGTATACAAAGCGAAACATCCGGGAACAAAACGCCATTTTTATTTTTTTAAAATAGATCTATCAGACGGAATTTCTCGAACATTCAGACCGGTAAATGTAATAATACTGTTTATTTAAGAAAACATTTAAAAATTGTATCTATTAGAAATAACGCATAATATATATATATATATATATATATATATATATATATATATATATATATATATATATATATATATATAATGTATTGAGGTATCAGATTGTTATTCAAACATATATTGTTAAATATAACAGACAACGAATATGTTTGATCCTGAGCTGTTCTAAGCTTCGTATAGTTGCTTTAATTTCGTGGGGTCGGGTGGGGTTAAATAAAGACAAAACTGTCCAACGTTTGGATATTTTTTATTATGCTGTTCCTTGATCTAAGGTTTCGGCTAACTTGAGCCATCATCAGAGTGGTTATGTGAACAATTCAACAAAGATATTCACCATCAAAGTTTGCTATGCAACTATAGTGGTCGCGGAATATTAGACGCAGGTCGT
>CAHIKZ030002168.1:1007500-1035000 GCA_903632075.3 Acanthosepion pharaonis
TTGCTGACTGCACAGTATAGTAGGTTAACAGTGTTATTTTCGTTTTTTGTGTAATGCATACGTCAATTTATCCATCGCACCCTGTACACACACATACATACACACACATACATATATATATATATATATATATATATATATAGATAGATAGATAGATAGATAGATAGATATGTATATAGATAGATTTATATATATATATATATATATATATAGATAGATAGATAGATAGATAGATAGATAGATAGATATAAATAACAATTCCTGCCTCTTAAACTCAATAACTCTTAATAGTGAATGACGACAAAGACATCAAATAGTAGTGAGAGTGAGGAAATCTTCCGAAATAGAACACACCTAACCTCCTCTTTCCGGAAAAATATTTTCGAGTTAGCTCAAATATATAAAACAAACATTGGTTAATAACATTTTTCGAAAATATATTATCGATATCCAAATAATATTATTGCAGAAATATAACGCTACCGACATTAAAAAAAATATACTATAAACCATTAATATCTTTTTATGCAAGCAGACGCACAAAAATTATTAAAAAAAAAAGATCAGTTCGCCATGTGACGCGTCAAACAATACATTTCACCCGCTGACCCCAACAAGCGTGTAAAATTTAAAATATACTACAGAAGATCAAAAACTCATAATTATCAATAACAATATCTAATCTAAACTTTAAAAAAAAACATCAATTTCGCACAAGAATGTGGTTCTTGTGATAGTGATTTTCCAAGCGCAGCTTAGATGTGGCACAGGGCCGAAACTATGGAGCACCCAGTGAGGATCGAACTCGCTACTCAGTCGTAACTGGTCTAGCGAGACAAGCTTTCTAACCATTACACCTCCTCGAGGCGCCCAAATGATTTTCTAAGCGTTGCTTAGATGTGACACAGGGCTGAATGTATGGTGCACCTAGTGAGGATCGAACTCATGACACAGTTGTAATTGTTCTAGTGAGACAAGCTTGCCAACCGCCTTGAAGTGGCTCTTGTCATAACTGGAATCACTTACAACTGAAATACGTCGACGGTGATGAGCTGACAAATCAATTGAGTGATCTCAATTCAATAAAATTTATTTAGACACCAACACACAACTGACCCAATTAGTGTAATTCTTGTTAATAACACTACCATTTTAAAGAAATTTAATTGTAAAAGACGTCTTAAGACAACCGAGTCCTTTTCTATAAAGCAATTTAAGCCAAGCTAGAAGCTTGCCATATTAGACAACGACCGTAACGTGTTGTCTGTCTTTTAAGGGACGATTCAACATTGATTCACAACTACATTCCTTCTAGTACAGCTAAGAATGTCTACTATTTTCACACATTGCAACTTAGAACACTAATATTGAACACATATAAACTACGAATCCCTTGAAAAAAGATAAGGAACTGAACGCAAGTGTTTGGGAAAGCGATTATTAAGCACAGTTTTTTACGCCCTATTACCAACGCCCCCCTCCCGTTCCAAAATCTGTAAGATAAGGTTCCACTTCTATGTCACATTCAATGAAATGTGTGAGAAAGACTGCAGCCTATATATATATATATATATATATATATATATATATATATATATATATATATATATATTGGACTCTCCCGTCGGTTTCGATGTATGAGGATCTGACAGCTTAATTGTTTCAGTTATAAAATTTTGTTCGATAATCTTAAGTGGCACTTAAGACCCGCTATTGATTTACAAAGGAGGACACATATGAAATAAAAGTGAGGATTGTGGGATGAAATCACTGTTAGATTGGCTGACCTTTTAGATCTTGCCCTCGCTTCTTGAAGAAAATTCAGACAAGCAGATTGAAAACTGCTGGGTCAACTAAAACACGTTGATCTCCATTCTATCAGCTGTTACATTGACAGCTGACATACAAATATATGATATAAAGCACTTTTCCATGATAAATAGAGCAAATATGAAACTATATATATATATATATATATATATATATATATATATATATATATATATATATAATTTCAAATTTGCTCTGTTTATCGTGGAAGAGTTCTTAATAACAGAGATAGACAGTTCATAATACATAAGGTGTGGACATAGGTATCAACACTGCATGGAATTGTCAGTTTCACCCTTCAGACCATATATATGGTGATTTTTTAAACGTAAATTAGATGTGGCACCGACCTAAATGGAACTCACTACTAAATCGTAATTGGTCTAGCGAGACAAGCTTGCTAATCACTACAGCACGTCGATCTGACCAAAAGACTATATACACATGTGTGTGAGAGCGTGTACGCAATTATGCGTGAATTATATATATATATATATATATATATATATATATATATATATATATATATATATATATATGTATGTATATATATCTGTGTGTATGTATATATTAAGACATTATATATCCACATACATAAGTAGATATAAACTATCAAGCAATGTATTCGTAATACGTCCATTACTAAATACTCGCACTAATATTTTCTTTATTTTCATTGGTTACCAGAATTTGCTTTGATGTTTTTTTTTTCTTTTCAACTCTCAAGCAAACCAAACCCGTATTTTTTAAACCATATCTTTGATCATTCTTCTTCAAAAAACAAATCAAGGTCCCAAGAGAAAACAAAGAAAATGAATTTTTAGCAACAATACGCAATCAAAACACGTCGCCATTTTTCAGAATAAATTCTTTAGCTTACGAAAAAAACGCATTGAATGAATATGGCCGATAGGTTTGGCTTCCTTTTTTATCTTTTTATCCCTCTGCCTTTTATGTGCTTGTGTGGCGGTATTTGTTTAAATGAAAATATTTCAAAAAATTTCTTTACCATTAGTCGAGAAATTATGCTGCGAGACACAAAGAAAACGCAAAGCAATTCTGTCTTCTTCCGCTTATTCAAAGTGAAAGTGAAAGTGAAAATGAAACTGAATTCATCGTTTCTCCTCCCTTTTTTGTTGATTTATCACAAACAAAACGCCCTCTTGCCTAACGGTGTCAGATGGGTGAAATTTTATAAATATAGCAATGGAAGCAATTTCAAAAAAGATTTAAGCAACCACTCTTTTGTGTAGCTGATTTATTATATATAAGTATATTATCAAATTCCAGATAAGTTTCAAATTTAAAAAAAAAAAAGATTTAAATATTCTCTCTTTTGAGTGGTTAGTTCATTATATATAAGTATAAGATTTTGAGGTGGTGCAGATATCACAAATTAAAAGCGCAGCCCCGTCAAAGCTTATAAGATAATGTTTGTAGTGTTGCTTGTATTCATGCAGACAAAACTGTAACTTAAAATAGACCATGGCTTTAACATATATCTTTTGCTTATTTATACGAATTCCTTGTGGAGTAAAACAACCTTAATCATTCAGATGATGCCGCGGTTTCAATAGCAAATATGAATCTCATTGTTTTCCTCATTTCTAACGCTACAAATGGATTTGAATTCAAAATCGTTCTTCACTGGTAGTTACTAACCAAAACTTAGGAAGTTGTTATATATATATATATATATATATATACACACACACACATATATATATATACATACACACACACACACACACACACATGAAATATAAGGAAATACACGAACCCAATTTTTATATATATAAGAATTGGGTTCGTGTATTTTCCTAGTGAGTACTAACAGCCTAAAAGGCGATTTGAAATCGGCACTTTGATTTTATTTCCCGCGCCGTTAACCGTTAGGCCACGCTCTCCAGTTATATTACAATGAAGTAGGGTGCCGGGGTTGATAAAAGAAACACGCGACTCGAATATTCACCACTTAGACTTAAATTCCAGACAACATTCCGTCAGTTACTCTCAAACAGTCTGTGGTGCGAGCCCCGACGCCTCGGTCCGATACATGCACCTTACATTCTGTCTACGATGTGTGAAAGATTGCTTCGAAACTCCTGGAACAATTGTTTATATAACCGTGTTTATCACGCCGGAGAACTGAATGCGTGTGTTTACCAATTCGTTTGTTGGGAGTGACACCAGATCAAGCGCTGGTGCTCACGGCTTCTTTGCGCGTGCGTGAAATTTAAAAGCATTGTCTATCCCGGTATTATGCTACAATATTCCATCTGGTTTTTTAAAAAAAATATGACACGTGCCGTAGTGTTAATTTTATTTTATGAAAGACAAATGCTAATTCTAAAATTTATGCGTACTTATGTTTGTACTAAAATAGACATCTTCCATCAAGCTATTAAGTCTTATAGCTAATGCTGTTTAATTTTGCTTAGCATGTCTGTTTTCTAACTCATTTCCCAAAATCTGACGAACTGGCAAAAAGTGATCTTGGGTTAAGACAAGAAACTTTTTGGCACTGTCTCCTATTAATTAATAATAATGATAAAAATATTATATATATATATATATGTGTGTGTGTGTGTGTGTGTGTGTGTGTGTGTGTGTGTTTTAAAGAAATACATACCACTTTAAGGTACCATTATGATAATTTATTTCCCCCAGAGCCCTTTTAAGGTCAAGGTCAAGGTCTGGTCACTCCTCCTCCCCCAATACTAAGTATGATTCAGAGAGATATGAAATTAATCCCTCCCTATACATGTCTCTTTAACTACTCCTTTTACACTCTCTGTTAAATTACAAAAACTTACACTACCCATCAATTTTAATTCATTTTTCGTCTCATTTCATTTTTGGAAGTGCTATCTGATGATCCGGCGTCCTTTCAAAGGACTCTGGTGAAATAAATTATTATAATGGTACCTTAAAGTGGTCTGTTTTTCTTTAAAATATTAGCTCTGGATTTACATTGAGCTCTCAGATTTCATCCTCCTTGGGAATACCCATACGGATTACCAAGTTCTTCATAATATATATATATATATATATATATATATATATATATATATATATATATATATATATATATATATATATATATATATATATATATAAAAGGATATTACACTGAAAACATATCAAATTGCTACACAATTGCGTGCTATATCACTCAGCTGTAGAGTAGTGTCTGGTTAGCAAAGTACAAATTACTCTTTATAAACAACAGATATTCAGATCAACGGTTTCGTATAGGCCTCAGGTTCGTTTCCTGTCGGAGAACGCATATTTTCTACGAAAATTCTCGAACATGCAGATAGGTAAATGTAATTAATATTTACTTTAAAAAAAAACAGACCATATACTTAAATAAATTATATCTAATAAAATAATGTATAATCAGAATATATATATATATATATATATATACACATATATAAATTCTGTTTATAGATATATATATATATAAATTCTGTTTATATATATATATATATATATATATATATATATGTGGTCGTGATGATGGTTGTTGACTCATTCATATGACATGACTATTTCTAACAGATTAATATATAATTTCATAGTAATAACAGATTAAGCCGTTATCGAATTGGATACATTTGTTACTCTCAAGGGGGGACTAAATGCTATAGATCTTTCTGGAACTTCTTCAGTACTCACGTTTTATAGCTGAGCCAAATAAATGCCTTGGCGTACCCCCACCCACGAAAAAAAGCTAAACTGCAAAGATTAACGGATCGCGACATCTATTAGAGAGATGTGATTAAATATAGTCCAATGTTTAAAAAAATTTATTCAGTATTATTATTGTTTAGGTAATAAGCTTTATAACATAGCACAAATAGCTATATTGTGGAAAAAGGAATTTTCGACAATGTACACATTTTTACGTATTTATAGTTATTCTTTAACTTTTATCAAAAAAGACATTCTTGTAAATGTAGTTATGGTTAATATTATACATTGATTACTAATTGGTTTAATTAATAACTATTTGTGCTCAGTTCTTGACATTAATAGCTATCAGTTGATGTGTTAAAATTTTGGAATAATGCAATAATATAAAATTTAAATTTCATCTCTCTGATAGAGGTTGCGATCTGTCAACAAAATAAACTGAATGAGCAAATTTATAAATTTATTTTTCAACATCCGCCCCCACGGTAAGAAAAGAAATATGGCAGCGTTTGAAGAGTATTACGAGGGAGATATCAGAAAGACCCTCGATCGGTCACTTAACTACTACCAGTCACGATGAATGGATGTCCCTTCAGGGAGGGCTCATACCTTGAGCGACTTTTGGGCCTTAAACTCTCAACCCAGACCTTAAGTAGAACTTGTAAATACGTCGCTAAAGAGGACAGGAAAACTGGTCGGTTTCTTTGTACCGTTCCAATAAGTACCTGACTCCTCGTACAATCAAGAGCCAGATCAGGACTAAAAATGAGTACCGCTGTCATGTTTGGCCAGAAGCTGCACAGTCCTTATTTTCCAGTATCGAAAAATCCAAAAGCGTCTCCGCGTTCTTGTGAGTGACAAATTATTTTCCATCCTGCAACCTCTCTCTCACAGACCTCTCACTGCTCTTTCATGGAAAGTGCTCGGATAAACTGCATTCCTTGGTTCTGTCAGTTCTACCCTTCACGGCTAGGATCTACCATGCTACACAAGCTGTAGCGAACCGCTCTCATTCCCTCCCTATTCCATTGGTGAGAAGGAAGTTCCACTCGAGCAGCCTCTTCCCGCGAATGTGGAACCGACGAATTTTTCCCTGATCACTACAATCTTAACCTGTTCAAATGAAGTATAAACCTTGATCTTCCCCACCTATCCGTATACACTGTGCCTCGTGCTCTCTATTCCCCTACCCTGAGCATCCCCCAGCTTTGTACGGGATGAACCTCATTGTAAAAACAAATTCACATCTCTCAAAAATCAATTCATCAATGTAGGAAATAATTTAAAAGTTCCGACTATAAAATTATCCTCGAAAAAAAAAAAAATGAAAGGCGAAAGGTGATAAAATATAAGAATTTAATTTTCACATTTCAATATCATGAATGTGTCGGTTGAATAATCATTTTTATTTTTTTAACAAAACATTTCGAATTAAGGAACGAAAAAAACAAACAAACGGAATATCTTATTCTGCCCTCAGCGACCCCTGGCGGCCACTGATATGAAAAGAGTAGAATCTTTAAATTGCAGATCGTTTCGTTTCATTATTATAATTCTTAACATTCATTTGAAATTCTTTTCGAATTTTTAGGGGCCTTGGAGGAAACTGTTTTGATTTGTGGTCGGGGAGGCTAAAAGGATTGTTTCCATATTTTCAAACTTCCCCTAACTTTACCAATGAAAAAAAAAAAAAAAAAAAAAGAGGATTTTATATTACAATGTAATGAAAATCAGATCAGCAGTTCATATGTGTCTATTTTTGGCTTCTACCCAAAGTTTCGGAGTCTGGGTGGGGGCCTTAACATAGAAACAAAACCAAATAGAGTCAATTCGTCAGAATTTTTCTTTTAAATCAATGAAATTTGAAATGAATGAATTTTAACATCAAAGATATTGAAATAAACATTAATTTAGTTGAACAATGGATGCTATGTATTCTCTTTTTATTGATATTATTATCAGCGGCAGTTGTAGGAACAGGATAAAAATAAGACTAATTGCATGCTATTTGTAATATTCATATAAAGATATAATAACGATAGATTTTATTATTACTCTCATCATCGTTATTAATTCTTTTGTTATTATTATTATTAAATTTATTATCACCAATAATATTCTGTTATAATAACAAATGATTTAATTTTTCATTGCAGATTCTAATAGTATATTTTAACGCTCCTTTTTGTCTTTCCTGTTATTAACAATCCCTATCATAAACACAATATTGATATTCTGTTTTTCTGTATAAATATAGTAAAAGGCAAAGCTAACGTAGTGTTAGTAGTAACAATCGCACTGGTATTCTTTGAGGCTCTCTTTCAAATTCAAAGCGACACAATCTTCACGTTTCCAAGCTGTTTTTTTTTCTTTATACTAATTTTCTAAGCATAGATGTGGCACAAGGCCGATAGTATGGAGCACCGAGTGAGGATCCTACTATTCAGCCATAACTGATCTAGTGAGACAAGCTTGCTAACCATAACACCACTTCCAAACTTTTACTGATTTTTTAAGCGTAGCTTAGATTTAGCTCAAGGCCAAAAAAATATGGGTCACCCAGTGAGGATCGAATTCACTATTCAGTGGCAATCGATTCAGCGAGACAAGCTTGCTAACCATTACACCAATTGAAGTGCCTAGCGTGATTTTCTCGGAGTAGCTTAAATGTTGAAAGCATAGGGCACCCAGTGAAGACTGAACCCCCTATTCAGACGTAACTGATCTAGCGAAACAAGCTTGCTAACCATTAGACCATGTCGATTTGCCCATGTTTCTTTTTCTGTGTCTTCATTATTATGATTATATTATTTTACCTTATTTTTTTTAAGATTATTTTTGAAGTTAAATTAGACGGGTTGGGACGATTATTCTTTTTGGGTGCGAAATCCACCCGGAACATTTTTATTCCAACCACCCTTTTAATGAATATTACTCTTACGCTTAAATTAGGCTACGACCATATTCTTTTGGGTATTGGGATTTTATCTGAATATTTAATAAAAATGGTTATCTAATAAGGATACCCAGGGTGGATTATTTCCCCCCAAAATATTGCCGTCCTTGTCCGTCTATTTGAATCTCAGTAATAGAAATGTTTAACAGTTTTTATTTGTTAGTCTTGTATTTTGTACATGCAAATATCGCGTTAGCTACGACTTTTTTTTTTATTATTTAAGCATTTCACCCCAAGCTTGGCGCAAGTGCCACGAGCACGCAAGGGGTTACAGAGGGTAGAGAGCAAGAGTAAAGAGGCATGTTTGAGGAGAGGATAAAGAGAAGGATGGGGGAAAAGATCAAGGTATCAGAAGATGTCGATTGACATTACACTTGAATAGTTGAAGATTATAATTATCATGGAAGCAAGTAAAAAGCAGTAAATTCCACAGACGGGAAGTGCGTGAGAAGAATCTGTTTGAGTAGAAGAGATGGCTACATTTAACCGTTTCGACAGTGAAAGTGTGGGACTGAGATGCCAACCTAGCAGCTGGGTTAAAATCATGCAGTCTGGAAACCAGCGAAAGCAACTCGTCGGAACAGTTGCCGTGAAAATACTTACTGTATAAATTTTGAACCCATTCACTTGCTTGGCCATTTAGACAATTAGGTATTAATCCTATATAGGTAAGAATAAGAATAAGGTGTGCTTGCCCTCATCATCAGAGCTGTTTCGACTTGGCACACTGAAAGTCAGTGTGATGTCTTATCTCCAGTATGGCTGCTTGTTTCAGAGCAATCTATTTGTGTTTGTATGTGCTCCTTAATCATCCCATACGGTTCTGAACTCAAAGTTATCCTTCTCATATACTGGTTTGCAACCACGGCTAGAGAGACCATATCTATTCATACATTTTTCAAGAACATTTGTGCGAAAAGAAATCTAATAATTCCGACTAAAAATTCAAACTCAGTTCGCTAATTTCATGTTTGAAGCCTCTAAGCATTAATACCATCTGCACAAAGTTCTTGTGACTTTGAAAATTGACATGACATGATCACTCTTCCCCTTCTTCAGACTTGCAACTTACCAAAGATAAACTTAGTAAACGTCATCGCCATCAATACTGCTATTAGTGAAAGCAACAAACATTGCATTCGAATGAAATAAAATATTTATGTTTATGGCTAAGAGCCACTCAAGGTAGAGATATACAGAATGACGCTGTTTTATGAACGTAAGAATTGTAGATTGTGAGGAAATTTAGGATTGATAACAGTTGACACGAGACTTGAAGATGTTAAGATTATCATCTTCTTTATGTGCCGTATCCTTTCAGGGTGTAGGCAATCATGGCTCTCCACAACTTCCTGTCATTTGTATCTCCTCATAAATTTTGACCTTCTGATATATCTCCTAAACTCTGTTCGCCCAACCATTTACTCAAGCTCAATATGTTATGTGTTTTGTTTTTTCCTCTGTCTCTCATGCGTTCAATCTGTCCTGTGAGTATCAGGCTTTCCAAGCCTTCTTTTTATCTGCTCTAGAAATTTCAACTGTCTTTTTCTGATGTTAAGTATAAGTTTTCTTTTTGTTTCCATTTTTCTTCAAAACTTCGTCGTTACTCACATGTTCGGTCCATGATATCCTCAGCAGAACCACATTTCTGTTGTCTCTAGTCTCCTCTTCATCTTTGAGGAGATCATCCGACACTCGCTACCATACAGGAGGAGAAATATCACGTAACAGCCTAGTAGACTTTTCCCTGTCTCTAAAGAAGTTTTTCTATCTCTTAGTTCTCTGTTTAGTTTTTGGAATGCTTCCTTGGCTATCCCGACACGCCTTCGTGTTCCGGTGTTGATCTTTCCGTCTTCTGTTAAAACACTTCCCAGATATTTACATTTTCGCACTTGTTTGTTTTTACTTTAATTTGAAAATTCGCACTTTAGGATCATTCTTTTGCATTCTGTCTTCTTGTAGTTTTAAACCTTTCTTTTCACTTTCCTTCATTACACTTTGTCGGAGTTTTTATAGTTTTCTTTCCGTGTCTGTTATCGACATTTTGTCATCTGAATATCTTATGATGTTAAGATTATGACCGCCAATAACGAATCTTGTGAGGACCTCTAATTCTCTCAGACTCTCCTCGCTGTATAGATTGAATAAATCTGGTTAGAAGACACATTTTTATCTTACACCCTTTTCCTACTTTTATATATCTGTTGAACTCATTTTCTATCCGTATGTAACCAGTTTGCTGCCTCTATAAGTTCTTGATTATTCTAATATCCTTCCCGAATACGTTAAGGTTGTTGAGCAATTCCAACAGGTATTTATGGCTACTTTATTGAACGAACGGGGACACGTCCTTCTACGGTTTGTACTATTTCCTAAAGGTTCACCCCATGGAAAGAATGTACCCGAATCGAACTTTCTTTTTACCAGTAGAATATGAAGGAAATGAAGAGGATTTACCTGTTTGTACATGATATGGCGGGTATTAGCTGAAAAACTCTGAAATGGTTAGATTATGGAAAATCGGCAGGGTTAGGGTTAGACTTGCTTCGTTTAGTCTGCGTGAAAAGGGATTGTAGGGTAGAAGATAATGGATTACCTACAAGTCTGCAGAAACCCTTTTGAATTCCTTTGAGGCCGGAGAGTCCGCTAAGTTCTCGTAAATTAGCGGTTAAAGCACCTGGTGCGTTCAGCTCGTGCATTCAGCTTGGCTTGACTGAAACGAATGGAAGATGAATTTGAATTTCACTGCGTTTTATTTCCTATACTACACTGTCTACTTACTGCCGTAGATCGACGACCAGAATAAACTTAGCAATGAAAAGCAACTGAAATTAAGATGGAAATAAAAGAAATAATAATAATTACCAATGTTCCTCGTGTTTCTGCTATTAGTTTTCTTAGATTTCATGTGACTACTGCGACCTCAAACTCGGTGGATTTGGCATTAAATGAGTGAAGGAACGATTATGACCACCACATATATGGTGGAGTAATGGATAGCGGCTTGGATTGAGAAGTTCGAATTCCAGTCGAATCCATTACATTCACTTATGTACTAATACTCTTGAGAAAGGTGTGAATCCTCTTCTTCTCCCTCCAGCTATGGGTAAATAGCAGGACAGACCTGGTTCTATAGCCTTGGATGGCAACTGGTCTAGGAGAAGGAAAACTCTGAATTCAAAACCTGAGGGGGTTGTTTGGGGACCTTGTGGCACGTAGTGCACCAGGTCTCTGTATTCGGCCCTTCAAAAAGTGTGGCTAGTCCTGCACGAAACCTTCACCACTATAATCAAATCTCATGTGCTGTTGTCGGGCTGTCGGTTTCTGATCTGCTTGACCCTCATACGTTGAATTCGACAGGAGACTCGAGTATATAGTATATATATATATATATATATATATATATATATATATATATATATATATATATATATAGACAATATGTCGAATCTGAGAATTTAGACACCTTCAAAAGATTAGATCTTCTAACTTCGGTCCTCTCCACTTGCACTGTCCAATTATAGAAGACTCCTTGCCCAAGGCAGCACCAATTCCAAGGCAGCACCAATTCATTGCGCTTATCTCAGGTTATGGAAATTCCGAAAGAGAATCAGAAAAGCACAGAAAATTCTTAAAACTAAAAAAAAAAAGCAAGTATTATGAACAACCAAAATGCAAAATTTATAATTCTACCAACTACTTACCTATTGAACTTGAAATATCTTTAACTATTCCAGACACTAAAGTTATCACCACTAGTTCCAAGACAAAGAATTAATGAGAAAGAAAAGAGAACCAACAAGATATCAGAAGCTGGGAAATATAAGATAAAGTGCCTACAATACAATAAAAATCATAAAGGAGATGTCTGGAAGAATTGAAAATTTCTGAACACAAAGGAGACACCCGTTTGGATAACCTATTAAACATTTTAATAAAAAAAATAAATTTATTTATAACAAAAATGTATTTGTTAATCTCCTTATTAACACATATTAATAAAAACATGCCGTAACGTTGATAGATAGATAGATAGATAGATAGATAGATAGATAGATAGATAGATAGATAGATAGAGATAGATAAGATCAGAATGAGATAGATAGATGAGATCAGAATGAGATAGATAGATAGATAGATAGATAGATAAGATCAGAATGAGATAGATAGATGAGATCAGAATGTGATAGATAGATAGATAGATAGATAGATAGATAGATAAGATCAGAATGAGATAGATAGATGAGATCAGAATGAGATAGATAGATAGATAGATAGATAGATAAGATCAGAATGAGATAGATAGATGAGATCAGAATGAGATAGATAGATGATAGATAGATAGATAGATGATAGATAGATAAGATCAGAATGAGATAGATAGATGAGATCAGAATGAGATAGATAGATAGATAGATAAGATCAGAATGAGATAGATAGATGAGATCAGAATGTGATAGATAGATAGATAGATAGATAGATAGATAGATAGATAGATAGATAAGATCAGAATGAGATAGATAGATGAGATCAGAATGAGATAGATAGATAGATAGATAGATAAGATCAGAATGAGATAGATAGATGAGATCAGAATGTGATAGATAGATAGATAGATAGATAGATAGATAGATAGATAGATAGATAGATAGATAGATAGATAAGATCAGAATGAGATAGATAGATGAGATCAGAATGAGATAGATAGATAGATAGATAAGATCAGAATGAGATAGATAGATGAGATCAGAATGTGATAGATAGATAGATAGATAGATAGATAGATAGATAGATAGAATAGATAGATAGATGAGATCAGAATGAGATAGATAGATGAGATAGAGAGATGAGATAGATAGATAGATAGATAAGATCAGAATGAGATAGATAGATGAGATCAGAATGAGAATGAGATAGATAGATAGATAGATAGATAGATAGATAGATAGAAGATCAGAATGATATAGATAGATAGATGAGATCAGAATGTGATAGATAGATAGATAGATGAGATAGATAGATGAGATCAGGAAGAATGAGATAGATAGATGAGATCAGAATGAGATAGATAGATGATATCAGAATGAGATAGATAGATAGATAGATAGATAAGATCAGAATGAGATAGATAGATGAGATCAGAATGTGATAGATAGATAGATAGATAGATAGATAAGATAGATGAGATAGATAGATAAGATCAGAATGAGATAGATAGATGAGATCAGATAGATAGATAGATAGATAGATAGATAGATAGATAGATAGATAAGATCAGAAATGAGAGAATAGATAGATAGATGAGATAGATAGATAGATGATGATAGATAAGATCAGATGAGATAGATAGATGAGATGAATGATAGATAGATAGATAGATATCAGATAAGATCAGAATGAGATAGATAGATGAGATCAGAATGAGATAGATAGATAGATAGATAGATAGATAAGATCAGAATGAGATAGATAGATGAGATCAGAATGTGATAGATAGATAGATAGATAGATAGATAGATAGATAGATAGATAGATTGGAATTGATAGTGAGATAGATAACAGAATGGCATAGATAGATTGTAGAATGACATAGGCAGTAGAATGCCAGAGCAGTCCTGATAAAAGTGCTTCTTTGGATTTCTAAATACACAGCAGAAGCATCAGACCAGATATGATAGCAATATTCAAGGCACATACGAATTATAAATGTGTAAGTTAGATTTTGTCTAGAAAAATGGTCTAGCACGACACACGGAAAAAATTTCCGAGCAGCAGACCGAGCATTTGATTCTATGTAATTCTATCTATCTATCTATCTATCTATCTATGACATTCTATTATCTATCTACATATCTCTATCATTGTAAAATCAATCTATCTATACCATTGTATTATCTATCTATATAATTATATCTATCTATCTATCTATCTATCTATCTATCTATCTATCTATCTATCTATCTATTCTCTCTCTCTCTCTCTCTCTCTCTATATATATATATATATATATAAAAGTGAACATAGAAGTCAACACTTAGAGGCGACAGTCTGTTTCATGCTATATGCAATCGTCAGGCCACATGTGTTGACTTTTATGTTCACTTTTATATTTACACACGCTCTATCTCTGATATTGAGCACTTTATTCCATAAATATAGCATACCTTAAGACTATATTCCTTTATATATATATATATATATATATATATATATGATTCTATTATCTATGCCATTCTATTATATATGTATCCATTTATGTCATACTACAATCTATCTATTTATGCAATTCTATTATCTCACTACGTATTTCCTTCCATTATACTTCTCTCTCTCTCTCTCTCTATCTATCTATCTATCTATGCCATACCATTTTCAATCTATCTATCTATCTATCTATCTATCTATCTATCTATGCCATACCATTTTCAATCTATCTATCTATCTATCTATCTATCTATGCCATACCATTTTCGATCTATCTATCTATCTATCTATCTATCTATCTATCTATCTATCTATCTATCTATCTATCTATCTATCTATCTCGTAGCCTTACAATATGTTAAGACTTGGTTAGGTGGCCAGATGTAATCACTTTTATCAATTTTTCATTTTCTATTCCCACGTCAATATCTTCACCTGAGTTTAGCAAGATGTGACATCCAATGAGGATCGTAATCAAGAATAATAATAATGATGATAATAATAATAGTTATCTGCAAAGGGGTATTAAATAATTAACAAAAGACCAAACATTCTTTTTTTCAATCTCTTCGTGATTGATCCGAGAAGTTTTCAGGACCATTCCACTTTAAGCGTAACTTTGTTTTGGCACAAGGCCCTGATGCGGGCCCCACCCAATGAGAATCAAATTCCCTATTGTCTGCTAGACTAGCTTGCTAACCATTATTCGAAGGCAAGGTGCCCACACTCTCCCAAAATAGGAATTGAACTGTAATCATGTGGCACAACTATTTGTCATTTTTCTTTCTATATATATATATATATATATATATATATATATATATATATATATATATATATATATATATATATATATATATATAACTCAATGTAATCATATGTATCTATGTATTACAAATCTATCTATCTATCTATCTATCTATCTATCTATCTATCTATCTATCTATCTGTCTGTCTGCCTGCCTGTCTATCTATCTGTTTACCCATCTATCTATATAAAATTGTTTTTTTTTTCTTTTTTCATATCTGGTCTATTGGCGTATCCTGGTTATATGTATATTTTTTTCTTTCTTGCTAGTCACTTTCCTGCACCTTGGGGCTCTGAGGAAATCTGAAATCAATTCTTGCCTGGGGACCGGAAATACGTCCCACAAGCGGCCCCACCTCGTTGTACAAGGAAGGGGAAAAGGAGGAGAACATCCCGATGTCTACGGAAAAGACTGAGGAAATTGGGTATTTTGGGACTACAACCAAACAAGACCTTCTTTTCTTTTCGCATTTTGCATCCGTGGCATTGCAAAATAAACCTTCTGATTGTATCTAATTTTATGAAGTTATTTTTGTTTTTCGTTAATTAGTCAATTTTCATCGCTGCCTGACTTTCACGAAGGTGTTAAATATCCACATTCTCTCTCCAATGAATGCCTATAGTTTTATAACACTGACGCCTCATTTTGTCTGTTCGTCTTCTTTTTCAGAACGTAGGCGATCATGGCTCTCCACAATTTCCTCTCCGTTGTAGTTCCTAATATATTTAATCTTATTTACTATTTCTCCTAAAATATGTTCCCTCGTCTATTTACTCAAGTTCACTACGTATGTTATTTGGGGTTTTCCTCTTTTCATCTTCCCTCCAATCTGTCCTGTGTGCATCAGATTTTCCAAGCTGTCTTTCCCCATTATGTGCTCCAAAAATTTCAGCTGTGTCTTTTCCTATTCAGTCTTATTATATAATTCAACGTCTAACCTAATTACTTACTTGAATTTATATCATCTTGGATTTTATTGCTTAATGTTACTGTATATATCTCGGTACTAATTCTACTATCCTTTTCTTAATTTCGATAATAATAATGCCACACTTATTAATAGAAAAAATTAAATTAATTTTAATAAGAGTGCAACTACAATTTCTTGCCAAAATGTTAACTTAGGCTCTAAATATTTTCAAATGACTCCTTTCTTAAAATAAATACTCCTTTCCCAAGCTAACATACATGAGCATATAAATGTTTAAAATTTAAAAACTCAAGACCTTCTATTATTTAAAATAAATATATATATAAATATTTTATCAAATTAAAATAAAATAATAATTACTACATATATCTATATCTATATATATATATATATATATATATAAGATAAAATTCAAAGACAACATTAACATTATTTATTTATTTTCGTTTATTGGGCATTATTGAATTACATTGCTTATCGTCATCCATAGTTTGGTTTTATTTACACGGTTACCTTTAAGAATATTTTAGAGTGTTCTTATATTTTTAATTTTGTTTAGAAATACATGTTGTAAAATGAAATGTGTTTATCTTGCTAGGATTCCTGGGGGGGGTGCGAAAACGCGTCGGTAAAAAAGTTTTCTCTCTTCTCTCTCTCTCTATATATATATATATATATATATATATATATATATATATATATATATATACATATTGCAGCATGCCTCGGCGTTGCCCGTGCTTGATTCAAAACTCGTACGACTCATACAGCAATCACTATCACTTGCCCTTCCTTGCCTTTAAAGGAGTGCCCTTTGCCGTGCTGATGGTGCTATATGCCTTACTTCTTGTCTGTCTCACACTGCGAATTTTTCGAAGCTCTATACTAAACATTAAATCTGTTACGAAAAAAGAACTAAACAAAATGAACACAAAACGATCAGCTTTAAAAAAAAAAGGACTCGTAACTGGAAAAACCGAATGAAAAAAGAATGTTAACAACAAATACTTTTTCACATCCAACCCAGTTCTGCGTTGTCAGAATCAACTTCGAGTTTAAGCAAGCGAATGAGCCAATTGGAGTAAAGTGCCATGCAGATTTAAATTTTTCCTACTTGTGACGAATGCAGCTATCGATTTTTTTGCATGCTAGAATGCTAGTTAAGATTCGTGTCAGTCAGCTGTTGGCTCTTACGCTGGCCAACAGAATCTTCCTGCCTATTCGTGGCAGCCAGTTATAGGCTCTCACTCTGGCCAGTACAAAATGGCCGCAAACTACATGAAAAGTGCCATAGAAGCATGAAAAATCGATTATTTCCACTATCGATGGGAAATGCAAAGTCGGTCTTGGCCTTCCTGCTAACTTGGAGCATGTGCATGTAAATTTTGGTGCAAATCCGTTCAAAATTGCGGCCGTGCATTCGTTACACACACACACACACACACACACACACATCCTGCCTTTTATAGATATATATATATATTTTAAGTATATATGTATATTTGAGAAAATTATATACAAAAGTCTATATACCAGAATAATGTTAGGGAACGTGAAGGGGGAATGTTCTTTCTCACCTGTTATAGCTGCCATAATGAATACATAGTAGAAACCTCAAAGGATTTAAATAAAACATTGTGTGAACACAAAATGGATCATTTACTAAGCAGACCAGTGATAGGACAAGAACAGTGCGGGTTCATTAAAGACACTGAAACAGTGAATGCAATATTTATGCTCAGAATGTTACTAGAAAGAGCAATATAAATGCAGAAGAACGTGTACCTATGTTATATAGACTAATCAAAGGTTGTTCGACAAATTATGCAACAAAGATCTTTTTAAGCTGCTCAACAACCTTGACATATTCGGGAAAGACATCAAAATAAAAAAATATATATTCTACGGGCAGGAAACCGCCTGCATACGGATAAAAATGTGTTCAGCAGTTATACAAAAATAGAAAGGGTCGTAAGGCAAGGATGTGTCTTCTCACCGGACTTATTCAACCTATACAGTGAGGCAATTCTGAGAGAATTGGAAATCCTACTAAGATTCATCATTGGCGGCCACAATCTTAACAACATAAGATATGCAGATGACACAGTGCTGATAGCAGACATGGAAAAGAAACTAAAGACCTACTGACGGTAGAGAACGAAAGCCAGAAGAGGAGACGAAGCATGCATGGTCATCAGCAAAAAGTTGAGCCCAAAGTGCGATTTACAGGTCGGGGACACTAAAATGAAGCAAGTACAGAAATTTAAATATCTGCGAAGTGTTCTAACAAGGGACGGAAAGTGCAACAATGAGATGGCAAAGCGTACTGGGATGACCAAAGACGCATTTCAAAAGCTAGGCAGAGTATTACGAGACAGAAAGGTTTTCGTTGGAAACAAAGAAAACAGTACAGAACTGTTAAGTGATATTTTTTCATTCTATATGGGAGCGAATGCTTGACAATCTCCTCAAAGATGAAGAGTGGTTCTACAGAAGGATGCTACAGGCCGAACATGCTAGCAACGACGAGGTTTTTGGAGAGAATAGAAATAAAGAGGAAAGTTATACATAACATCAAGAAGAGGCAGCTGAAATTTCTAGGACACGTAATGAGAAAGGAGGGCTTGGAAAATCTGATACTCACAGGACGGTTAGAGGGTAAGTTTGACAGGGGAAAGTAATGCGTGTCACCTTAATGGTCTTCACTAAGTGGGTGGCGGAACGCGGTCTGGGAGAAATATCAAAAAGACAAAACTTATTAATAGCTACAAGGTACAGGAGTAGGTATTATTCATATATTATGTCTATTTATTTTAGTTTTAATCCTTTCAAGTCCACGAATTAATTTCTTGGTGACTGTAGAAAATAGATCCATTCAATGTGATCGGTTCTGACTTAGAGTCTCGACTCCAGCCACTTTCTCACCGACGTAATGTGGCTTCCCTCTTTCTTTTCTATAAATATTTGCATGTCATCTACTCCGAGGAGCTATTTTCACTGGTGCCCCGACTGGGTGAATTTAAGCGTGCTACTAGGTTGGCAACTCGGTCCCACCCCATTTTATTGTCGAAACAGTTAAATGTAACCGCCTATCTTTAAATGTAACAGCTTCTTCTCTCGCACTTCCCGACAGTTGAACTCCCTTCCTCTTACTATAATCTTCAAAAATTTAAATGTAATGTCAATTGACATCTTCTGTTGCCTTGATCTTCGTTCTTAATTTTATCCTCCTCAGTTCCTCTTTTTATCCTTTCCTCAAACGCCCCACCTATCAAACAGTATTTTCCCTTATTTATATTCTCTGAAGCTCTTGCTTACTAGTGGTACTCCCACCTTGCTTGGGGTGAAATGCTTAAAAATGGTAACAGAAAGATTTAGGAGAGAAAAGAGAAAGACAACATTTATTAAGTACTACAAAGAGCGGAAAATAGTAGAGGGCTATGATCGCCAACGTCCTAAAGGGACACAGCATACAGAATTTAATCTCTTCTTTCTTCGTCTTTTTGCTGTTTTTCTCTTAACTAGACCCCCCCCCCCTTCTTAAGTTTCATCGCTCTGTTCTCTTTATTTTCTTCCTGTCTGGCTTTTACCATTTATTCTTTGAACTGGTCTTTCTTCTTCTATTATCGGATGTCATAGGTTATGAATTCTTCCCGAGAAAAGACAAAATATTACAAAAATACTTTTAAATAAAATAAGGCATAGAAGCAGCAGCAGCAGATTACAAAAGTGAACATTGGTCGACAAAACGAAAGATAGAAAACAACAGAAAGAAAAACTACCCAGGGAAAATAAGTAGGGATCGCTTTCAATAGATTGTCATTCGCGCTTTGCTCACACGGTATCACTGACCCTGACGGCATCACGTCTCTCAACTCTGTTGGGATGCACATTTCTCAGTAAGCGAAGTGAAAGCTGGACAGCCTCAGTTACAAACACTCTCTCTCTCTCTCTCTCTCTCTCTCTAGTTCACCATCCCCGAATCGGGCAATGTTCACCAAAGTTTTTTTTTTTGTTCATTTCCAATACATGGTAATGGTTACTGCATCCTGCTTCGTCTGTTGCTATATTTCTTCTCTTTTAACAATCACCGTCTACATACAACTTCATGATGTATTCTAATTTGAATATTCTTCATATTTTTTAAGAGACACTCCTTCTCAGTTTGCTCAACATGCAATAAAATACCCTGAAACTAAAATAATCTTCAACACAAGAAACCCCAAAATGCGTGTCATATTTCATTTTACACAAACCATGATATCTGTAAAGTAATCGATTCTGACCAGATATTTCGACTGAAGTCACTTTCTCACCGACGTGATATGACTTCCTTCTGTCGCTTCGACAAATATTTTCATGGCAACTACTCTGACGAGTTTTTTCTATTGGTATCCTGACTGCATGAATTTGAGCGTGCTACTAGACTGGAATCAAGGTCCTGCCCTTTTACTGTTGAAATAGCTAAATACAAACATCACTTCTATTCCAGCAGTTTAACCTTCTCACAATTTCCACCTGTGGAACTCGCTTCCGTTTACTTGATTCCCTGATAACTAAAAGAATCAAAAATTTAAATACAACTTCAATCGCCTGATGAGCTTTTTCCCCTGGTATCATAACTATATGAATTTGAGCGTGCTACTGGACTGGAATCAAGGTCCTGCCCTTTTACTGTTGAAATAGCTAAATACAAACATCACTTCTACTCCAGCAGTTTCTTTTTCTCGCAATTCCACCCTGTGGAACTGCTTTCCATTTACTTACTTCCCTGATAACTATAAGATTCAAAAATTTAAATGCAACTTCAATCATTATCTTCTCTCTTATTGAATACCGTTCATTTTTTCGCCTTTCCTTTTCTCTTTTTTTTTTTTATTCTCCGTGTTCTCTTTCACTTGCACTCCCTGTAACTGCCCCATGTGTATTAGTGGTATTACCACTTTGCATGGGGTGAAATTATTTTTTTTAATTGTAAAAATATAGAATGTATGGTTGTCAGCAAAAGGAACTTCCAAGATGCGAGCTACAAACTGGAAAAAATGTGACACGGAAATCTAAAGATGCATTAGAAATATCGAAAGATGCCTTGCAAAAGATAAGCAAAATATAATGAAACATGAAACTTTTGTTAGGAACCAAGAAAAAGTATTAAACTGCTATGTAATATTAATCCTCTTATATGGCTATGAATGCTGTGCAATCTCTTCCCATATGAAGAGACTTGAGACAACAGAGATCTGGTTCTGCAGAAGGAAGCTGAGAATGCCATGGACAGAATATTTTAGTAACAGGCAAGTTTTAAGAAAAATGATAAAAAAACGGACACTTTTTCTTTTCTTTTTTTTAATCGTTTCGCCGTAAGCAAGGGGACAATGCCACTAGGACGTAAGGGTCACAGTGTGTGAAAGTGAAAAAGAATTAGATTGAGAAGATTGAAAATGGGGAAGAATGAGGAAGAAACAGACTTCGAAATTCGGAAGATGGCGGTTGACGTTGCATTTAAATGTTTAGAAATTGTAGTTATCAGGGAATCAAGAAGTCGGAAATCCACTGGTGAGAAGTGCGAGAAAAAAAGCCTGTTAGTGGCAGAAGTCTCGTTTGCATCTAGCTAGTTCAACAGTAAAGCGGTGAGACCTCGCTGCCAATCTATAGTAGCACGCTTAAATTCATGTAGTTTGGACACTAGGAAAAAAAAATTCATCCGAGCAGTTGCCATGTAGAAAATTGTACAACAGACAGAGGAATGTTACGTCACGTTGGTGAGAAAGTGACTAGAGGCGAGAGGCTTGGTCATGATTGGTTTCTTGCAGACCCTTCTCTAAATTTTGATAAGCATCTTTAGATGCAGAGTAGGTGCACCAGATCAGATATGGCAACACTATTCAGTACACGGACGAATAATGCTTCTATTTATAATTAGAAAAAGACAATTGAAGTTTCTTGAACACATAATGAGAAAAGAGTGCGCCTTTGTAAAATTTATACACTTACCGGATATATTGAATAAAAAAAAGTGGAAAGGTACACAGCGAGTGCACCTGATTAGTTTGTGTAAATTGGTGGCAGAACAATTACAGAAAATATTGTCTAAAGCTACAAACGACACGAAGTTGTAGCAAGCCATGATTGCCCGCATTCTGAAATAATTTGGCTAATAAAATATATCTCTTCTCTACTACCACGAGTTTTCATTTATATATCAGCAAGCTTATCTTTCAGAACATTAATAGTGTAACTCGAAAAAAATTGTGATCTTTGTACTATATTTACTCGTAAAAGAAAATCCAAGACCAAGTCTGTTGGGGCGCACCCACCTTCTAACGAGTAATGGACTGGTCCCTCTTATATAAGTCAGCTCTAGAGAGAGAGTGAGAAGAGCGTCAGAGAGAGAGTCAGCGTGAGCAGTCCAGATAAGCTTACCCGGTACATACCGTTGGACTATAGACTTTGGATATTGTTTTCGTACTAACCAACCTTCGTTCTACTAATCACTCTATTGTTAATTGCTTTTATGAATATACCAGTATTTTCCTCTACAACTGTGTTTGTCTTGATTCATACACCGACACGCGGGAAACTCACAACATCTCAAAGTCAAATTTAGTAGACCTTGAATAATTATTTGCACTTCCCTACTAGTCTCGATCAATCACAACTTTTCTTGCCTAAATAAAAGAACTCTACTTGGATGCACAATGTTGTTAGTTTCTTTTGTTCTGTTTTGTTTTGTTAGCTTTTCGTTGATAAATGGGTTGTGATGTGAAATGTTGACCATTTTGATTTACCGTGATCGTAATTTTTGATGTTGAAATTGCGGGACTGATGTTTGACCCTTGGAATTACGACATTTTGGATCTGAATGTCTCTATTTCTATTTAATTCATGTAGATTTTTTTTTCAAAATATATATATATATATATATATATATGTGTGTGTGTGTGTGTGTGTGTGTGTGTGTGTAAAAATATATAGAAAATAGGAAAGAACTCGTTAGGTAAATAATCCAACAAAGTTCTTTAGCATTTTTGTTATTATTTTTAAAAAATAGTGCTTGATACAAAAGTAGAGCATAAATATAATTATTTATTTAAAAATATGATTCCATCGCTACATAAGAGTTCTCATGTTTCAAAACAAGAGTTTAAAAACTTCAATATAATTATTTAAATTAAACTGAATAAAAGTACCAAGCTCTGTTCCATCTTCAAGCGATTTTTTGGGGGCGCTTGAAGATGGAACAGAGCTTGGTAATTTAATTCAATTTAATTCAAATAATTATATTGAAGTTTTAAATTTTTGTTTTGAAACATGAGAACTCTTATGTAGCGATGGAATCATATTTTAAATAAATAATTATATATATATATATATATATATATATATATATATATATATATATATATAATCTGTGATAATCACGTTTATCAGCCAATTTCAGATCGAAATTTCAAGTTTGAAACAAAGAAAATAAAATCAACTGCGTGTAATGACAAAATTACGCAGCTGTAGTCTTTGAACAAGCTTTATTCAACTGAGAATACAAGGTTCACGTATAGTGTCCTTTTATAGTCCCAGTAAACAGAAATAGCTCTCTCAAAGAGGAGAGTAACAAAATAAGGTTGGGACCACTTCTGATTATTTATAACACTGCGTATGTGAAAGATGAATTCGGCCTTGACTAAAACAGTCAATTTAATCTATGAATCAGAAACCAGTCATTACTGGATGATTCTTGGTCACTGCAAGCGTTTCTTTTTCATTATTGTACAAGGAATCGTTTATAAAGTTATATTCAATTTATTTCGTTTGCAAGTGTTTGGCAAATATTGAGCTGGTTGATAAAAATCTTTTATATTCATTTTTAGCTAGTATTTTTTTAATCTCAACTACAGTTACTTCCAAATGCATTTAAGTTAAACATGTTGACATTTTCACTCCACCAGACAGAAATGTGGAGGTCCATTTAAAGAAAATGAACGGAGATTATAGATTATCTTTATTCTGAACATAATTATCTATCTATTGCTTTATTTCTTTCTTTTTTCTTTTTTTTTTTTTTACTCAGACAAACCATGATCGCCGTCATAGCGCATTGATTAGTATGCAGTACCATTAGTACTTAAGAGAGTTCGTTCTCTGTTTACCCTTCTGTACTGTTGGTTGTGTACTAATGAAAAGGTACTAGTCATGTTCTTAAATAGCCTCGTCAGATCGAGATTTTGTATGGATATCACGTATGGCGCCAAAACGGTTTAGAAACTGTCATCTGTATACAACCGCTTTCTCAGAGCAATTGGTTAAAATGGCTTTGAGCAAGAGAAGCCAGTGCTTCTTGGCGAAGAACATCCTCTTTTGAACATTGTTGACTGGCGTCACAGAATCGGAAATAAGAGAACTGTACCAAATAATGGGAACAATATCACTTGGGAATATTTAACAGCTGAAATGCATAGCGCATTTAAATCAAATAGAAAATAATGACATAAACAACACATTGACGTTCCAGACGAGTTCAAACAAAAAAAAAAAAAAAACTTAGAAAGGAAATACGAGAAGGAACGATAACAGCTACTGGACTTGAGAAACCTCTTTTCCTGAAAAATTGTTTCAAGACAATGATTTTATAAATTTCAACTGACTGCAATACTAGCTGCTCGGTTACTGAAAGTAGACTGTTTCCTGATAAGGAAATTACTATTATTATAATTACTATTATTTAGATATTTCCCTAGAAGGTTTTAATTTTAATATTCAAACGTTATTCGTACACACATTAATATAAAGCCTATTTAAGATTTTTATACTGGATTTCCCTCAAGTTGGTGAGTTATTGTTAAAATGGTTAGGATGAATGAGGTGTGATATGAATAAAAGTGGCTATGGTAGGAAGTCATGATTAAGATTGTGTAGGAGATAGATAAGGATTGTCATTTGACTTGAAGGAAGATGATATATATAAATGGAAGATGATATATATATATATATATATATATATATATATATATATACCTACATTTACGTGTGCGACTTAATTTTCGCTGGTTTTCTAGTTCATCGGGCACAAAGTACATCTTATGAGTTATGGTCCAGGTTAGGACCAAGGAAGAACAACACGAACACAAGCGTAGAAATAACGAAGGTATATTACACGAAATAATAATACAAGATGTGGAAGGTGTTAGTATGACTGTCAGTCTGGTTTGGAGTGAACGACTATCGGCTCGACTCGATTCGACCCTCCCTCTTGAGAGGCGTAGTATACATAGTGTTAGGAAGAGTTCATTCTGTAGTTATAGGTAAGGACCCATGACATTATGTTTTTATAAAAAAAATACACAGATTCCACATATCTTTACTTTGTATAACGACATCGATCAATGTTATGTTTACACCTCATGAACATATTTGATGATTATTTATTTGCTTGCCTGTTTATGCACGCCAAAATGCGCGTATACGGTTTCTCATAACTGTTCGTTTGATTTTGCAAATATTATATATATATATATATATATATATATATATATATATATATATATATATATATATATATATTAGAAGAGACAGATATATATCGCTAATAGTTGCTAGTATTATTTTGATATTATCTGCTGATATTTATCAACATAAGATAAATATAGACAATTCTTATCTATCTTTGATGGAATTCAACTGAAGTCATTATTACGAATTGGTGAGGATTGGACAATATATTACTGTACACGTAATGTGAGTAATCGGCTCGTTTGAATTACGCACTGCAAAAATGAATTACCTTTTCCTTTGCAAGGATTGTGACTGATACTTTGTGATAACCCTGGTTCACACGGCGTCGTATAATACATCCTATAATCCCGAAAAAAGATACGTTTAAAAAATAAAGTTTATCTTTACAAGACATAGCAGAAATCATTGAATACGTGTTGATTCGGATAAATTCTCGTTAAGTTTTTGTTTTGTATACTTCACTTATTGCAAACTGCTGTTCTCGTTTAGTTTGTTATATATGTTGTTGCAGACATAACGTTTCGGTCAATTATCATCAGGAATATCTGTTGTCATGTGATATATATTGATATCTCTGCAGCATATTCTGAGTTGATACCAATCTTTTTTTTTCGTTTTATGTAAAATCTTTCTCCAAAAATAGGTTCCATAATTTTTTTTAATCACTTCAACCTAAACAAGGCGATAATGCAACTAAAACGCAATGCGCTACAGAGATTGAAAGAGAATGAAACGACTTTAGATAGAACCGGAAACCCAGTCCTAAATAGAATAAACCTCTACTCCTGTTCAAAAGACCAGGGAGGAGTGTCAACCGGATTATAGACGAGCATATTTACACCTATTGAGGAAAAATAAATAGGAAATAAAATTTCAGAGTTTCGGCAGAGACGTTTAGAAGTATAGAGTTGAAGTAGACTTCAAAAGGATCTGGAAAACCAATCCTGAATAGGAAACTAATTTTCGAAAAATCCAAAAAGGATTGTGATCCGGACGAGAGGTGAACAAATCTACTCCTACTGAAGAAAAAAATAAATATATAGGAAATATCATCAGATATTTAAATCAGAATTTAGGCAGAGGCGTTAGAAGTTTAGGAGTTGAAGTAGATTTAAAAGTAACTGGAAACCCAATACTAAACCGGAAACGAGGGATACTCCTCTACTATCCTTTAAAAGACAGGTGGGGATTGTGAACTGAACGAGAGTTGAACTTGTCTACTTATTGTGAGACCGGAAACTACCTACACAATAGACTCTTCCAGGCCTATATTAAGTAGGCGACATAGCACTCTAGAGGGTGACAGAGAGTGTTATAGTAAGCTCCGCTTACACTATCTCTGTAACCTGTTGTTAATATATCTTTCTTACATCTAATCCGTGTTCCGTGTTTTACTTCTGTAGTCCCAACTTTGGCCCCACATCACTACTCCTACTGAAGAAAAAAATAAATAGCAAATAAAATTTCAGAGTTTATGCGAAGATGTTAGAATTCTAGAGTAGAAGTAGACTTCAAAAGGATCTGGAAAACCAATTCTAAACATTAAACAAAGAATAAA
>CAHIKZ030002168.1:1040000-1145000 GCA_903632075.3 Acanthosepion pharaonis
AGACTTTGAACTGCCAGATGTCAGTTTACCTGGAAAGAAAAAATGCAATTATTAATAAAAAGGCTTGTACTATGGGAAATTTAGCTTAAACACCGCAAATTGCTACAAAATCAAAACTTTAAGATGAAAATACGAGTCATATTCTTAAATAACCTTGTCCGATCGAGACTTTTATATGGATGACAGGCATGGCGCCTAACTCGCTCACAAGTATTTAAACTATAAAATGTATACAACCACCTTCTCAAAGGAACGGTTATAATGGCTTTGAGTGAATGAAGCCTGTTTGTCTTGGCGAAATCCACACTTCAAAAATTGTGGACAGGTGCTAATGAATCAAAAAGAACTGTACCAAATAACCGAAAACATTTCCTTAAACATCCCAGTTAATCTTCATGGTATACTCAGTATATGGAACTAGAACAGTCTACCCCAGCGAACGAAATAAAATGTTCAGTTCGACATTCCAATCACCTGAAGACCGGAGCGCACAACGGCCGAAACGTTGTGATGAATATAGCAACAAAGATGAGGACAATAGTCCGAATAATGTAAATAGTGGATATAATACCTCATCTCAGAAATATAGGCAGATACCGGTGTCTACTTTGTAGCGTGTCCTTTTTTTCCATTACTACCTTGTTGAAGAGTTTTTTCTGTCTCCTGTCTGGGTCTGCCATGAAATAGTGCCGGCCGCTTATCTTACATTGCTGAGATCATGTCCGCCCAGTCGTTAATAAACCCTCTATGGCCATCTAGTTTTTTATGACCTTCTCACTGTAAAGATTAAATAAATACGCTGAGAAAAATAATCCTTATTTAATTTCTCTTTCTATTTTTATCTGTTCATATAACTTGTGCTCTGTCCATTCAGGGTTATATTATCTCAATTTGCAATTTTTTAATGGACGCTATTTCTTTTTTTCTTCTTCTTCTTCTGTTACTACACTCTCTTTTTCGAAGCCAGTATATTTTTTTCTGTTCCTAGTCACGACGATATAATGTCTATTTTCTTTAGAAATGTCTCTCACCAAGCCATTTTTATTTTCTTTCTTAGCTCTTCTTCCACAACTCAAATCTCATTTCTTCTTGTTTGTTCCGCCTGGACAACTCGTCTTTGCTGGTTGCCATCATTCAAAGATTCCAAACGAATTTATGACAATAATGTATGCTGGAGACGTGTAAGTGCCATCACGGATTTAACCTATTGTAGGCTTATTCTTGTTAAATCGTTTTTTTTTTAATAACCCAACATTAAAACTGCATCGACAATATGGGGTTAAGAATAGTGAATATGAGAGACAGAAATAGAAATGGAAAAAATGTTCAAGCGAATGGCCTCTTCATTTTATTTCATGGAGTGTTTCATGTTGCATTCCTTTCGCGTGACATGGGTGGAGAACGGAATTTTGGAACTTTTTAAAATTTTGCATTGAGAATACGCTTTTTAGATGAGTTATATATCGTAAAGAGGAAAGACTTTTTTTCTTTTCTTAATCACTTCGAACTTTGCTTTTGTCAGGTACGAAAAGAAAAAAACAAAAACCAGGCCCAATTTTTATGTTGTAAATATCGCCATGTCATACATTAAAACACACTATCTTACTTGCTTATCTTTTTCTCTTTTTTGTTCAGAAAGAAGAAAACCGCGATCCGTCAGAAGGTTTTTTTACAAATCCCATAAACTTCAATAACTCGAATTTGCTTTTAAAACATTTTGTCAAATTTTAAACGATTAATTTAGACGTTAAAACAAATTTTGAGTTAAATGTTTTAGGTAATTTCAGTATTTTTTTATTAAAGTTATTGGATTTATTATAAATACTACAGTTTGAAGTTATTATTATGCAGATTACACTAATATTCGTTTAAGACCTCTTAAAACTAATAAAATCTATTTGAAACATGTGTAATAGAAACGATCTAAGAAATGCTGTCAAACAGAAAACAACAATGTTATTGAGTAAAAGAAAGATCATATTGGAGGTATCAAATGAACTTCTCAGCGACCATCACACAATAAAGAGGGCTGTTGAAAATATAACTAAGTTGGTAACTAGAAACAAAAGAAAAAGAGTTTAAGAACTTTTGTCCTCGCGAGGAACGTAATGTAAGACGAGTTAAAGTGAAAGAACGACTCTTGACCAGTGCTTAGATCTTTGGAATAATTGATATTGAAGGAGTCAAGTAGGACAAAATTTGTAGAATACTTCTTAAATTGGGTTCTGTCAAGAAATATCCGAGGCAAACTCCGTCCAGTAATATAAAAAATTTTTTTTTGTTTCCTTCTTTCTTTTCACTCTCCTACCAACTCCTTGTGCCAGACACAAAATTTAGTTGGCAGAATAAACGATAACTGTCGTTAGTAGGCGCGAGTTAAAAATACAAGACAAATCACTGCGTAAAATTTTAAAACAGAAAAAAAACATTTATTGTACAATTACTTTTACAATAATCACAAAGGTACAAACAAGGACAAGAAAGGTTGCACAAAAATTTCCTTCTGTGCGCCTAACATGGCAGGATAACAATACTTTCCTGGGGTTTCTAAAAAAAAAGGAAATACCCACAGAAACAAGCTATGAAATTAATAATTGTTTACTTTAACTCCGGTTTTTGAAAATTCAGACCCTTCAAAAATACAAAAAACACCAAAAGAAGGGATAAAGTTTTCAGACCCTTTACAACAATACCAAAAAGGGACAAAGTTTTAGAGCTTTTACAAAAGTACATAAAAAGGACAGAGATTTTAGAGAGACCAACACATAGCAGAACGCAAGGCACCCACCTCCTTCCTTAGAAGAATTTTCCTTGACTACAGGCCGGATTGGTTTGGAAAAGGTTGGTTCTACTTTCTTTGAAGAATTTTCATTGACAGCAGGCCGGATTGGTTTGGTTTGGTAGTTGGAGAAAGGCTGATTTATGCCCCCTTGCCGGTCAATGTAGAGTGTTGGTGTTAAGTGGTCTGCGAACTGCGGGTCGTCTCTGCCTCTGTTCCCTAATCGTTATATTGCTTCTACCGATCGTTTCTTAATGTCCTCTCTTTTATTTGGAAAAGTCGGCTCCACTTGGGGCCATCCGGAATCTCGAAAACTCAATTTTCATTGGCCAATATATGAAAAAAAGGCCCTTCTAAAATTTTCACTTTTGGCGGCTATTCCTGATCCGAAAGGGTCATAAAATTTACACAAGAAAATCAGAGTTTGGCAAACAATTTTGGCGGCAAATCGTGATCCGAAATGGTCAAAAAATTGCACAGTTTTTTTTTTTACACACACACACACACACCGTCCGGCTTACAAAAAAATACACCTTCCTCAAAAGACGTAAATAAACAAAAAAAAAAACAACACCTAGACGGTCTTACATTTAAATTGACTTTTTTTTAAAAATTCTTTCTTTAAATAAAAAATAAAATTTTTATAGTAAAGCAAATATTTTAGTGTCAAAACTGGGCCAAGAAATACAGGAAAAAAATGACTTTTCTAAAGTAATTTTGGCAGTTGAATCTCCAGTGATAATCGCTGGACCCGATGGATGGGCCAAAGGATTACTTATATCCGATATATATGTGCCTGTGGCTAAAATAAGACAGCAAGGATGAAGCAATATGGCTGGAATTATCGACCAAACCATTGCTAGGCCATTTACACTCGGTGAAGGACATAAATTGAACAGTTAATTATTGCAATTTCATGGACAAGAATTTTTATATGGTACAGATCTCTTGCAGTTTCAAAGGGAAGTGTGTATTTATGCAAAACAAGGCTCCGATTCATCTTACTAAGGTTACCGTGAATTTTCTGAGCGTAAAAGGTTTACAAGAGAGAAAATAATAGAATGGTCACCATTAATTATTGATCTAAATACGATAAAAAATCTATGGTCAATTATGAAGATGGCAAATAATATGCCAGCAAAGCAGACCTATGGGAAGCAATTAAAACTACCCTAGCTGAAATTGAACCTGTTGAAGTAAAAAAAAAAAAAAATTAATAAAATCAAGGAATGATAAATTGTTGGCTGCTGTTGAGAAGAAAGATCACTAGATTAAGATTTAAATGCCTTAAACATTTTGCATGTTTTGTTTTTTTCTTTTTATCAGTGTTGATTATATGATTGCATTTCCTTGTTATTGAAGTAAAAAGTAATTTTCTGTTTTTGCATCATAACATAGAACTGCAGTTTTTATAATGAATCCAATAATTTTAATAAAACATTTGAAACTACTTAAAGATTTAACTTAAGCTTTGTTTTGACGTCTAAATTAATTTAAAATTTGATAAAAAATTTTTCAAAGAAAATTCGAGTTATTTGTTATTTGCATAATAACTTCAGACAGACTGTAGTTTGGTAAAGAAATAAAGAATCGTTACCAGAAAAGCAAGCCTCATATTGTAAAATCTTCCTAAACAAAAGTGTGGATTTTATTAGCATTTAATTATATATACTGCACGACACGTGCGCAAAAACAATAAACGTAGTTTTGTAAAATCTACCTCATTGACATTAAATAAATGTCGTCCATGATTTTCGTTTGGTTTGTTTGTTTTTTTTATGGCATATCAACCTCAATGAGTTATATAATGCCGGCAATTTTTATTGCTGGTAATATATTATTTTTTAAAAAAATGTATTTCTGGTAATATTTTTTCCCTTCAAAAATATATTTCTTGTAATATTTTTTTCAAAAATGTATTGCTGGTATTTTTTTTTTCAATGTATTGTTGGTAATATTTTTTTCCAAAAATGTATTGCTGGTAATAATTTTTTTAAAGTATTCCTGACATTAAAACCTATATTTACACTTTCATAAACTGTTTGCCCATAGCTGGGGCCCTAAAAGGTGCTATCGCCCCAGGTCAGGGTAAAACTGGAACCACCAGCAATTAAGAAGTGGTTCCACGCTCCTAAAACCTCCTGATCAGAGGCCTTGCTGTTGGACGCAATGTATCGTCTTACCCAGGATGTGGATGTAGTTTATCGTCATAAACAGGACGGCCATGATTTTCATGAAAGACGTTTTAGAAGTGTGGATTTAACTAGCATTTTAATATACTAATTGTTTTGCACGCTGCTTAGACTAAAACCTCTATATTTCTAAAATCCACCTCACTAGCATAAAATAAATATTGCGTAGGATTTGTATGCAAATTGTTTTAGAATTCAATAACTAAATGATTGTAAAACCAACTTCATATCGTAAAATAAATACCTTGCATTATGTTTATGTAAGGTATTTTAGAATTGTATATTTTAATCTATATCATTTATATAATATATTTCATTTATATGTACTAAGGTACGTTCCGTAAAACAATATTCGTATATTCGTAAAACCAACCTCCACCAGCAGAAGTTAATATCTCCAATGCTTGGGAGATTTTCCTAATATTTAAACGTAAGAAATGTATGTCTTTAGTAAATAAGCTTACGGTCATATCACGTTGAAAACGCTATTCTCGTACGGTATCTGGTAAGCAACACCGAGCCTGGTTAGTAATTATATGGGTGACCGCTTGGGAATGCAAGGTACTGTAAGGTTGGATTCGAAAGTGTTGTAATGGACAGTATTTACATTAGTCGAACTATTGTCCTCATCTTTGTAGCCATATTTGTCACAACGTTTCGGCCGTTGTACGCTCCGGCCTTCTTCAGGTGGTTGGAATTTCGAACTGAACCCTTTATTTCGATCACTGGGGTAGACTGTTCTAGTTCCACGTGCCATGTTTGATGGATGTCAGTTATCAGTTATCTCCTGCTAATTTTCCCTCTGAAGGTTTTCCACTGCCTTAACCAGGAATTGAACTCACCTTCTTTGGGTCTGTCACTGGATCTAACCAACGCCTTTATCCACTGTGCCATGTGTCCTTGAGAACATCTCAGAAATATAGACAGACTCTGTTTTAATGGATAACAGCTCGGAATTTGAGATCGAAGAGCCGAGTTCCAATTCCAGTCGGGTTCATTATATTTAGTTATACACAAATACTCTTGGGAAAGGTATGAATCCAGCTCTTCTTCGCCGCAGCTATGGGTCAATTAGTAGGACTTGTAGCATTAACTCTTTTTTTTATTTTCAAAAAATTCTTACAACCTAGAAATATTTTGTGCCTTTAAATAATCCGCAAAAGTTGATAAGCCGTAAAAAAATCAACCCCTTATTTTACTAAATGAGTATTTATTTGTAAAATCCACTTTACCATCATAAAATAAATATTACCCATGGCATTTATGTAGGGGCATTTTAGAATTATGAGTTTTACTAGTACTTCCAAAAGTTAAGCAAAGTATTCAAAAACAGAAACATTTCGTTAGAAACAAAGAATCCTAGACTGTTATGCAATATTTGTTCTCCTATATGGCAATGAAAGCTGTGCCATCTCCTCACAGCTGAAGAAAAGACTTGGAGCAAAAGAAATGTGATTCTACAGTAGGATGCTGAGAATACCATGCACCGAACATGTGAGTAATTTTAGAGAAAACGGCAACAAAAAAACTCCTATACATAACATCAGAAAGAGACAGTTGTAATTTCTAGGGCACATAATGAGGAAAGAAGGTTAGGAAAATTTGTCACTCACAAGGCAAGTGAGTCAGAGAAAAATAATGCATAACGTACCTAACGAGTTTGTGTAAATGGATGACAGAACAATTTAGGAAAGACAGCAGAGAGACAAAATTTACTGTGAGCTACAAAAGACAGGAAATTGTGGAGAGCCATGATCGGCAACGTCCTGAATTGGTATGGCACATATAATAAGAAGAGAGTGTGGTACGTTCTTTAAATCAGTAGCTGTATATTTTTAATAACCACTACTCCAGCATAAATATCTCTCCTGGTCTTTATGTAAAGCATTTTAGAATTGTGAATATTACTGGCATTTAAATGAAATATATATTTTTGGTGTCTTCACTAAATTAAGTAGTGCGTACTTGTAAAATCCTTCTTCACCAATATTGACTACATACGACGGGGTACTGAAAATGTTTTCGGTCAGTAACAATTCCTGAAGTTTGACGAAATATTAGAAATTGCTTGACATGAAAAATTAGTTCAGTCAGTTATGTGACATGCATGATATCTTAGGCGATCATGTATCTTTCGATACAGATTTTTTTTCCTGCAGTAGGTTGCCATTTCTTTCTGCGGTAGACCAGGCTATAAAACCTGGTCTGTCCTGCTATTTATCCATAGCTGGGAGGAGAAGAAGATGAGGATTCATACCTTTCTGAAGGGTATTAGCACGTAAGTGAATGTGTGGATTCGACTGGAATTCGAACTCGGCTTCCTTGATTCCTCAATCCATTACTCCACCGCGCCTTTTTTTTTTTTAAATTGTGGATTTTACTGTTATTTAAAAGCTAGAATTGTTTGTCAGCGGCAATCGCTTATATTCTCTGCCACACCCGCTAAAAGTCGCCTTCCACCAAATTCGAAACCATATCTTTTCTTGTTTCATCCTGAGACTATAACAAAATAATATAATGTAAATATTTTGAGAGAAAATATCCATTAAAACCTAAAGGAAAACGAATAAATCAAAGAAAGTCGTTAAAAAAACAAATTTAAATTACAAAAAATAAAAACGTAAACTTACTCTCCAAAAGAGGCAGAATTAAAATGCAAACAAGATGTATGAAATATATTAAGCAAATGTCTGAAACGCATTTGTGAAAATGAATTAAATAAACCGAAAGAAATAAATATTGACGAAAACAAAAAAACAATGAACAAAAGAGAAAAAAATAAAAATAAATAAACATGAAAAAAAAAAAAAAAATACCACTCTCCGATTTCAACTTTACGAACATTTGTTACAGTTTCGCTGACAATTTTCAGCGTTTGGGGAATTAACGGAAACTTTGCAATTAGCTAAAAGCAAAATGGCATCGAAACCTCACCGGAATCATTCAGACCATTATGCAAATGAGTTGTGTGTCCGATGGACTGGCAATGATAACATCTATTGTCCCTTACAAGAGGAAAAACACGTGTCGAGTCTGCTAAGAAGACTTCTAATGGCTGGCGGGTAGTCGTTGAAGCGGTCGTGTTCTCCGCCTGTTTTCTAGATTTCCTCCGGGAAAATAGTCATACATAGTTCGATATTAACACATTAGGAGGCAGACATTCTTTTGCACAGACGCGCATACATACTTGAATTTTTACATACATACATACATACATACATATATATATATATAGAGAGAGAGAGATGTGTTTATGTAAGAGAGTCATAAGGGCGTATACCAAACATACCCTAGTGAATATACAAAACCGTGTTTATACTCAAATTTAAATGTACAGAACCAAAAATGTTAATCTCTAATCCAATATTTACCCTGACGGCATTTATATCAAACTAAAACAAACTCTATGAAAAGTCTCAAGATTGGTACGATTGTCATGCGTTAATTTTCTATACAAGCTCAGGTTTGCTTTCATCATTTTTCTTTTGCGGCATATCAACACCTCTAAGGGTTATTTAATGTCAAAATCTAAATATGAATTAAATTTTAATTACTTACCTGTTTTTTGTATCAAATCTTACAAAAATTAAACGAGGATTTAAATCATTTCTTCTTACATGAAAAAATTTAATCATAGTTATTTGTTTATTTTTTTTTTCTCTTTTTCTTCGATTTTACTATAAAAATTATTGCAACATGCCGACGGAGGATAATTGGTATGTCCCCATTCACATAAATACAGTAGTAAATACTGTATGTTGGTCTGCAATTGGAGATACGTCTCCAGCTGTGCTGTTCAAACTCTCTGCCCGGAGGCAGAGAGGATCCTCAAACGAGACTATATCGAAGCGCAGAGTCTACTCCTGGGAAACAGCAACCTGACCCCGTTTTATACGATGTCCACAGGGAATTTTTGTCCGAGTCTACAGTCCCCATATAAAATTAGGCCTTGTGCCACATCTGACCGCGTGGGATAGTTGGTTGATATCCTGCAGTTGGTGATTCATTGTCAGATTAACTTGACTAATTTCTAGCAGTTGACTGCTACTTCTACGCGACGCTGGCGAATCTTATATATGTTGTTCTTGTCCTAAGTATTATTGTTTATTAGCAACCTTTGTGTGATTATTCTATTCAGTAACCTTTCCTAGGTTACAACAAAAATGTATTTTTATACTTTCCTAGTGTTTTGACTCCAGTGGGGGTGGGGTAACTATTTACCCATAGCTGAGACCTTAACAAGTGCTATCATCCCGGATCAGGGTGGATCTAGGAACAACAGCAATTAAGAGTTGGTTCCACGCTCCTCAAAACTTCCCGGTCAGAGCCCTTGCTGCCAAATATAGTTTATCGTCTTACACAAGATTAGCTCCTGGGAAGCGTCTTACCCCTTTACAGTAGTCTGCGTATTCTACAGCGCCAGCCGACAGGGCATTGTACAAGCTTTGCGAGATAGGGTTGCCGGTTATTTTACGTTTATACAAAGGACATAAAAATATATTCATGAATAGTCATTTTAATCTAATTCCAGTTATACATTATATCTGAAAATGATATCGTTTTTTTTTTTTCTTCTTTTTTTAAGCAAATCGTCCCAAGCAAGGCGGGAATGCCACTAGCACGCAAAGAGTTACAGAGAGTGAGTGTAAGAGTAAAGAGGAGTGTTCGGGAAAAGGATAAAGAGAAGGACAGGGATCAAGGTCAAGGCACCAGAAGATGTCGATTGACATTACATTTGAATATTTGAAGATTATAGCTATCAGGGAAGCAAGTGATAGGAACGGAGTTCCACTGACAGGAGGTGCGAGATAAGAAGCTGTTGGAGAAGAAGAGATGGCTACATTTAGCCGTTTCAACAGTGAAAGGATGGGACGAAGATGCCAACCTAGCAGCACGCTTAAATTCATGCAGTTCCAAATTCAACAAAAGACAAGGTCTACACTTTAGCTGTGATCGCTTATCCGTAGCACTGTTGTTGTCAGTTAGTATCATTATTGTTATAGTTGTTGCTTTTGTTAATTTTGTATACGTATAGGTCCACAGACTCGCCACGTTAGGTATTACTGTTTTGGTCTCCGTGGCAAGGAGTTTTTTTATGGTGTAGAATATTATTATAGTAATAATTTTAATTTCAACTAGAAAGAAGGAAAGACTGTACAGGGTGCGATGGTTAAATTGTCGTCCTTTTAAATTTGTGCATGCGTGTTGCTTCTTTTTTAATTTTGTCGGTTTCAAATTATAGTAGGGTCAGTTGGACGCGGTCTGCTAGAAAAAGAACAGAAATTTGGAAACACCATGCTGTACTGCTTGGTATTAGCGCCAGAAGATCGAACACAGACATTTCAGAGTGTCTGTCAATCTGAGGAAAGTGAAGAAGATTCGGTTGATTGAGTTTAAAGGTGATTATGAAGGTGTTTGGAGTGGTCACTAGTGCTGGTGATGTTATGATTCCATTCATATTCCCACAGGGCCTCAAACTAAACACGCAAGCCTACTGTTGTGGTCAGTTATTATTGGCCAGACAGAAAGACGCAAGAGGGTAGGATGAACAAGTGCATCGAAATAACAGAACATATATATGCAAAATAAGAGTGTTATTGGTCAGCAGATCGAAGTGTCCGTCCAAACTGTCAGGTTACACTGAGTTCCGACTGCCGATATTTAACAGTTCCCCACCACGAGGAATGTATGTGGTACAAGGCCGAGTTTAACGTGGGTTTCTCCGAGCCAGTAGGCTCGGCCAAAAATATTACCTTAGAACCCGCATAAGCGGGTTGGAATTCATTATTTCCCGGACGAAAGCTTTGCCGAAGGGCAAAGCTTCGTCCGGGTTCCTCCCTGCCAAAGCAGAGAGTTCGACAGAAGACGCACAAGGTCAGAGACTTCGTGTCGACTGCCGATATTTAACAGTTCCCCCCCCCACGAGGAATGTATGTGGCACAAGGCCGAGTTTAACGTGGGTTTCTCCGAGCCCGTAGGCTCGGCCAAAAATATGCCCTTAGAAGCCGCATAAGCGGGTTCGGGATCTGTCTACCTCCCCGGACGAAACTTTGCCCTTCGGCAAAACCTCGTCCGGGTTCCTCTCTGCCCAAGCAGAGAGTTCGACAGAAGTCGCACACAGTCAGAGACGGCGGGTCGACTGCCTGCCTTAGGAAGTCTCGCAGGTTAGTATTTATGAAGGAGGAAGAGTTCATTCTAATGTAGATAGGTCACTATAACACCTACATCAAGTTCTTTCAGTAGATAGTGCTGTCCTAAGTCAAGATGTTGACTGTTGGAAAACCTTATGTCTAGCAACAGAACTCTGCATCATATCACATAATCACCGGACCACAGAATCGTGGCTGTCAGACAATTTCTGCGGCCATATCACCCATTGCATCTGACGTCTAATTTAGACGACAGTTTATCCATCGCACCCAACATATAGAAATTAACACTGCATGTCAGTTTCACATTTTCCGCGACCAAGCACCGTTGTTTATGCACACAGGCTTTACACCTGCAAACGCTCCATCACAGTTATTCAGCACCATTCCTCAGTGAATATATCAAATTTAAAAAAAAAAAATAGGTATATGTATGTGCGAGGAGCACTTTGACATGGTGTAATAGTTAACAAGCTTGTCTCGCTAGAATAATTACGATTGAATAATGAGATCGATCGTCATCCATGCTTTTGGCTTTGTGCCACATCTAAATTACTGCTTTGAAAATCACCATATATATGTATTTTTTTTTTTTTTTTTGCATATGTGCGTCTGTGTGTTCCATTTACACTTATGTTCCTGCTATTCATGTTCAGGTTTCGCCTCAATACTCCCAAATAGGTAATGGAAAGAATAGCTTTTCCATACAGAAAACTTTCGACATTCCTTGGTTGTCAGAAAAATAGGCTTCCCAAGTCCAGTAGCTGTTATCGCTCTTTGCAGTATTGATATGGCTTATTTGTTGTAGTGTGGAAAGTCAGCGTCTTGATTATGTCATTGTTTTGTCTTCGGGTTACACGTGATATCACTTTTAGTTGTGGCTGCTGTTAAAAGTCTCCGAGTGATGTGTTTTTGTTATTTGATAGAGTTCTTCATTTGTGATTCTGTAGCACCAGTTTACGAGATCTGATGAAGAATGTTCCTCTCGACAGGTTTTATTCGCTCGAAGCAATTTTTAATCATTGATCTAAGAAACGATTGTATAGAAATGATAGTTTACATATTTCTGAACAGGTTGGACACAAATTACCACACACGTATGAAAGTCTCAATCTAACGAGGCTATTTAAGAACACGACTTGAGTTCTTAGGTTAATCATTCGGTTATGTAGCATCTTGCTGTATTGAGCAAAACTACTCGTAGCTCAGCCTGTTCAATGTTCAATTTCCATATCTTTTGTACTAAATTTGTTACAATTGATCCATAAGTGTTTGAAGTATTTGTTATTTACTAATTTCAAATCTTGAATTTTTATAATGGATTTAGGATAGGCGCCTCCAGAGATTTTATGCCATATCATATTGTATTCCATATCATAGCTTCTGTTTTGAAAAGGTTTATTGCGTGTCCAACTTCTTGGAAACCTTGGTAGAAGGTTTTGATTTTTCGTTCAAGGTCTTTCTTATCCCAAAATATGAGGACGTGAGCATTATCAAAATCAAACGATAGTTCAGATTCAAATGATATCCACAATCTCGGTGTTAAATAACAGTGTTGTCTGTCTTGGATACCGGCCAGTCTAGAAGAAAGGCAAGTATCAATTTCAAGTTATGAAGGAGAAAGCCTATAAACACTCCATTATATTTCCTAAGAAACCAGATCAATTCATCAATCAGTATAGAGCCAACGTCTTCAAGGGCCTTGGAATTAAAAATAGATATCAATGATATAGGTGTTGTGTATGATAAAAGTTAAAAGAATGACGTTTTAATCACGACAAATAATTTTAATGTTGTAAAAACAGTCTAAAACAAACCTCGAGCCATACATCACGTTGAAAACATCGGTTCCGGTATGATCAACGAAGTTAAGCAAAGTCGAACTTGTTCAGTACCTATATGAGTGACCACTTGGGAATTCCAGGTGCTGTAAGTTTAGAATGTGAATGCTGTAATGGATAATAACTCGGAATTTTTAATCAGAAAACTGGGTTCGAGTTCCCGTTGTGTTCGTTATAACCATTTACGCGCAATTACCCTTCAAAGTTGTGAACTTATCTCCTCTCCCCATATATGGGTTAATTCGTAAAATTTGTAATACTAAAACCATTATTATTTTAAGAAAATAAAATTACGTGCAAAATATTTGGATTTCGGCATTAAATAACCCACAGGCGTGTTGATGTGCCGCGAAAAAAAACAAACAACTAACTAAAAATTCGAGTCATGTTCTTAAATAACCTCGCCAGATCGTGACATTCATATGGATGTCATGCATGACGCTAGATTCTTTCAGAAATATCTAAAATGTTAGCTGTATGCAACCACTTTCTCAGATCAAGGGTTAAAAATGGCTTCCAGCGAATGAAGCTTGTAGGTCTTAGCCAGGAGCATCCATTTTGGAAACTGGGTCAAATAGCAGAAGCCACATCACTTGTGGATTTTCAAAAACAGTAATACCTAAAATGAATAGCACATGTAACTTGAATGGAAAATAAAGAACGGCGAATGTTTCCTTATAATGAAGCAGCTAATATTACCATTTATATAGATATTATTAATAGAAATCTTATAAGTATAAGAAATTATACTCGCTCGGAAAACCTTCGGTGTCTTGATTTGCAAATAAACAAGCTAATACCAAAGGGAAAAAAGGTATAAAAAAAGAAAGAACCAAGAACATGTACGTTAGCCGAAAATAATCGTCCAGAATGCAAGTCCAAAGCCCAAAGAAAAAAAACCCGATGCGAGTACTTAAAATAACTAAATAAAGTACTCAATACAATAAGTAGAGCAGACCAAGTTAGTTAGTTTAACTAGGTCTGCTCTACTCATTTATATAGATATACAGGAACCAAATGTTGTATCTTTTCGTATCTATCAATAAGAGATCCCCCGCTTTATATAAACGATTACTTATATATTTCTACATATATAAATGATGTTTGTTATTAACATGCAATGCCTTGAAAAGTTGCGTTCTTACATAATAGCATTGCCTTAAGATATACTATTGGTATCAGCACAAAAAGATTTCCACGTCATGAACAGGATGTTGCAACCAGAACAGCATGACTTTCGATATTGTCTGGTTAAGATGCAGACAGGGAAAGAGAATCCCAAAATGAGTTTAAAAGATACACACGCTGGCTTGATAACAGGAAAAACGGACGGATGAACACTGGCCTCAGCAGTACAAATGGTAACGCCTATGGTAGTCAGGAAAAAAAATGGCAACGGAGAAAGAGAGGGTTCTGGGGGTAAAACTAAAGGTTAGAAAATTCTAGAGGAAAAAAAAAGGAAAATAAAATACAAACTGTAAAAGCTAGTAGTCGACAGTTGTTTCCTTATCGCAAATATTTTCCATCCCCTAATTCTTGTTATAGTCACCCTCTCGTTTTGTTACTTTCTATCAATCAGATTATTTTCTGTCTCTTCTAATATATATATATATATATATATATATATATATATATATATATATATATATATATATCTCCTTCATTATCTCTCTCTCTCTCTCTCTCTCTCTCTCTCTCTCTCTCTCTCTCTCTCTCTCTCAAATATATCTATCCCACCTTCTTCATATCTATATTTCTATTTCATTCCTTTCTTGTCTATCTCAGTCACCCTCTCGTTTTGTTACTTTCTTTCAAACAGATTATTTTCTGTTTTCTATATATATATATATATATATATATATATATATATATATATATATATAAATAAAAGGCTTAAACACAAATATTCCATGGTCATAATTTATTCCATTGGAATCGTAAATACGATCAATTCATCAGACCTAAATTCAAAAAAAAACAGAAAAAAAACAACTCCGGAAATAAAAATAGAATTTAGAGAGTGAAAGTATGAGAGTGTGGGACGAATGTTAGAGCTAAAGAGAGGGGTAAATTCTATTTTTATTTCCGGAGTTGTTTTTTCTGTTTTCATTTTGAATTTGTAGGTCTGATGAATTGGATCGTATTTACGATTCCAATGGAATAAATTATGACAATGGAATATTTGTGTTTAAGCCTTTTTTTATATATATATATATATATATATATATATATATATATATATATATATATATATATATTAGATAACAATAATAAATTATGACCATGGAATATTAGTGTTTAAGCCTTTTATTATATCCTTACTCTGTCCTAGACATTGAGTTCTACCTGGATTCTATCCTCTTGGAATTATTTTTATACAAATATACATTTATGTGTATGCACCTATGTATATATATTTATATATTTTGCATATGTATGTGTATATTTACCACTAATGTTACCTATATATATATATATATATATATATATATATATATATATATATATATATATATATATATTTCTGCCATCTCACTCTCTCCTTCACTTCCTCTCTCTCTCTCTCTCTCTCTCTCTCTCTCAAATATATCTATCCCACCATCTTCATATCTATATTTTTTCTATTTCATTCCTTTCTTGTCTATCTCAGTCTCTTCATATATCTGTCTATTTAAATATGTTCATTCTATCTGTCTGTCTGCCTCTTTCGTTTCTGTCCAAATCTGTCAGTCAGTCTATCTCAGTTTATTCATAGCTGTCAGTTTGTCTGTCTCGGTCTGTTCATATCTATCTATATCTTTCATTCGGTTCATATATGTCCGTATCCCAGTTTGTTTATATATCTACGTTTGCATATATATCTCCCTAACTATATTCGTTTATCTCAGTCTGTAAATATCTATCTATGTATATCTCCCTCGCTATATATATATATATATATATATATATATATATATATATACAGAAGAGAGAGAGAGAGTCTGCTCATATCTGTACTTATATCTATCATATATATATAGTGATTTTCCAAGTGTAGCTTAGATGTGGCACAATGCCGAAAGTATGGGGCACCCTGTGAAGATCGAACTCACTACTCGTAATTGTTCTGGCGAGACATGCTTGCTGACCATTACACCGCCTCGAGGTACCCTATCATATATATCGAGAGACAGAGAGATAGTCAGGAACACAAACAGACAAACAGAGATATAGATATGAACAGAGATAAAGAGAGACAGGTAGATATGAAATGAGTAAGACAGACAAACAGGCATAAACATAGATAGGAACGAACACTCACACACACACACACATACACACACACATATATATATGTTGATATCTATCTCTCTGTATGTCTATCTGTTGTTCATATCTATCTTTCTGTCTATCTGACGCCGTAGGTAAATATATATATGAAAAGAGTAAGATGGACAAACAAGCATAAACAGATAGGAACACACACACACACACACAGACACACATGCACACACACACATATATATATATATATATATATATATATATATATATATATATATATATATATATATGTTGATATCTATCTTTCTGTATGTCTATCGTAGGTAAATATATATCTTTTTATCTATCTTTGTCCATACACGTTTGTCTATGTCACTCTTTGCATATCTGAATGTCTCTATCTCATATATTCATATCTATGTATGTATATATCTCTGTCTATTTCTATCTTTCTATTCATCTATTTCATTTAGTTAAACACACACACATATATATATATATATATATATATATATATATATATATATATAAAAAAAATATATATATATATATATATATATATATGTATATATGAGCATTTCATTCTGTATGTTCGTCTCTCTATACCTCAATTCATATCTATCTGTCAGCATCTCTCTGTAAATATTTATATACCAGTCATATATCATTATATCTATCTCTCTGTCTGTCTATTTCCTGTCTGTACAGATCTGTTCATATATCTATCTGTTTGTCGGTTTGTCTATCTCAGTCAGTACATATCTATATATCTATCTATTTATTTCAGTCCATATTTGTCTATCTTCCTGTCTCACTGTGTTCATATCTGTCAATTCATCTGTCTGTTCATATCTATCTATCTATCTATCTATCTATCTATCTATCTATCTATCTATCTATCCCTGTATCTTCATATCTATCTATCTATCTATCTATCTATCTATCTCTATCTATCTATCTATCTATCTATCTATCTATCTATCTATCTATCTATCTATCTATCTCAGTCTGTTTATTATCTATCTATTTATCTATCTCAGTCTGTTCATATCTATCTATCTATCTAGCTAGCTATCTAGCTAGCTAGCTATCTGTTCATATCTATCTATCTGTCTATCTTCCTACCTATCTATCGAATCATTTCTCTCTACTCTCTATCACTACCCTTCTCTCTACTTCTCTTGTACTTATTCCCTTACTTTTTTTGCATCACTTCTTTTACACGAACTCCTTTACCCACCCGCTCTTATCGCAATATTTCATCTTGTTTCCCTGTTAGCCTTTCTATAATTCCTCTCTTCCTTCTCACACTTTCTCCCTCTTTGAACTTGTTGTTCTTTCTCTCTATTTTAATCCTCTTTTTGTTTTTTTACTGTTTCTTTTCCTTCCACTCTTTCTTCTGTTCTCCTTCCTTTCCTTATGGAACAATTCACTTATAATATGTTGTCCTTCTCGCTTCACAATATTGGCATCAATATGCCATTTTGAAAATCCACTCAACACACGCTCCGACACACTAAAAGTCATGATGAACAGCAGAAGATCAACATGTGTACGTCTAACCGGAGCCTATATTCCGGAACCCCTGGGGAGTGAATGACATTCAGAGACATTACCAAAGCCAAACTGCAAAGGCAAAAACATCACCCGAGTAAAAATCTAGCACATTCCCCGCTTTATTTGTGTATTTTGGCATTTTCTGTGTTGCCAAAAGCCAGCAAATAATGCGCACACCAGGGTAACCGACAGGCATATTTGAGGTGACAAAATAACAATATTGTTTGCCATATAAATGTCTATCCCAAAAGCAATATTGTTGTTCAGTCGAGAAAACTAATATAAAGATCATTTAGAAATGGAAGACTGGCTCCCTCACTGCGTTTAATAAGCAATTCACAGGTGATTACTGCTGTAGAGAGTCCGATCATCCTCAGGTTTTCAGCCATATATTCGCAAAGACTATTGCTATTGTAAGGATTTCTTTCATGTAAATACGTGCCATAAAATGTAGGCCTGGTGCTAGACAAATTTAACTACAACGAACATATGCTTTATCTGCTTAATATGGTGAAAACCTTATTCGCGTACACAACAGTAGGAGGGGTCCTATGAAACAATTATTTTTTTTCTAAAAAATATCTGTCTGTCTATCCTAGTCTGTACAGATCTCTTCCTATATCTATCTTTATGTTCGTCTATCTAAGGCAAAAAATCCACCCGATGTACAAATTACAACGACCTTTTAGTTGCAATAGCAAGTCAGTAGCACTATGAGCACATTTTTTTTTTCTAATTCTTTAAGGCATGGGCTACCAGGGATTCCTTCAGTGAGTCTATTGGAATCTTTTCCAATCAATCCGAGTGCTCCAACTACAACTGGAATTGTTAATGTCCCCATTCGCCACATTTTTGAGATTTCGATTTGAAGGTTTTTGTATTTTGATAGTTTTTTGAAGATCTTCAAAAACATATTGCAGTCGGCAGGAACTGCCATGTCAATAAGGAGGCACATTTTTTTCTTTGCGGTTTCTAATCACGATGTCAGGGCGATTAGCTTTGATTGTTCTGTCTGTGTGTATTGTAATGTCCAATAAAATTGTTACAGGTCCTATCTCCGTAATCGGGTCTGGGTGGTGTTCATACCAATTTCTTGCAGTTTCCTTTCCGTAAGTATAGTAGATTTTCCAGTGAAGATATTGACCCGCTCTGTCGTGCTGTGTTTTATATTCAGTGGGTGCCAATACCGCGCAACTTCATACAAAATGGTTAATTGTTTCTAGATGTTTATCACAGAATCTGCATTTTGGACGAACACAATTTTTCAGTATGTGTGCTTGGTAATTTCTAGTTAGCAAGTATTGATCCTTTGCAGAAAGATTATTATTATTATTATTATTATTATTATTATTATTGCTGTTGCTGTTGTTCTTTGATGATGATGATGATGATGTTAAATTTGTATACTCCTTGAGGAGTACAAGCCCACAACCTCGCCACGCCAGGTGTTAATGTTTTGGTCTCCATGGCAAAAATTTATGCTACACTAAGATCGATACTTACGGTGTGTTTCAGAGAACAACAAGCCCTATCAGGCAAGACGTTTTCTACTGTTTGAACTCAATGCTCAATGTGTTTAGTATAAGGACAATATTTATCAATTACATTTTTTTTTACTGTAGTGAGATGGATTTTCAAAGTGTGATTCGAAGATTCGAATGAGAACAAAACCTATCATGCAGATTATTTTTCTACAATATTTATCTGTCTGTCTATTTGTCTGTCTACCTCCATAAGTACATATCTACACATCTATTTATTTCTGTTCATATTTGTCAGTTTGTCTATCTCACTGTATTCATATGTACCTCCCTATTTATCTCAGTCTGTTCGTATCTATATATCTATCTATCTTTGCTCCTACCACTACTCTTACTCTCTCCTTCTTATTTTGACACCGCTCTCTCGTCGCAATGTTTCATCTATTTCCCCTGTTAGTTTTTCTATAATTCCTCTCTTCCCTCTCAAACTGTCCCCCTTTTAACGTGATGTTCTTTATATCTATATATCTTTCTATTTATTCCTGTTCATATTTGTCTATCTACCTGTCCCACTGTGTTCATATCTACCTGAGTATTTATTTCTGTGTGTTCATCTCTCTAACTCTCTCTCGCTCTCTCTCTATTTCTCTCTCTCTCTATATATATATATATATATATATATATATATATATATATATATATATATATATATATATCAGTTTCTTCATATGTATTTATCTCCCTTTCTTTCTATTTATCGAATTATTTTTCTCAACTCTTACTACTATTCTTACTGTCTACTTCTCTTTCATGTTTCTTTATTGTCTTTATTTCATTTCTTTTACACGATCTCTTTTACTTTTATGTAAAGAACGTAAGAACAAAAAACTATCAAGCCTCATCGTTTGCTATTGCAGTGAGCTCAATGCACACAGTGTGTTTTGTATCAGTGCAAGGCCTATCAAGCAAATATTTCTTTATTTTAGAGAGTTACACCCATAAGCACAAAACCTATAAAGCAAATCATTCTATTGCAGTCAACTCGATGCAGACGGTGTGTCTTATATAAAAAACAACATATATCAATCAAATCTTTCTTTACAGTCGTAACCTTGTTCCTCACTATGCTTCACATAATAACAAAATAACCAAATATTTTACATAGCAGTGAAATCGATGTAGACATTTTGTTTTGCATTTGTATATGAAAAAATATTTTAAACAAGAAATTGTTTAATTGTTTATTACAATAAAATAATATCACGAATTCAAATTTTTACAGAGAATAGAAGCAGATAATCAATCATTTTAGTTTATGTTAGCACGTCCGATTCTTCAAAATATATTTAATCTCTTAGATTGTATTTAAGTTTCTCCCATTAAAGGAAATAAGCATTCTCTCACTGAAATGGTTATTTCTTTAAAAAAAAAAAAAAACCCTGAAAAAAACATTTGGACATTTTCTTGGCCACCATTCCCAGAATTGTAAACTGGAATCAAGAAAGCGGGTCAACAGCCAGAAAAATTGAAATTGGGAGATAAAATGCACTCAGTTCCAGTGGCAATGGAAAAATGCTCAAAATGGTTTCTACTAATAGGAATCAGAAAATCACTTCTTTCTTTTTCTAAACTTTTATATCCAATGAAGAAAAATATCTCTGTACATACTATCAGGATTGCTCTAACAGAATTTGAAACTTGAAAGCGTTCCCTAAAGAAGGACAAATATATTTATCTGCGATATATTAAATAAAAGTATTTTGCTCTAAACTTTTAAGAGATTAGTCAAATTTATATTTTCCTGTAGAAAAATATATTGAACTGATAAAGAAATGAGATGAGAATTGTAACAAACATTTTAAAGTTAGTATAATCAATTCAAACAGAATTTTTTATGTAGCATATTTATCTGCATAAAATGTCAATTATAAAAAGAATCAAATGATGTTTATAAACGGAAAATCAGCTGGTTGCAATTTTTTTGCTAAGAATCGATGATTTTTGTTTTAGCCAATGTCGAAAAGCTAAATGAAATGCCACCTGGATTCCGAATTAAGAAAGCATTCCTTTCACCAGTCTTCGTGTAGTCTCAAATTCAGATGTCAAACTTTGATTAAGAAAGAAACCAGCAAAATATACGGTCTATTTCTTTTTACGTAGTGTAAGTTTAAACTGCCAATGGTGATTTTATGAGATAGCATAAGAACACACTTCTCTGCTTGGATTAAAATTATAAATTAACAAAGCTAAATGAGGTGGATGAATTAAAATTTGTCGACAATGATGTAACAATACAGTGTTAGTCACAAAAGTAAATTACCATCAAGCATTGGCTTGAGGGAATATTTGGTACTAGTATTATCTCGTATGTTTCACTAGAGATCAAATGAAAGCAGGAATTCTCAACGCTTCAGCCCTCTCTTTACTATTCTTGCCGATGTTAGCAATATGGTTGACTGAATGGATTAGATTCTAACTTGGTTTTCCATCTTTTTCTTGTCCCTTTTTTTCGAGACTGTAATCGCCATTTTATATTTTTAATTTCGCTTTGTTTTTTTGTTTGTATTTTTATTTTGTGAGCAGCACAGTATACTAGGTTCAATTGGACACCGTCTGTGAGAAAAAGAACGCCATGACGTAATTCACTCCGCCAGAAATTTGGAAATGGCATGCTGTACTGCTTGGTATTCGCACCGGAAGCAAGAAATACATATACAGAAAAACTTAACTCCCGACTGCATTTTGGGATGAGTTCTGATCGTTTATTTAGTAATTTGTTTTGGTTTGGGAAGTTAATTACAGGTATTTTTCTCCATTTACAATTTTTGGGTTAATCGCTGTAGGCTGATGTTCTTTTTCATATTTCCTAGATATGTTTAGAAAGGATTGTGCTGTTCGTGTATTTACTATTTGTAAAGGATGTTTTGTGTGCGTAGTTTCTTTGTTTTCAATGTCTTTCAGTTACTCCTATGTATAATTTTTTTCATCGTTATCTACTTATTTTGCAGTGACTTGGCATATTACATTGTTCTGTTTAAGGAAAATTAATTCAAAACCTATCAAAAAGTGAAATGAGCGATTAATATTCAAGAATTATTTTAAGTGTATATTATTAAGACCTGTGTCAAAATTACCATGAACAGGAATTCACTGGAGAAAGTGTCCATTTTTAAATACTTAGGAGCAATATTGTCTAAAGATGGTACCTCCAACTGGGGAATCTACACACGGATTTCTGCAGCCATTGCAGCGATGGTCAAATTGACAAGAATATGAAGGAGCAAAATCAGCTTTAAAAATAAAGTATAGACCGTACAAATCGCTGGTAGCCTCCATTTTCTTATATGGATATGAAACGTGGACACTGTTGGCAGATACGGAGAATCCAAGCGTTCGAGAACAAATGCATGAGAAAACTCCATGGAATTTTCTACTAACAAAAAAACAATGGGCTTGTGCGGAAAAGGGCTGAAAGTTTTGTGGAACACCAGGAACCTCTTCTCGCCACTGCCAAACGGAGAAAAACGTCGTGGTCTGGTCGCATTACAAGGCACGACAGCCTGTGCAAGACCATCATGCAAGGCACCGCTGAAGATGGACGTAGGAGAGGACAACAACGCAAAAACAGGTTGAACAATGTCAAAAAATGGACAGACATGACTGTCCCAGAATTGATGTTGGCTGCCGTTAATTGACCATTGTTGAAAAGTGTTAGTGTGTCTTCGGCATTCGGATCCGCCCTACGATTAGAAGTCATGGGGATGTTGATGATAATGATGATGATGATGATGATGGCTTGAAAAAGTAATAATTCTACCAGGAAAGGTGGTCGAATTTATTTCTGTGTATGACTATTGCATTTTTTTAAAATTGTTATGCTTTAAGTCCGTTTTGTGTTCATAGATTCATTTTTTTTAATTTCTGCATTCGTGTGTGGGGGAGGGTGGAAATTATATATATATTTTTTTATTTATCACTACAGAACATGTTTTACAAAATTCATCAACGTAAACATCACTTTAGTTCAATGATGTCCTAAAGGACGAAATGCGTCACATGAAAAAATCTTTCTACTTTGTCATAGATCTTATTAATAATATATATATATGTGTGTGTGTGTGTGTGTGTGTGTGTGTGTGTGTGTGTGTGTGTGTATGTATGCAGATAAATATGTACAATATATATATATATATATATATATATGCACAATATATATATATATATATATATATATATATATATATATATATATATATATATATATATATATATATATATACATTTCATTGTGTGTGTGTGGAGTGTATGGCATTACGTGAGCCTGTGTGTTTTCGAAAGAAAAGAGCTTGTACTTGATAGGTTTAATCAGTACATGAACGTAGCGACCAAGAATGAAATCTCGTCACAGGGACGTAATGAAATGAAAATTGTTATACTTGTTTCCATCGATAGCATAACAAACAAAGTCTTTGCCCTAAGTACGTATCGAGTCGAGCAGCTGCGAAAAATGAATAGGTAAATAAAAATAGATGGCTGCAAATATATATATATATATATATATATATATATATATATATATATATATATATATATATATATATATATATATATATATATATATATATAGGTAGATGAGTGCAAAATAAACGATAAGGTTGGGTTTCGGAAAATACAGGAAAGCCTAGACGTCGATAGGGAGGGGAATGCGTGGGGGTCGGAGCCGAATTTGTATCGGTGCCAAAAAATAATACCTCGAGAGAAATTGGTTATTTATATCGCCAGGCCATCAAGGATTCCTCTGAACAAAAACAAGGCTTAGGATGAGTTCACGTTTTGTTGTTGTTGTTGTTGTTGTTGTTGCTGCTGATTTTTGTTTGTTTTGCTCGTTGGTTTCAAATTAAACTTCTTAAACTTTCGAAACATTTTTGGTAATGAGCCTCACCGAATATGTGAGCCTTATCATCAGTCTTGACGTTCAAGCGAAACGTGAGCTAGTTTGGCAAAGTCTTGTCTTTCAATTTTTACGTATTTTTTTTTTTACTCCAAGCAAGGCAACAGAGTCACAGACACGCAGGGGATTAGTGAAAATGATAGAATTTAAAAAATATATATATTATTAAGGAGCAAGAACAATAAAAGAACATTTTTAGCAAGACAGAAAATAATGATTGACATTGCATTTAAATTTTTGAAGATCAAAGTTGACTGGAATACAAGAAGCCGAAAGGAATTTCCTCAAGCCTGAAGTGCAAGAAAAGAAAGTGTTAACGTAAAATTTACGGTTACATCTAACCATTTTGTGTGTAAAATGATGAGATCTTGCCGCCAATCTAGTAATGGGCTTAAAGAGTCTATGTACTATAGAAGAGAGTTCATTAAAACATTTAACATGAAAGTAATTATTAAAAAAAAGACACACACACACAGGAAACTCCGTTACAGCAGTGGGAAAGTGACTGGAGTCGAGATGCCAGGTCAGGACTAATAATATTGCTGATTCTTCTTTGAATGTTATCAAGAATCTCTAAATATAAGAGCACCGGAACATATGTGACAAAACGGTTCTAAGTATTTATGAATGGTAGACTTGTAGACTTTTAAGATTCTGCCGAGAAAGATTGCCCAGCACAGCACAGTGAAGCAATCTTCCTAGCAGAAGACCCAGCAACTGATGCAATATAATATTTCCTCTTCATATAAGTGGAAAACGTTAACCCTCCCCTAGAGGCTTGCACCAGCCATGCTGATGAAAGGCGGAAAAGATTCGTCCTGCAAGAGGTGGTGTAATGTTTATCAATATAGAAAACAGAGAACAGGGTTCGAATTCCGTCCGTGGATGTGTATACAGTAACTCTGTAAATTCCAAAATAAATTATTTTGAATTTACGGAGCTACCGTAATTAAAAGTAATTGGGGAAAATAAAAATTATTGGAAAGAAAATTTCGGTATTTTTCTTGATCAATTTTCTACAGCCACCAAAAAATTAATTCGTGGACGGAAAATGATTAAAACTAAAATAAATAGACATAATACGTCTAAATTATTTAACCAAACCTGAACATATATATATATATATATATGAATATATATATATATATATATATATATATATATATATATATATGTTGGAGGTGTTGGCGTGTGTTGTTCGTACTCCGCATGCGAAGATGACTTTGCCTTCGAATCACTGGGAAGCGTGGTGGGTGCGGAGATGACTAATGGAACCGCTGAAGCCTTTTGCAGTTGTGACATGGGATGCTCGGGGCTGAACAAGGCTGGAAAGCGGAACCCTCTCGATCTTTTTTTTTTTTTTTTTTTCTGGCGTCTCTGTTCTTTGCCCCTGATTCTTTTCTCATAAAAATCAAACACTCCGGATCTTGCAAGGGAACACCACACGGTACCGTCCTCAGCAGACTCTTCCCAGGTGGTGTCTCAGTGTGTCCTAATTGCGCACCTACGACACTTTCCTATTTTAAGAGACGCATATTAATGGTATATTGTATTAGGTTATTTACATTGCTTAGATAGTAGTCATAGCAGATAATATATAAATATGTGTGACAAACATTTTCGACGCAAAACCGTTGAAAAGTAAGATGCAGTAGGATATTTTGATTGGATGTGTGTCACATGTAAAGAAGTAGCAGATAATATTCAAATAAATATGAGAAAACATTCGGAATGTTGGAGTATGTAAAGGTTAGTGAGACGCTGCTGGATATTTTAAACAATTTTTCATTAGAGTATATCTAGTGAGTATTTTGTATATATATATATATATATATATATATATATATATATATATTGGTTTTTATGTATTCGGAAGATATAAGTTGTCTTCTTGAATCATAAATCTGTAAAAATGGTGATATAATGTAGGCTTTTAATTGTGTGTTAATAGGCGGTAATGTAGCTATAAATATATTTACATAATATTTTCTCTTTAAAAAGTTATATTCTTTATTTATAAGGCTGGCATTGATGAATTTAAAGTTATGTCCTACGTTATTGCGGTGTAATACGAGAGAATTCCACACTATTTACATTATTCGGACTGTTGTTCTCATCTTTGTCGCCATATTTATTACAACGCTTCACCCGTTGTACGCTCTTGCCTTCTTCAGGTGGTTAGAATGTCGAACTGAACCATTTTTTCGTTCACTGGGGTATACTGTTCTAGTTCTACGTGCCATGTTTAATTGATGTCAGTTATCACTTATGTCCTGTTAATTCCCATCTCTAATATCTCCACTGCCTTAACCGGGTATTGAACTCACACTCTTTGGGTCCTGTCACTGGATCTAACCAACGCCTTTTATCCATTGTACCATGTGTCCTTGAGTTACATGGCACGTGGAACTAGAACAGTGAGCGAAATAAAGGGTTCACTTCAATATTCCAACCACCTGAAGAAGGGTGGAGCGTACAACGGCCGAAACGTTGTAATAAATATGGGGACAAAGATGAGAACAATAGTTCGAATAATGTAAATAGTGTACATAATACCACATCTCAGAAATATAGACAGAGAGAATTCGAAAGTTTATCTAGACGCAAATCACTTTCGTGTACCTGGATTTGGGTCTTTAGATCACGTGAAGTCTCACCAATGGACATGTTATTGCACTGTAGACATTATATTTGATAAACTCCAGTATTTGATTTGTTATTTATTTTATTTTTCATTCAGATTATATCTTCGATAATTTTGGAGATGGTTGTGACAATCTGTGTATTAGGGATGGCTAATTCATTTGCGAGTTTAGTTGAATAGGTTTTATAAAGTGAAACATGATGGATTAAGATCTGTTTCCTACTTGTTCGTTTTCCTATCATATATATATATATATATATATATATATATATATATATATATATATATATATATATGCGTGTGTGTGTGTGTGTGTGTGTGTGTGTGTGTGTGTGTGTGTGTGTGTGTGTGTGTGTGTGTGTGTGTGTGTGTAAAATATATAGAAAATAGGAAAGAACTCGTTAGGTAAATAATCTAAAGTTCTTTAGTATTTTTTGTTATTATTTTAAAAAGTAGTGCTCGATACAAAACTAGAGCAGAGCGTTGGAATCATATTTTTAAATAAATAATTATATATATATATATACAGTGTAACCCGGATATAAAGAGTTGTCAGGACCAGAGAAGGAGTCTCTTATATCCGGGTTTTCTATATTCAGGTTTGGTCTATTTTATATACATTAACACAGGCTCTAATTTGGGACCAGAGAAAATCTCTCTTATATCCGGGTTACACTGTATATATATATATATATATATATATATATATATATGAATTGGGATCAAATGCAGATCAAATATGGATCGGAATCCAACAGAATTATAAGATAAACAAATAGGAAAGATTTATAAATCTAACATGCTGCACTTTTATTAAAGCTTTCATCAGAGAATGAGATACGGAGAAAAAATTTTCAGAATTTTTATTTTTATGTTGTTTGATTATAACTGGTTAAGCAAACTTCGCGGGCAGTTGGTTAGCCAATCAGCATTCGTGCATACAATTTATGCGTGTAAGTGTATCATAATTATAGTTTGTCTATGCGGGAGTCAGATAATAATGTGCGCGCGCGCGTGTATAGTAGTAGTAGTAGTAGCAGTACTAGTAGGTTTTACTCATGTTTGTAGGTCTTCCGCATGTTGATTTGGGCACTTCCACAATGATGGCAATAAACTAAATATAAATATAATAAACTAATACATAATAAAATTATATATATATAAGTATACGTCATATATATATGCACTTTTGGCAGCCGATAATCATATAATGTTACTGCAATTTATCTTACTACAAAATCCTCGGCAAGGTAGCAAGCTGAATGCATTTAGAAATTTCGAAAAAATCCAAATCTCAATGTCTTACCCAGGATGTGCTGACAATTTTTTTTTTTATCTTTTCAACTGATTAAACATCAGACATTTTGGGAGGAATCTCTTCTTGTTAGAGCCGACGAATCCTATTTGGCAAGCAAACAGAAGGAAAGAAAATACATTTTACATCACCGGAATTCAGTCATCTCTCACCTGAAATTTTTAAACGGAACACAACGTATCAAAGTTTAATCATCTAGATTTCTCACACCGGTGACATGTGATGTATGATATAAGTCCTGAGTACGACGATAAACTACACGCGGCAGCAAGGCCTCTGGTCGAGAGATTGGAGTTTCTGGCAGGTGTGGAACCACCTCTTAACTGCTTTTATTCCCAGGTCCACCCTGACTCGGTGTGGTAGCACCTGTTAGGGTCCCAGTTATGGACAAATAGTGAATCCCAAAACAAAAAAGAAAGCGTTATGAAAGAATAAAAATGCATTTTTATAGTGAAAATACCAGCAATACATTTTTATATTTAAAAAAATGAACAACAATACCTATTTATAGTAGAATGGCCAAGAATATATTTTATCTGTAATTGAAGCTTTAAAATTATGTTCAAAATATTTAGATTTCGGCGTTGAATGGCCCATAGATTTCGATGTGCCGATAAACAAAATCAACCAAACAACCAACATGAAAGAACTCTTTCATGACATTAATCCATATAATATCCTACAATTTCTTAAAGAAATCAAACTGGCTTCCAAAATGTTACTTTAACAAAATGACCACATAAAGCAGACAACTTCTAGTGATTATGTTCACACAAATATGTATATGCACAAAAGCTCTGTATCATCTACTAAGCATTCAGTTGTGAAATTAGAGTAACATATATCATATTTTTATTACTTCAAAGCTCTCAAGAAAATTATATTTGGGCATTAAATGACCCACAAGGAGTTGTTATGCCGTTAAACAAACAAATCAATTTCTTATGGACGGACATTATTTCTGTCTAAATTTCTGCGATGAGCAATATATTATTTACATAATTTACACGACGATTATTGTCTTAAACTTCGTGGTTGTTATCAAAACGTTTCGGCCGTTGTCCCCCTCCAGCTTTCATCAGGTGTATGCCGACCAGGGTAACATACAGGGAAATTCGATCTGAATCCTTTATTTAATCTATGGGGCTTATGGTATTCTCGTTACTCTGCCCAAGTCTAGGGATGTCTCGTCTAGTACTTATTTATTAGTACTGTTTACTTATTGATTGCCTTGTTTTCCCTGAATCTAACTACACACTACGAAAAATATAAAAATACATTTTTATAGTAAACATACCACACATTATATATATATATATATATATATATATATATATATATATATATATGTCTCTCAAAACCACCCTCATTACCCCCTCTGTTACATTACAAAACTTACACTACCCATCAAAAGTATGAATTTTCATTTCATTTCGTTTCGTTTCTTCTTTTGGAAGTGCTATTTGATGATCCAGAGTCCTTTACAAGGGCTCTGGTGAAATAAATTATTATAATGGAACCTTAAAGTGGTCTGTTTTTTTTTTTATATATATATATATATATATATATATATATATATATATATATATATATATGTATGTTATGTATATATATATATATATATATATATATATATATATATATATATATATATATATATATATATATATAGTTACCAACAATACATATTTTTAGTAAGATTATGAAATTACTTCAAAGTTACCAAGAAAATTAAATTTGGCATTAAATGACCCATAAGGAGTTGATATGCCGTTGAACAAATCAATATATTATTATTAACAAACAAATCAATTTCTATTATGCCAATAAGAATGGTCATAATTTTTGTCTAAATTTCTGCGATGAGCAGTTTGTTATTTACATTATTAACACGCCGACTATTGTCCTAATCTTCGTTAGCACAACGTTTCGACCATTGTTCTCCTCCAGACTTCATCAGGCAGTGTGCGTCGATTCGGGAAACTTTTTTTTTAATCGGTTTCACCCCATGGAACGTAGTAAAGCCACTAAGACTCAAGGGTTATTGTCCGTGGAAGAATTAGACAGAGAAATATTAATAATGAGCGGAAAGAGTATTCAGGAGGACAATAGGTAGCGATTGATATTGCATTTAAACTTTTGCAGTAAAAGTTCCAGCATGGAGTCGGAAGGGAGTTCCATAAGCAAAAATTTCGAGAAAATAAACTTAGCATAGAACTTACGGTTACCTATAAGTAGCTTAACTGTAAATTGATGAGATATCGACGTCAGTCTAGTCTTGCGCTTAATTCTAAGTCTAAGTAACATAGTCAAGGATGATATTTATCCTGCTATGTACAGAAATGTGACACAAGGTCAAAATGGGGAATGGGGAAAAAGACGATCTTCTTCTGTCTTAACGTTAAACTTAGCTAGAAACAACCAATGACCCAAACATACAACAATATTCCTTACATCAACACAACGCATTCTTACTTACCTTTCTTGGTACATTCACCATAATACCTCATTGTCTCTATGAGAGTTCTAACTAATCCTCATATTTATTTCATTGTCTGCGGAAAAAGAGAAGCAAAACATCAATTTAAAAACTAGCCCTAATGAGTATTTACAATATGAAAACAAATCTATTTACAAGAAACTAAACAAAAATATCATAGTCAAGAGCTCATCCGGACCATTACAATGAAAGTATTTATAAAAAAGAGAGTTAACCTTACGGCGGTGTGAAAGTGACTGACGCCGAGCCATCAGATCAGGATTGATAATATTGCTGATTCTTCTTGGATTTTATCAAGGAACTCAAGGGGAATATCAGAGCACCAGCAATATATGTGGCAGCAATATTCTAAGCGTGGGCGAATGGACTACAAGGAATTTCGAACATAACACTTTATTTAATCCACGGCGATTAGATTGTTCTCTATCCACATGACTTGGGATATCTCGACAACTGCTTCGTTATCAAAAATAATTCAAAGCTCTCAAGAAAATCAAATTTCGGTATTAAATGACCCATAAGGAGTTGATATGCCGTTAAACAAACAAATCAAATCAAATTGTACGCTAGGTTTTATAAAAACTAAAAGTTGAATAATAATGTTTCTGAAGCGTCTAACAAGAAAGTTGTTTTTAAATCCTGTTCAGTTATATTCTTAAAAACGCACCTGCTCTCTGAAATATCATGACATGTTGAAAGGCATGCGTAAACAGCTGACTCGGTGTGGGTTACGAACTGGCCATCTGTTCTCAAATCTATAAGTAATTACGAAATTCGTTGATATGTCCGTCATTAGGCATTAGAAAGCCATGAGTCTAAGGGAAACATCCGATTGTTGGAGAGGTGAGTGCGTCTAATCTTCGGTGAAATCTATCTAAAGATCATTGGGCGTATTTTTAGCCAAGCAATTGAAAATGAGAAGAGTTTCTGATTTCAGATCGTAACGAATGGTGACGGGCGGAAGGAAGAGAATGTGGACAAGTCTATGAAAGGAAAAAAGAAGGAAGTGGGGAAGAGAAAAAAAGTGTTAAAAAAAAAAGAATGTAAAAAGTAGGGAGGGAAAAGGGGGTGAATGGAAGAAATATTGAAAAAGAGGAGAAAGACCGATAAACTAAAATCAAGAGGGAATCTAGCGGGAAAGAAAAAAGAGGTTTAATAAATGAGAACAAAGGTAAAAAGGGCGCGAAAAGTGGAAGACAATGAACAAATAAGGATTGCAGTTGTAAGAAAAGGCAAAATCAATATTCAGAAAGAAAAAAAAACTCAAAAGAAAGATTTATTAGAACAATTGGCAACCCAACGATTAAGAATTACAATAGAAAAAGAAAACGGAGAAAACCCAAGAAAGAAACATTATTACGAAAGACAAAAGTAAAATAAATAAATTAAGGAAGAAAGAACTATTATGGAAAAAAGAAAGAAATTAAAACTGTTACGAAAGAAAGAGAGAAATATTATGAAAGAAAAAAGGTAGAACTATTGCAAAAGAAAGTAAGATAAAAACTATTTAAAAAAAGAGAGAAAGAAAGAAAGAAATATTACGAAAAAAGGAAAAATATATAGAGAGAGACAGACAACAAAATCTATTGCGAAAGAAAGAAAGAAAAAAGAAAGAATATTACGAAAAGAAAAGGTACAGTTACTGCGAAATACATTTGGATTATTAAAAAAGAAAGAAAGAAAGATTAGAAAAGAAGGGAAAATAGGTAGATACAGTGAGAGACAGAAAGAGTGAGAACAAAAATATTGCAAAAGAAAGAAAAAAAGGAAGAAAGAAAGAAATGTATAATTACAAAAGAAATGTCTGTGTTGCATAAAAAGGGAAAACAAAAGAAGGAAATGAAGATGGCAACGGCATGAAAAAAAAAAAAAAAAAAACATGGACTAAAGTAAATCCATGAAGAATTAAAAAAAAATTAAGGATACCCGAAAAGTAGAATGATAGCCATTATAACATGTCTGCTATTGTTGTCTGACTTTTATAATAATAGAGAAAATCATGACAAATGTAAAACCAAAAAAAAATGTATCATCCAAATCTTGGGGAGTTTTTTCAAAGGAAAGGAAACATGCGGTTTTAAATATTTATTTTACTTTCATCCCCATGTCAATATATACATACACAGAAACACGCACACACACACACACAATATATATATATATATATATATATATATATATATATATATATATATATATATATATATATAGATAGATATATATATATATATATATATATATATATATATATATATAGATATAGATATAGATATCGATATATATATATATATATATATATATATATTAGCCTAAAATTACGGCACATTCCACTTGGGACCCGCATAGCAGCATTAGTCTGCAAAAGAAATGAATTTCTCATCTCAATGTGTCTCGTTCCTTTTAAAGAAAAGAGGCTGAAAACCTTATACACTTAAACAAGAACATATATTCACGTTTAAATACATATATTCGCATTTATGCAATTACTCACATATATGCACTTATTTAAATATATATACATATATATATATATATATATATATACTTACATACATATGCAACCATATAACGAAGATACATCCCCATACTTACATAGATGATTTACACACTCATATACACGCATTTTAAAAGTATACAGACATATATAATCATTTTAAATGTAAACACAGACATACATATATATGTATCTATACATATATATATATATATGTATTTATATATATATAGTTATATATACGTATTTATATCTATATATTTATATATATATGTATATATATATGTGTGTGTATATATATATATATATATATATATATATATATATATATAGTACACAATAAAATCAAAAGTTACCTCATATGTGGAATATGCCTATTTCGACCGACGAAAGGTTCGTCAACCAGTGATTGCTTTCGTCGCTTGAAATAAGTATATTCCCTTTATGAGGTAATTTTGGATTTTATTGTATACTACTTATCGCTCTGTAATTATAAATACACTGAGCTCTTTTTTGTGGATCAGTTTTGATATTTTATATTAATTGGATCCACTTGATTATATACCAACGGATTTATTACCTTTTCTTATGAACTGACTGACTGGAATTTCCTCCTTGTTTATTCTTAGAAATGTTGATCATTATTACCAGGTACTAAATGTTTGCAATTTTTAATGGCATTTGCCTTAAAGAACATTTGCTACTTAAATACACAGAATATATTTTATATTAAATGTGTGCAAAACTTCCACATATCCTTTTGTTAAAATAGAAACTAAATACACCATTGCAATTGATTTGAGTGCTTTGTTTTTTTTTTACGGTTTATCAATCCTTTTCAGTTTATTTAAACCCCAAAAAGTTTTTATTTTCTCATTTGGAGGCTTTTGCACGCACCTAATGTGTATATGAACCTATATTCACACACACACACACACATATATATATATATATATATACTTTCGCTTGCACAAATATACAGATAGAAACCATAACCGTACAAAAGAAGGTGACTGTTTGAATTTAATAACAATGTCAATGATAAACATGATTCTCTTGAACAATATCTTAATTCTGTTTTTAACCTATTTTATATTCCCTTTGATTTAGAATAAAAACATCTTTTAAAACATTTTTATTGGAATGTAGGTGGTTCCCAAGTAAAAACAAAATTTAATATCCATATTCTTTCCTTAGCTGCATAGTTTGAGCTTCGCCAAGTGCTACGTACAGTTTGGAATTCAGAGTTTTCCTTCTGCTATATCGATTGCTACCCAAGGCTATAGAACACACTCTATTTTACTATTTGCCCATAGCTGGGTGGGGAAAAGAATTGCATTCATACCTTTCGCAGGTTATTAACATATAAGGGAATGTAATGAACTTAGCCGGAATTCGAACTCGTCTCTCTGATTCCTCAATCCGAGCCGCAATCCATTAATTGAACTCTTAGTCCACTCAATTTAAGGTCGCTTTATTCTTAAGCAATCATTAGAAAGAATGAGAATCAGATTTTTGTATTTCTGATAATGGTCATGCTTTTAAGTTGTTCGATCTTGTTACTTTAACATACCTTTCATTTTTCAGTGAAAGTAAAGGAGCTTTTTAGATTCAAGTTGAAACCCGGACCTACACTACAGTTCAAAAGTTTGAGGTATACCCCTGGTCATTTTTTTAAATTGTCCCGAAAAGTTATTTATTTTTCACATTAAATAGGAGAAAAGTATTATACATGGTTAAAAAAAAAAAGGGAGGCGTGATTTGTTTATTATGAGAAAAAGAAAAAAATGTTTTTTATAATTTAATTTTGCTCTCGTCAAATTATCCTCCATTCGCCTTGACTACTGCATCACGAATTATTTTAGCATTTGTTCCAAAAGTCACTTCAAAGTATAAGTTTGATAATTAAATCCATTCTTTGTTTCAATGACTCTAAGAGCTCTTTGACATTTTTTTCACTCTTCTGTCAAGTTCATCCTAAGTTAATTCTGGGTATGGCTTTAAACTTTTGAACAGTTTTCTACCTTTTAAACCCTCGTGCTAAACCGGCCTTGTGTCTACCTTTTTGACTCTTGGACAAATCGAACCTATACATTCCTTTTTTATTCGCTTTTACTGAAGGTTAACTTTACTCTTGGTATCATGTAAACATTATGCAATGGTTATCGGTGCAGAAAATATATTTGTCATATGTTCGCGCGTAATATACATATTCTTTAAAACAATTATTATTAATATGACTTTTCTACAAAACATTTTTATTGCAGTGGTTCTAATAGTCTCTTTTCTTTAGTGCCTCGACTACATAAATTTAAGCGTGCTACTAGATTGGAAAGTAGGTCTCACTAACTAGATGTAACCGCCAATTCTATTCTAATAGTTTCTTTTCTCACACTTCTCATTTCTAGAACTCCCTTCCGATTTCTTACCTACCTGCTAACTTCTTCTTTATGTGTCCTGTCTTCTCAGGATGTAGATGATCATGGCTCTCCACAATTTCCTGTGCTTTGTAACTCTTAATAAATTTTGTATTATTTTTTAATTTCTCGTAAACCCTGTTCCAATATCCATTTAAACAAGTTCATTAAATATGTTATGCGTTGTTTTTCTGCTGTCCCTCTTGTCCTGTGAGTATCAGATTTTCCAAGCCTTTCTTTCTTATTACGTGCCCCAGGGATTTCAACTTGCTCTTCCTGATGTTAAGTAGACGTTCTATAATCTTAAAAAAAATTAAATGCAATGTCAGTCATTCATCTTCCTGGACCTCCTCTTTCTTTATTGTTTTTTTTTTTTTTTTTACTTTTTGCTAAATCCTTCTCATTGTCTTTCATTCCCACTTGTATTCTAATTGAATTATCGCCTTACTTGTGGGGGGATGCTTTAAAAAATTACATAAAGCAAAATAAAGATTTACAGGTGTGTAATTTTTTTTTTTTTTTTTTTTTCGTTAGTGCATTAAGCCATTTGAAAGATAAATAAATGAATTACAGAATAAGTTAATGGTGAATATTGTTTTGATGCAGGTCAAGAAATACATTCTTTATTCATTTTTATTAACTGTTTATGTCCTGTCTGTTCTCAAGTTTTCTTTTTGCGTTATCTCCTCTTTGTAAATCATTGAATGTAATTTTCCCAAAGATCAATTTCAAATATTACATCAAGAAATATGATATTCATTTCTTCCTGATCAATTTTGTTTTCTCTCTTGTATCAATTAAATTGGATGATTGTGGATTTCGACTGAACAATATTTCTCTTCTGATAAAAATGGTTCCTGGACTTCTTCATATTGTGTGTTTATCTCTTTTATTCATAAGAACGTATGAGAAAAAAAAAGATTAATATTAACATAACAAAGACATTTGCATAAAGTAAAATATGGATTTACACTAGGGTACTGAAAAGTTCTCAGACCAACTAAAAGCCTCTCTAAAACAAAAATCTTCTTCGGTCTGATTTCGAGAAATGGGTTAGGACAAGAACTTTAGAAACCCTTTGTATATAGACCCATAAAAATTTACATTGGTTTTCATCTACTTACAATACAGAATCTCATGCAACCTAAACTCTCCCAGATGCAGAGTATAATTCCCTGCTTTATTATGCATCCAATAGTGACATTCTAAAACATGCTTATGCAACCCTTTGCATGTATAATCTCATAGGCTTTTTTCTTTTATTTTAGTGCTAGTCATACTAAAGAAAGATAAATAAATGAACAAGTTAATGGCAAATGTCGTTTTGACGCAGGTTAAGTAATACATCCTTTATTCTTGATATAACTGTAGTTAAACTTGTCATTCTGAAATTCTTGAAAGTCTGCCAAAAATTCTGGAAATAGAAGTGCCAGCTTGCTCACTCCTTCTGAAAATTGAAATTACTTGTCTTTCATCTATTTATGTGGCAGCAACTCATACACTTTAGAATATCTCAGTATAATTCCCAAAGTCTGCAACATATTGCAAAAACAAGAGGTTTTAAAATAAACAGATTTCGTAAGAGATATGACTGATTATTAAGCCTACAAAGAAACAAACATTTGGATCTCATATTTGCCGCCCTCTCGGTTGGATTCAAGTATACGCTTACTCTATCCACATTCAGAGGTAACCAACCCAATAAAGGGTTTACATGTATGTTGTATTTTTGTCTACATTTTTTGTTTTCGTGCAAAGCGGGCCTTTGTCTATCTTTTAAACTATCGTGCAAACAGGATAGGTCGACTTGTTTTTTTTTGTTTTGTTTTTTGTGGGGGGAGGGACCCAAACCGGTTGTCTTCATACCTTTTCGGTTCTCCTGCAAACAGATCCTATACTCTAATTTTTTAACTCAAGTGCAAAACGGACTTATGCTCATCTTTTTTATTCTCGTGCAAACCAAAGATATGTTTACTTTTTTTTTTAATTTTTGCAAAACAGTCTTCTTTCTACCATGAATGTAATGAACTTAACCGGAATTCGAACTCAGCTCCCTGATTCCTCAATCCGAGCCGCAATCCATTAATCTGCTCTTGGTCCTCTCAGTTTAAGCGTGTTTTACGGTTAAGCAATCAGAGTGAATGTAGCCAGATTTTTGTATTTCTGATAATGGTCCTGCTTTTACGTTCTTCTATCTTGTTGCTTTAACGTCCCTTTAATTTTCCAGTGGCAGTAAAGAGGCTTGATGTAGAATTGATCAAGTCTAATAAATCTTTCTATCTTTTCGATTCTCCTGCAAATAAGACCTATAATCTTTTTTTTAGACTCAAGTTGAAACCTGGACCTACACTACAGTTCAAAAGTTTCAGGTTACCCTTGGTAATTGTTTAAATTGTCCCAAAAAGTAATTGTTTTGTACAAGAAAATTATTATACATGGTTAAAAAAAAAAAAAGTGAGACATTATTTTTTTAATAAAAATTTTATGACAAAAAGAAACGATGTTTTTATGATTAAATTTTGCTCTCGTCAACATGTCCTCCTTTTGCCTTGACTACTGCATCACGAATTTTAGCATTCGTTCTAAAAGTTCCTCAAAGTATAAGTTTGATAATTGATTCCATTCTTTTTTCAATGACTCCAAGAGCTGTTTTACATTTTTTTTCACTCTTCTGTCAAGTTCATCCTATTCTAATTCTGGGTGTGGCTTCAAACGTTTGAACTGCTTACCTTTTTAACCCTCCGGCAAACCGGCTATGCGCCTGTCTTTTTGACTCTCTGACAAATCGAACCTATACATTATTTTTTTTATTTCCTCTTTACTTTTTATTTCCTCTTTACTTTACTCCTTGTATGATGTGCACATGTGTGAAGTCGTTATTATGGAAAATGTCGTCATCAGCCGATTTCAAATTCTGACCGAGCTTGTGTTTCGCTTTCATTTCTTATCATCGCTCAAACTTTGGGTTAAATAGCAGGATAGACGGTGATCTGTGGCCTTGGTTGGCAATCAATCTAGGGGTATGACGACTCTTGTTTCAAAACAGGTTGACAACTCCACACGTAAAAACTTACTTGTTACGGAAGCCACAGGACCAACTCATAGCCTGGTGAGTGAGGTTGTTGGAACCTTATCCACATAGAAGGAAAGGAGAAATAAACTCTTTCTCTCTCTCTCTCTCACTCATCCACACACACACACACACACACACACACACACACATTGGCAGACTGATAGTTTTAGTAACTAGAAGACCGTTAATTTCAATCTTCTAAGCAGAGAGAATCTGCTGATCTTGAAAATCAACGTTCGAAAATCTTTATTTTTAATTATTTTTTCAACTCAGACATTAATCAGTAGCGCTGATAAGAAAATATACTCTTATCTTATCGATATTTTGATATTCGGATATTAATAGAATATTAATAGATAAGTGTTACATACCATACCTATGAAAATTAATGGATATGTCTAAATCCTCATAAATACGTTGGACGCTGTTGTAAGTGGGGGTAATATGATGTCTAAATAGCCCAAAACTAGAAGTGGTTTACCTATGTCTCGCCGCTGGTGAGTATTGTATTTTGTTGAAGTTACCATTTCATTTCCAACCTCCGTTTTGGTTATTCCCCATTCAGTAACCTACAACAATAAGGTAAATTAAACTGGGATACAAAGGATAGGAATCTGTAGAGAGCCATTTGCCACAATGTTCTACGCATACTAGACGCATAGAAGGAGAATTAGTTTAGTTTGGTCGTTGTACAGTGTGGTTCGAAAGTCTTGTCATTCCCTACGAAAAAGTAATGAGAACAATTGAAGAACAAGTAATACAGTAATACAAAGGACGTGTACTGGATTCGGTTTATTCAATTTCATTGACACTATCACACAACAAGAAGCTCTGTATGAACGACCATTACTTTCGTGGTGCAAAATGATGCGGCGCCATGTCCTGAGTGATATTTTATGAAAATTGTTAGAAAGGCTCTCCGAACGGGGTCCTTCAACTGATGGGGGTCCTTCAACTGATGGGTATTCTGGTATCGTTCATGTGAAAATCTCTCCTTGCTCTTGCCAGAATTGCACACAAACACGTGCCCATGCACTTGCAAGCAGCCTCTCTACCAAACTGGATGAGCTCGTGTCAGCCATATAAAATAGGAAATTATAATATGTAGGAATGACAAGACTTTCAGACCACCCTATATTTCTCTTCCGACTCCACCTATATAATACATGAGACTAACTTAATCTCTAAAGCCATAATTAGTACGATGAAATTCCTTCTCAGAACGTAATACGTCACTTGGTTTAGCCTTTTTGTCATTCACTTACATGTTTTCTACAAGTTGGTTGAACTTTCCTCCCCTTCAAAATCATATTTGATTGACAGTACATCACCCTTTTTCCAGGTTATTTTGTAGTGAATTTTATCGTCTTGGTAAACAATAGATAGGTAGACATAGGTCTGATTTATACAAGAATAAAAAAAAATATATAAAAAGCTAGACATAGACCCGATTTTCACAATAATCAAAAAGATAGACATACCGCTTGCTTGAGAGAAAAAATGTCAGACTGAGGATTCTTTTTCACTCGAGTTCAAAATGTAGATATATTTTGGGTTTGAACGGGAGACAGTAACATCGATATAGGTACGGTTTGCACGTGAGTCAAAAAAGTAGATAAGTCCGCTTTGCATGAGAGTTAAAATGATAGCCATAGATCTGTATTGCACCGGAGTTAAAATGGTAGACATAGATCCGTTTTGCACCAGACGAATAATGGTATATATAGGTCTGATTTACACGAGTATCAAAAAGTAGACATAAATCTGGTTTTTATCCGAATCACAAAGATATGGAACACAGGTGGGCCATTTTGGTTGGTTTCATGGAGCCTGAAGTCGAAGTATTCTTGACACCAATAAATAGGGCGACAAATATGAAACCGTACGCGAGACGGCTTTTCTTGGCCTTCGGGTTGAAATCAAGGTACTCTTCACTTCAGAATTTCTGTCTTCGAGTAATTCACGAAAAAGCTTTGAGAGATGCCTGGCCCCAGGGAACCCAACCCTCCTGAAGCAGTTCTCTTATTGCACTTAAGAGGGACGGTTGATGAAATACTAACGCTAGCATGACAGCAGCGTGGAACAGGTAGATTTTTGGCTTTTTTTTTTTGTCCTTAGCCCTTATATAAATGTATGGGTACCTCACATTTAAAAGACCATGTATTATATTTCACCACTGTACAGGCGACGAGAGTAAACTTCACTCGATATTTAAAATCTTTACTGATTTAGAAAAAACTAGTGAGAAAAGCCTGCCAACTTTGAAAGTCTAACATCTGTCTTACCTCAAACATTGACTGCTTTTTAAAAGCCATTTCAACTGCTGATCTTTAAGATATGCAAGTTTCCCCCACCATCTAATATCTCGTCGCGAGAGAATGGTCCTCGTACGGGCGGCTGTCTTTAGCGAACGTGTCCTCGTCGTCGTCACGGTCATCGGACGTGCGTCGTACGCATAGCGAGCAGTAAGTAAGCGAGCAGAGTGAAAGTTTCCAGGTTCAAAATCACAACGACGACGTGCTGGCGTAGACGGGCACGTGTCACCGGCCGTCGTGTCGTTCGCCGTGAGAGAAAATGCTTCCGAAAGACTAAGTTCAACGGCAAGACTCGCCGGCGCGAGAGACTGGTCCTCCTACGGACGGCTGATAAAAAGAAAACTGAAGTCAGGTGAAACGTGGTTCTCTCAAAGAACACTGAAAATGCCATGGACGAAGCGAGTAAGCAACGGGGAAGTCTTTAAAAAATGGTAACAAAAAGAACACTTATACTCAGCGATAGAAAAACAGATGAGGAAGTGGGGCTTGGAAAATTCAATTCACACAGGGTATACTGAAAGCAATTGAGATAATCACTCCACTTTCTGACCAGCTTGTGTAAATGCTTGTGAACCGAACCTTTCTAAACGGGTTGCCGATTTCCTGCCAAGCATGAGTAAATATTGTCACCAGAAGCCAGTACGTAAAAGTAATGTTCAGTTACCCAACTTAAGTAATGGGGGCGGGAGTCTGAAAGCATACGGGAGGTAGAAGATTAGCCTTGTGCCAGACTTCATAGATGGCAGTAAATTTCTAAATCATATTGAAATGGCTGCAATCTGATTTTTATTACATTTAACGAATATCAGTTGTCGAACTATATAGCTGTAAGGTGTCGAACATGATTTTGCAAGTACATGGTTTAAATTTCAGTTCCAAATGTTAAATTACTAATAACTTTTATTTACTAACATCAGTCAGTTAAGTGCCATACGTGACACACGCATGAGCGATCACGTCTCTATCGATGCATGTCTGACGAGGTAGAAGATTTTCTCCGCAGTAGGCTGCCGTTTTTTTTTCTGCTCGTAGACTGGTTGCTAACAAAACTAAAGGACCTGGTCTGTCCTGCTTATTCAATCCCTAGAGAAGAGTTTTTTGTTGTTTTTTTTTGGTTGTTGCTGTTTTTTGGTTATTTTTTTTGTTCTTGTTTTTGTTTGTTTTTTTTTTGTTTGTTTGTTTGTTTTTTTTGTTTGTTTGTTATTTTGGGTTTTTTTTTTTTTGTAGATAATAATGTTTTAGCAATACTGGTCTTGCTAATTAAGCCGTATTTGGGGGAAACAGAGGGAGATTCGTGCAGTATTTACGCATAAGTGAATGTAAAGAACCCGATTGGAACTCGTACTCGACTCTCCGATTTCTCACTCTGAGCCATTATCCATTAAATCGACCATATGCAAACATAAAAGAAGCTATCTCACAAAGCGGATGGGAATTGCTGTAAGAGTTGGGAGAACTGTTTGATGTCTATTTCTCTTGAGCAGTATAGCTCTATTATACTGAGTCGACGGATCAGAACTATCTGATGACAGGGCCAGTACACTGGTAGAGCCAGTCGGTTTGTCTATTTACCCGCGCACAAATTGTTATAGTGCTTTACCGTTTTAAAAAAAGTGTTGTATCCATCTGCAATTAGACATACACTTATTGGTATATATACCAATAGGTATACATGGTATATATATATATATATATATATATATATATATATATCACTAGGAACATATTGGTAAATATACCAATAGGAGTATGTCTAATTGTAGTCAGATGAGCTCTTCACTATGGTACCTAGATTTTTTTTTAATATTTAGGCACGATGTGCTGTGGCTCCCCTCTGTCTTTTTTACAAGTACTTTTATGGCAACTGCTCCGACGAGCTACTTTCACTGGGTTCCAAACTGCATGACTTTAAGTGTACGACTTGGTTGGCATCTCGGTCACACCTTTTCACTGTCGAAACGGCCAAATGTAGTCCTTTCTTCTACTCCAACAGCTTCTTATCTCGCACCTCCCGTCAGTATTACTCCCTTCCTATCACTTACTTCCCTGATAGCTATAACCTTCAAATATTCAAATGTAATGTCAATCGGCATCTTCTGATGCCGTGACCTTGATCCCTGTCCTTCATTTTATCCTTTTCCCAAACACACCTCTCCAAACATTCCTCGTCACTCTTACTCTCACTTTCTGTAACCCCTTACATGCTAGTGGCATTCCGCCTTGCTGAGGGTGATTTGCTTAAAAAAAAATACGAGACCATCATTTTACATTTGATCTGGCTTGATTTAACTGTAAGTTCTATGCTAACAGTTTCTTTTGTCGAACTTCTCTCTTGTGGGACTCCCTTCCGGCTCCATGCTTTCCAGCCAACTTTAATCTGCAAAAATTTAAATGCAATGCCAATCGATATCTACTATCTTCCTGATTACTCTTCTTTTGGTCTAGATTCTAAATGTTTCTGTTTTCTAATTCTTCCACGTCCAGTAGCCCCTTGCGTCTTAGTGGCTTTACTGCCTTCGCTTGAGATGAACTCGATTAAAAAAAAATCTTAGCTTACACGAAGTTAACATTTCTATTTCCATTACAAGAGTTCGTCTGAATAAAATCCTACAGGAATTTCTTAACAGTTGTTGTTTCATCACAGTAACAAACATGAATTATTAATTAGCTCCTATGCTTAGTGTTGTTACCCTATGAGTCTTTTTGCGTTTGTCACTTTTTCAGGATGCATGTTGGCTATTTTTTGACTATATCTAAATTCCATATTGTTCTGCTATTTAAGGATATGGCACTGTATACACTAGCAAGAGCTTCGTGGAATTTTGACAGAATAAATCAATTTTTTTTATCTGTTTAGCTACTCTCAACATTATCCGTCACTTGACGGACATTGCATGCGTCTCTCAAAATCAGTTCAACAGGAAGTAAAATGCATTATCATCATATCTGCCATAAATTTTCTTTCACTCAAGATGAGATTTCGCGCCTTAAGTAGTCCGAATTTTTAAGCAAGCACAACACACCACACACACACGCATATATGTATGTGTTGGGTTGTAAGATCTAGTTCACGTGCTAGTATAACTGCTAAATATAATTTTAGAAACATATGCTGCTATAAATGTTCCATCTAGTCGTCAGACGTATTTGATTAGCCGACTCTGTTTTTCAAGCAGTCAAATGTCTACTGAAGATCGAAAGAATAAATAAAGAATATGTTATTCCTGGTAGGAATCGAACCAGTAATCCCTTATTAATTCGAGAAGCCAAATTCAGTTTAAGCGTGCGTTAACATTAAGCCACTGGCAGCCATTGCAGCAAAGTGATGTCCAATTACACTACCTAAGAAATGAGGATCGCTCGTTCAGACCTTTCGAAGTCTATATCTGTTAACTTTATTTTACTTTTTGAAGCAAATAAGAAGAAATAACGTTGCTTAAAAGGTCCATTAATTTCATATTTTCAAGTTCGAAAATAAAGTTAACCCACTAGACATCGAAATGTCGCAAAGAAAAAAACGATGTATATTTTTTCGTATCTTAACCGAAAATCGTGCTGTACTTGAACTCAGTTCCCAAGATTAAAGTTTAAAAAACGGGGTGCCTACACAGACGCTTGTAGCCAATAAACATTACGTTTATAGTAATAAATAGGTCTGATTTTAAAAATTCTGTTAATCACCGGCAATTATATATATATATGAAAATTTATTTTGCTTAAATCTTATTTTAGATGGATATTCATATTCGAGTAAATGCTCTGTTTATTTAATTAAACAGTATTTTTATTTAATTATATTTACCGGCCTGAATATTCGAACAATCTTGTGGGAAAATAAGCGTTCTCCTTTAACCGGAAGTTATACATGGGCGATTCGCTTAAGCATGTCAGATCTAATGACTTTGCTGGTTCGAATCCTGCCCGAGGACGCATATTTTTCTGACAAGATTTCTCGAATATTCAGGCCTGTAAATGTAATTAAATAAAAATACTGTTTTAATTAAATTAACAAGATATTTTCTAGAATATGAATATCCATATAAGATAACGTTTAAACAAAATAAATTAAAATATGTCGGATTTAATCCATTTCACACACACACACACACATATATATATATATATATATATATATATATTAGTTGAATTTATTTTTTAACTGAAACGATGCTGGATATTACTTTGATTTAATTAATTCCACCCCAGTTTAAAAAAGAATAGAATTCTTGAAGGAGAAAATATATTAAAAACTTAATAATAACATTATTACCAACTATAAACACACGCCTAAAACATTACATTACATCGCCATCTTTCTTTTAGTCCATTCTTAAAGAATCTAACTTATATCTGTCTAATTGAAAGAATACATTCTTAAAGAGGCCGGACATGAATTAGAACCTTTTAAACTCCACCCACTCCCCTGCGCGGGTTGATCGCAAAAAGGTGAAGACAAACCCCCCACTAGACAGACACACACACAATTACAAATAGACATTACCATCCGATACCCACTTAGACGTACAAGAATCTTCACAAGCCTACATGCACATCGAATTATCCACAGCATGAAACAGCTTGTCACCTCTGAGTGTTGACTTCAATGTTCATTTTTGTATATATATATATATATATATATATATATATATATATATATATTCACGAGAGCGCAGCCGGTAAACAAAATAATTACGGTTTTAAAAAATAATAAATGGACCGTCTACATAAATACTGATATCCACTAATTAGTATAACGTTTGACGTAATAGAAATATGTAGATTTTGAGAAAATGCGTTGTTTAATCTTTGAATACGAAACTAGGCAGATATGCGTTTTGAGAAGTATCCGAACGAGTGTGTGTGCTTTAAAGGCAAACTAAAAACGTGCTTTATTGTGTGACGCTTCGTAGCCGTGTTAGATGGCGCAGGTTTGTGGTTTGAACAATAATGGCTGTTACAGGAAGTAAGTAAGCCAGGGCATAAAGTTCCTCGGAGCTGCTGTTACATGTCTAAGATAACAGAAGTTCCCAATTACCAATAAAGCAAATGGGGAATAGTATAAGACATAATAAACCCAAGCAAAACAAGAAAATCCCCTGGTATAAAATCAAGGTGCCTTCAGTAGCTATGGACTGGTTTGGAATGAAAATAAGATGATCTGTGCGTTATCTCTCCCTCTTCACGTGTTACGATTCACAATCTCACTTCTATTATTCCGTTCGCCATAAGAAACTTCTATGAATTTAATGAACAGATTCTATTTGCGATAAAGAATTCGTGGCTTTTGAAATGAGGGTAGCTTAAAAATCTCAGTGAAGTCATGAGGGTGAAGAAATGCGGGTGGCTTAAACATATCAGTGATGAAGTGACCAAAAAAAAAATGTACTGGCGCCTATTTTATCGATCTTTGAAAAAAAAATCAGGAAAAAATTATGTTTCTTGGAAAATGTAGTTAAATGTAGAAGCGACAGATCGTATAGTGTCAACCCGTTGGCAAAAAAAAAAGAAATATATCGATGACTAATTACTTCTTGAAAAGACAAAAGAAGCCGCAAGCCGGATAAAAATGTTTCTGCATTCCAAGCTCCTTTTCACTGTAGGACGTATTTATTTCTAAAATATATTTTAATATATAAATATTTTTTGTATACAGGGTGGTCCTAAAGTCTTGTCATCCTTACATAATATAATTTTCTATTTTAGATGAAAAACACGAACTCCTACAGTTTGGAAGAGAGTTCGCGATGACAAGACTTTAGGACCACCCTACATAATAAATATTTTAATATATAAATATTTTATTTCTAAAATAAAAATCATTTCATACAAATTCAAATAAAAATTTACCCACCACAGGGAGTTGACAGTTTCAGTATAATTTTATCTGGTCTCATACTAAAACATTTTTAAAGATTTAAGGAGGCTACTTTGCTGTCCCAGTAAAATAGACAAACATTCTTTTAAGCTTATTTTACTGGTCTCGGTAAAATAAACCCCAGGTTATTTTGCCTGAAATTTCTTTTTATTGTCAACCAGATAATGTTAAAAAATAGCAACATACAGATTTATCACAGAAGTATATTTATTTCCACCATAAGTTGTTAAGAGAATTTAAAATCTTGTCCACAATCAATTGTTAAAGCACAAGATAAAATCATTTATTTATCATCAATTATTAAAAGAAATATAGACGTCTCTGAAGTTTTAAACACTTCATGCTTAACAATCTCTGCAAATCTGCAAACTGTCCTTGGGCATGGTTCTTTTGCCAATGCACTTCAGGTGTACCCACTGAAGACAACAGTCACAGATCAGAGAATCCATTTTGTTCAAGTTCTATCTACACAGCTCATACAACCACTGCGCTGACCATCTCAAATCTAATATATTTTCTTAGTTCTAAAACACCATTTATATTTACCATCAAAATAGCATTGATTTCTATTTTATCGGGACCGGCAAAATAGCCTATTCGAAAGATAAATATTTTAAACGTCCAAAACTTAAATTAAAGTACCGCATAATAATCATTTTTTACCTGATCTCATATTTTTATCATACATTTTCGAAAATTTATGTGCCAGGAAAAAATTAAAGCTTAACAAAGAAATACCGACGAACGTTTTATCTTGTAGTGAAACAATTTGATTATTGTCTATGAGTGAGGTTCGACTATTTCTTTTATAGTCGGGTAGTTCGAGGGGGAGACAACTATGGTTGGTTCCCACCACAAATCTTTTCTTCTTCAATATGCCGCGTTCCTTCAGGATATAGGCAATCATGACTCTCCACAACTTTCTTTCTCGTCTGACACTCTCCTAAGGACCCCCGCACCCCGTTCTGCTATCCATTCGCACAAATGGCTCAAAAGCCTTATCCCTTTTGCTCCCAACAAATTCTTCGTTCGAAAAAGAGTACTAAACTTGTCTTTTTCTATAGCAGTGAATGTTTAACAATCTCTTTACAGATGAAGAGACTTGAGACAACAAAAAAGCTGTTCTACAGAAGGATGCTTGGAATACCACGAACTGAACTTGTGAATAACGAGGAGATTGTAAGGAAAATAAAATTGTTACACTTAGTTGAATTTTCGAGGATACATAATGTGGTAAGAAAAGCTTGATAATGTGACCCTCACGGGATTTGTTGTCGTTTGGTTTGTTTATCAAACTCCTTATGCATATCAACTCCTTATGGGTCATTTAATGCAGAAAGTGTATTTTCTTGTTAGCCTTGCTAATTTTCTCACCTAAAAATGTATTGCTGTCAATTTTTCTAGTGTACTTATATTTTTTTCATGTTTTAACCGCAGTTTGTGTGTTCCCTATTTGCCCAAAGCTTCGACCTGGGAACCAAAACAATCAAGATGTGGTTTCATGTTCCTCAAAACCTCCCGGTCAGAAGCCTTGCTGCCGGATGTAGTTTATTATCATACCCAGAACACCTACAGGACATATTGAATACAGGAGGGGCAAAGAAAAGCAGCGAATAGCCAACATACTGGGCTTGTGATAGCAGGACATGGAGATATAACGAAAAGACAAAGTTTACTAAGAGTTACAAAGGATACGAAGTTGTAGAGAGTCATGAGAGTTTATAAAAATTATTATTTCTTATCTGTCTATATTTCTGAAATGAGGTATCATTTACACTATTTACACTGTTTTGACTAGTGTCCTCAACTTCGTTGCCATATTCACTACGTTACGGCCGTTATACGCTCCGGCCTTCTTCAGGTGATTGGAATTTCGAACTGATCCCTTTAAAAAAATTGTTCTAGTTCCACGTACTATGCCTCTTCCGGATACCTCAGTATCAGTTATCTCCCTTTAACCCAACTCTTGAAGTTTTTGTTCACCTCAGATGTAGCCAGGTATTGAACTCACAGCTCTTTGGGTCAAATCTCTGGATTTAACGAACGCTTTTAGCCACTGGACCATTTTTCCTCAAATTGTGAAATAAATAATAATTATAATTTCTTATATATATTTTTTTTTTCAAAAACTCGATGGAACAAAGATTTTCGTTCAAGTTCTGATCAAATTCATTTTGGAGCGCAAAAGAAGAGGTTCAAAAATTTGTCCATAAAAATTTGGATAAATTACTGAGACATTTCGAGTCGTTAAGCCAGAAAGGCATCATGGCTGAAACAGAACGCGGTCTCCATAACATTCCGGAAACGAATGCTTACTTCTGATTTTCTTTGGCATTTTTGCAGAAATCGTTGCTTATCCTTCAGTCGAGAGCAGAAGCGTCCTCAGGAGCCAAAAATGAATTTTAGGGAAGCAGCTGCTGATATTGAAAGAGAATTTGATAGAATCGCATCAAAAGTGTTGTCAATAAGCACTTAAAGTGAGAAAAAAACAATGTGAAACATCGGGAATGACCCTTAAAAGTGAAAGAATACATCGTAAACGAAATGAACGGTGAATAAAAGCAGCTGATGCTGGACTCAATAGCGAACTTGAAATTTATCGCATCAGGGAAAATGTTATTGATCGCTTCCATTCCGAAATAACCAGATTTTTTTTCTCTTACAAGATTTCCATACGCGATTCGGATTCCTTTTGGCTGTACAAAATATTGTTTCACGAAATTTCGAAGACAGAAAATTGCAAGAAAAGCTTCTGGCTTCGTTTAGCAAATAACTAAGAGTATGCTTCTCAGATCCCTACAATCTTAACCTGTTCAAGTCTAGAGTCAACCATTATTTTCGCCACGTATCTACCTTGAGTGACCCTGTACAGAGTGGACACCATTGTAAAAGAAAAAAGCTATCCAGACAGACGAGAAATATACAGGCATCATAAAGACTTGTAGAACGTTATAAGAAAATGATTACAAACCGATTTTCCTGAACCAAATGTTGATTTGTTAGCATTTATTTTATATGGTGAAGATCTTTTTTAATTCTAAGAATTACATTGTAAATTTGGTTGACAATCTGTGCTTTCTGTTTTTACTTTTGAAAGTTCCTTCATTTAAAATTAACATTACTGATTGACAATCATAAGAATTAAAAGGGTTGTAATTAACAAAGTAAATGTTGCCAATTTAATTGATATTTTTGCATCAAAGAACAACGATATTTTCGTATTTTACAGTAACGGAAACAGAAAGTAACTATGAATGCCAGAAATGTGGGTAGCGTAACGATTAGTGTCTCAGAAAGAGAAATCGACTAACAGGGTTCGTGTGGCGGCACAGTTCGTGATATCCGCTTACAAAATCCCTTTTGGAGAGTATGAATCTATCTCTTCACCCTACAGATTTGTGGTAAATACCAGCACAGGCCTTAACCAATCTAGGAAAATAAGAACTCTGTATTAAAAACCCGGATGTAGCCCTGTTAAGGTTATGGAGTTTACGATTAACTGAATTGTGAGTCCTATGATCTTGCCCGAGGTTGAATAACATTTTTTTTTAATCTCACGTCCCTTCAGGATGTGGGCGATCATGACTCCACAAGACTCCACTTCTCTATTATCATTGAATTACCATGGTTTATTGTGAACTATAATGGACTGATTTTCAGTTTGCCATTCCACGGTTCAAAAGTCATAGTTAGAAAGAAAACTATGACTTTCGAATCTTAGATTGGTTGCCATATAAGGTTAGACATCCGCGTCAATCTGCTATTTAACCCGTAACTGGGTGGGTCTATGTTTTTCTTAAATTCAGTAATTCTAAGCTGAAAGCAACAGATTAACCCCGAATCGGAACAGTCCACTTTCGGTGCTGATCTTCGTTACACTACCCCGTGCACCAATACAAGATTTACTTATTTATTTATTTATTTATTTGTAAACGGAATTAATATTTTCATATAACCATTTCATAACCCATCTACGCAACAAATGACTGGTTTCTCATATAAAACTTAAGTTTCAATAGTAGAAATCTGAAATAAATTTATTCTGACTATTTTCAAAATTAATCCAGCTCTATACGAATATCGGAAAAAGAATTTTCGTAGAAAAGTAACCAAGTCATTCTCGAGTCACAACTATGAAAGAATTCGGTTGAATAGCTGAAAATGGTTTATGGAATAGCTGGAAATGGTTTATGGAATAACTGGCTGAATTTTTAGACGGATCCAGAAAAAATGTAGTAAATCTCAAAAATGATCCAAAGGTTGAGTGAGATAATTTCTGTTTTTCTTTTATCAATTTTATCCTTCAAAAGATAAAAATTACATTGTATTAAATTACACCATTACTTCCAATGAGTTGTTGCCAATTATCAGGTAGCTCTTTGATACCCTTTAAACAAAATTCCACAGGTCTTGACGCGAAAAAATCTTCAATAAACTCTTGAATCTGGTTTTATTTACAGGAAGTTTTCCCCATCGAAGCGTTTAGTGATAATTACTCTGTCATCAGTGATAAGATTATATCAAGACTAGAGTTGTTTTTTTTTTTTGTTTTTCTCAATTATACAAGGAAACTTTCCGCCAAAAAAAAAAAAAAAACTTTTCCCCATTTCTAACAAAGATACTTACGCGCATGGAATTTTGTTGGTAAAATACTTGTAGGATCTTTAATGAAAACTTACCTTGATATTTTTTTTTAGTAGTACAATCTATTTTATGATGCAAACGTACCCCATGAAACCCACTGCTCGAAAACGGCTGCCCGTGTCTGTTTTAGAGCCTATCAGTACACTAGTTAGTTCATAGGCCCCTACACTATAGCCTTGTGTCTTACTAAGCTCAACTGAAATAAATAACAATAGGGAGTCGTTGTAAATCGCAAATAGAAGCGCTCACAGCGTGCAAAGCTTTTGCGCATGGATTCATTGAGTGATGCATTTATTTTAAATTGCGTCCGCCTGAAGATGAACACGCGTTCGGACAGAATGCACGAAAGCGGGTGGAAATGCACATTAAATGGATTACACGCGCAAGGGATCAAATACTTGAGCGTGTAGAGAGCTAAACACACGAAAATGAATAGACATACGCCTACCAGGATGCGTTTATTGGTTCAATGCAACAACCTAGTAATCTGATCTGCACTTGTGAACAGAGCCATTGTGAAACGTAAGGACGCGCAGGGATCACACACACACACACACACGACATTAGGTTTCCGTATATGATACAGGTTCGATACCTGCCGTGGAACGCAGATTTTCTACGAAATTTCTCGAACATTCAGGCTGGCAAATGTAATTATATATATATATATATATATATATATATATATATATATATATATATATATAATGGATAGCTATAAAAGCTAAGTGTACCATAATTTTTGCCTTAACAGTTGCACCACCATGATCTCAGAAAGAGATGGAAAGTACTTGTGAAATAAAAGTGATTCGCACTGTTACAATGCATTTCTTACCTTATTCACTTGTAATATCTGTAAAAATATTCGTGAATATTAATGGATTATAATAAAAATAAGCAGACATAATGTTTGTAATTTATTCAGTCAGACATACCTGAAAGAGAATTTAATGCATAAATATACAAACCTATCTATCTATCTATCTCTATATATAGATAGATAGATAGATAGATATGTATACTGTTCTCATATGTGTCGGGGAGCTGGCCAGTCCTTACTCTCCTGTCTTGATAAAGTTCAAAAGCTTATCCGAGTTCTTGTGTGTAACGAGTTATTCTCTCTCTCTCTCTCTCTCTCTCTCTCTCTCTCTCTCTCTCTCTCTCTCTCTCTCTCTCTCAGGTGGGATGTGGCGAGCCTCCCACTTCTCTATCGCTTCTTCCATGGAAAGTGCTCGGACGAACTACATTCCTTGGTTCCGGGGGTGTAACTGCCATCATGACACTAACATTTTAACAAACCAGCCACATTACCTCTGTATTCCATCTGTGAGAAGTATGTTCCAATCAAACAGATTCTTCCCTCGAACCACTGCTCTGTGGAACGGACTACCAAGAAAATGTTTCCCCGATCACTATAAGCGAAACCTGTTCAAGTCTAGACTTAACCGTTGTCTTCCTCTCTTATCCGCGTCCTGGGTAAGACGATAAACTACGGCCAACGGCAAGGCCTCTGATCAGAAGTTTTTAAGGAGAGTGGAACCCGGGTTGTAGCACCTATTAGGGTCCCAGCTATGGGCAAATAGTTAACCCCCCCCCAAACTGGGGTCAAAACGCTATGAAAGTGTAAAAATAGGTTTTAATACCACAAATACTTTTTTTTAAAATTATTACCAGCAATACATTTTTGAAAAAAAATATTACCAGCAATAAAAATCTTGTCGGCATTAAATAACCCATTGAGGCTGATATACCGAAAAACAAAACAAACCAAACAAACCACATCCCCTCTTATCCGTATAAACTACCTCTTAACTTAACCCTCTACCTTGAGTGGCTCTTGGTCTTTGTACATGATGATTCTTATATATATATATATATATATATATATATATATATATATTATAAATTAACTACTAAATTAATTTATAATATTAATGCTCTGTAAATTTACATTGAGCACTATTTTGTAAAAATAAAATATCTGTAAGAACATAGGATTATATATATGTTCTTTTCTTTATATATATATATATATATATATATATATATATATATATAAGAAATATGTTGTAGTGGTTCCAACGAGAGAAAATATGTATATTAAAAAGAAAGGGTGCCGCAAACGTTTTTGGTTGTAATGTGGATTTATTGAGAAAAAATATTATACTTTGTTTTACATAATTTCGACACGTGTTTCTGGTCTGGTCTCGCAACCGTCTTCAGGTGAAAGTGGAGATTTTTACATATTATTAAAAATAATTAATTTTTCTTCATGTTCAATGTGGAATATTCTCGATATGAGACATTCTGTTTGTGTGTTGGCAATCCAATTTTCTTTCTAGAATTGTCAATGAAGAGTTCTGCGTGAAGGGTCATAAAACAATTAAGGTTTGTCCAGCAGTAGTTATCGGCATTTAATCTTTTTTAATGTTTTAGTGACCTCTATGTGCTCTTGGATCTGTTTCTATTTTGGCGTGTTCCTGTCAGCATGCGTGTATATATGCGTGCGTATATTTCCTTACTACGAGGAATTCGTAAACTTATTTGTACCTATACACGCATACACACACATACACACTATCCCAAAACAAGTAGTCAGTACACACACACATATACACACATATTTCCCAAGCTACATGGAACCAGTACACACACATACACACACACACACATACATACACACACACACACACACGTATATGTTCTTAAGTTGTCAACATCCGCATATACATACATAAATGTATGTATGTATGTATGTACATACACATATATATATCTCCTTGGGAAATATGTGTATATGTGTGTGTGTACTGGACTACTTGTGGTGGGATAGTGTGTGTATGTGTGTGTATGCGTATAGGTACAAATAAGTTTACGAATTCCTCGTAGTAAGGAAATATACGCACGCATATATACACGCATGCTGACAGGAACACGCCAAAATAGAAACAGATCCAAAGAGCACATAGAGGTCACTAAAACATTAAAAGATTAAATGCCGATAACTACTCGCTGGACAAACCTTAATTGTTTTATGACCCTTCACGCAGAACTCTTCATTGACAATTCTAGAAAGAAAATTCGGATTGCTAACACACAAAAACAGAATGTCTCATATCGAGAATATTCCACATTGAACATGAAGAAAAAATTAATTATTTTTAATAATATGTAAAAAATCTCCACTTTCACCTGAAGACGGTTGCGAGACCAGACCAGAAACACGTGTCGTGAAATTATGTAAAACAAAGTATAATATTTTTCTCAATAAATCCACATTACAACCAAAAACGTTTGCGGCACCCCTCTTCTTTTTTTATATATATATATATATATATATATATATATATATATATATATCTTCGAGGTATGAAACTGGGTCACCATACAGCGTTTATTTCGATGTCCATATTGTTTCTGTGTACAAACATTCCAGCTCCGGTATTGAGCGCTCTCCCGCCATAAATATAAACATTTTAAGCAGTGTGTGTGTGTGTGTGTGTGTTTTCGACAGTGTACAAAGTATTCATCTTGCCAGTTGTCAGATTTCGGCGTCCAAGGTTAGATAAAGGCCGAGTTCGAAATAACGACTGTTTAAAAGCAGACAGTCTCCCTTATCGATTCCCCCCATTTCGAATCTGTTAACTCTTCACTGTCTTCCTACTTGCCTACAGTGCTTAGATGAAATAGTTAATTACTTATCCGTATTATTCTATCTACACCTCTCCCGGCTTTTTCGCACTCCCTCCTACTCCCTCTCTAACTCTCACTCCCCCTCTCTCTTTCTCCCTTCTATTGACCGCAAACATTGCAGGATCCTCTTTTCAAATGATTCCATCCGACTCGGACAATCTCGGGTCTCGTGCCAAATGATTTGTGCATACAGTCGCTATCTTGAAACGCTTATTATTTCTCTGTCCCGGCAATGTGCAGGTCTTGCCTCTGGTTCTGGACATAGACATCTACGAGAGCGTGGACTGCATGAATACTTTTAAACTTGAACTCCTGCCAACTATTTTACCCTGGCCATTCTTAGAATCAAAGTCTTGAGCAGAGAATCTGTTCGACAATTTCACAAGCAGAAACTCATACTTCGCTGGGTAAATTATACACACGAAAGCAAGCAGCTATATACGATTGGCATCCACGCTACAGAGCTATTTCTAGGCGCCTCAGGTCGAATAACGGTTAGCAAAATAGATTTTCTATACCATTCACTTCTTCTTCTATGTGCCAAGTCTTTTCAGGAAATGGGCGATCGTGGCTCTCCACAACATTCCTTATCTCTTATGGTTCTTAGTTTGTCTATTTACCATATATACTACAACCTGCACCCAACATCTATTCACACAAGCTGCTCAGGTAAGTGACACACTGCAACCCCTATTCTTGTGCCTTTGATATGGATATGAGCGATTATGGCTCTCCACAGCTTTCTATGCTCTGGAGGTATTTTGCTATCCAGCTCACTCTCTGTTATGATATTCATATACACAAGTTTGTTAAATCAACAGAACTACTACATAAAACTCGCATATCACTGCCTCGAGTAATCATGTCCACACAAACATGTATATGCACACAAGGTGAGTATCATCTGCAATGTATTCAAGTCAGTTATGTGCCATGTGTGATACACGCTTAGGCGAGCATGTATCTTTCGATACATAACTGACCAGGCAGATTTTTCCCGCCAGTTGGCAATCTTCCTTTTTGCGGTAGATCAGTTGCCATCCAAGGCTATAGAATCCGGTCTGCCCGGCTATTTACCCATAGCTGTTGGGAAAAGAATAGGATTCGTACCTTACGTGTTAATACCGAAAGTATTAACACGTAAATGTATATAATGGATTCGACTGGAATTCGAACTCGGCTCTCCAATTCCTCAATCCGAGCCGCTATCCATTACTCCAACGTGGGTAATTTTACGGAAACAAAATAATGTATAACATGTTTTATTACTTCAAATCTTCCAAGAAAATTAAATTTCGACATTAAATGAGCCATGGGGAGTTGGTATGCCATTAAACAAACAAATCAATCCTCCATCCAACAATTCTTTATTAATCACATCGATTGAAAATGGTGCCATGAACATTGACCATAACTCTACAGAAAGTACGCGACTCCTTCTGCCATGCTTTATCATTGCAAGAATCAGATTTATGCCCCAAATAGAATATAGCAACCAAATCGGGTCTGAGGGAGCGCAATCCTCAGTTTCCAATCTTGATCGTCTTTAAAATCATTTACGTTGTCTTGTGGGCTTGAGACATTCTCTACTCCGCAGAATCTTCCCCACGGACGCAACATCGCAAGCCTTTCATTCGCTATCGCTATAAATGCGTTCCAATCTTTAGTTCCACTATTTAAGACATTTACAGCTCGGATACACCATGCTACTTCTGCGAATCAAATAACCCTCAATTGTTTTCCGTTTTGCGAATTGTTGGAAGAACGTTCCACTTAGCCTTTCCCCAAGAATTGTCACTTAACCGGTCAATCGTTATCTTTCATACTCATAATTTTAACTTCTAGCACCTTTTATTTTTCGTTCGTATCACGCATCTCGTACATCAGATCTGTTTTGAGTGTAACTCTCTACCTTGAGTGGCTTAAGTTGTATTGGATGAAATTTATTAAATAAAAATCCGAATAAAAACTTATTGGTCCAACTACGCATAGCTTATAGTCTAGTAAGCGTTGTTTGTCCTTGGCAGTTTCCAACTTGCCAGTTTTCTTTTATGTTCTATGCTCTTGCTGAATGTAGGTGATCATGATTCTACACAATCTCTTGAACTTCTAACTCTTCATTCTTGTCCGAAGTGTACTTATCAAACTCTCCGCCTCCGGACAGAGAGGAACCCAAACGAGGCTATATCGAAGGGCAGAGTCTCGTCTGGAATGGTAGACATCTATCTGATCTTGTTTTTTTATGGGGTCTACGGGGAATTTTTGACCGAGCCTACGGGCTTGGATACCCCACATTAAACTTGGCCTTGTGCCGTATCCGACTGCATGGGCGGTAGGTGAATATCTCAGTTTAGATAGATCATGTAGATTGTTCATTATCCTCACCACCTGCACTCAGACATTTGTTCAGTTGCCTTAAATACGAGGGAGAACTGAAAAGTAAATAGGCTTACTATAAAGGAGTGATGCTGGAGCTGCGAAATCTTGCATTCATTAATTTTAATTTTTCTTATTAATTAACTGCATTATTTCTTTCCAGGTAGACGTGACTGTTCAAAAGAAATCTTCAAAAATAACTAGTAGTGATTTCTCTTGCAAATAAACAAAATTTGGCCTAGTGATGCTATCAAGTACCTTAAAAAAAAGCATTTAGCTCCAAAGGGCATTCCAAAGTTGCTACATTAGAAGGTGACACTCCAGCTTTATCAACAGTGCAAAAGTGGGCAGCTGAATTTAGGAGGTGAATGGAGTGACTTGAAAATGACCCAAGATCTGAACGTCCTGCGACTGCCACCTCCGAGGAAATCATTGACCGTGTTCACCACATGGTGACGGATGACAGGCGATTGACTATAAACCAAATAGCAAATGCTATTTTCATATCCAATGAGATAGTTGAGAATATTCTGCACAACTAATGCATGACGAAGGTTTTCCGACACGTGATCAAAAGCCCACCAGCCTGAACACATTACGGAAAACCTAACATTATTCGAGGTAATTCCAGCTGATTCATTGAACGTTTCCTAACCCAGGATGAGTGTTCATCACTTTGAGCCAGATAACATCGTTTCATCTGCAGGAAAGATGATGGCCTCAGTCATTGTGTTTATTGACTATCTTCAAAAGGGCCACACCATCAATGGAGAGTACTATGCTAACTTGCTGAGGGAGTTACGAAAGGCTATCAAGACCAAACGCCCAAGAGAACTGATGAAAGTTGTCGTGTTTCATTAGTACAAGGTTGCAGCATACAAGTCATTGGTTTCACTGGTTGCTGGGTGTGGCTGTGTCTTTGAACTGGTCGATAGCAGTCCCTGGTCTCCAGATTAGGACACTGCTGGCTATAATCTGTTCACCAGCATGAAACACACTTATCGCATATCTGCGGTTACTGACCGATTTCATGAAACCTTCTACGAACAATGTTGAAAATTAAACCTCATTTCGTCACATTCCATGACAGTATCTTGATCTGCCTATAAAATTCTCAGTCAACCCTCGTGTGTCCTGCAAGTTTTAAATTCTCTAGATTCTCTTTCTCACATTCCCAGAATTTTTTCATTTGTTGTTATGAAAAAAAGCCTTCCTGTCTTTTAATCCACGAGGATAGACTCCTTCCATTGTCTGTCTCGATATCATCAAATTCACAGACCAACATTTTAATTCATTATGTTCTACAGGACAATTCTTTGTGGAGAACTTGGAGCCTTAAACCTAATCTGACGGCTGATTAGCGTTGCTACTGCTTTTCATGCTTGATGGCACACACGAAAGATTTTCGCTTTTGTTACAGCTGCTAGATATCTCTACAGAGAATTGTATCGTGAGGGGAACAATAACCTAGAGTATTAAAATGATGGTTCATGAATTGTGTAAAATAGTAATTGTGGATTCAATCCCTGAGCCGGGCAGTGTGAACTTGGACTCAGTGGGAAACAGGGCGAGCAATAACTGAGTGATACGGTTTAATCACTCAGACTTCTTCCAAAGTCTCAGTTACGTATCCGAAAACGTAAATAAAGCAATTTCTAAAGAATTAATGGATTTTTATTTGTTAATCTGATATATTTTTATTAATTTTGTCTTGAACTCACAATTACTATTGCCAGCAAACTAAAGGGTTAATTCGGAATTTGTCCTACCAGTCAAAAGCCTAGAGTGAATTTGGTAACGTACTAATTGGGTGTTCAATCCCTGGTCAGCCAATGTGTATTTAGACAGGAGAAACAGGCCGAGCAATAACTGGGCAGTAATAAAAATAAGAACTAGACACGAGAGGCCCTGGATATGACGTTAGACTACACCCAGCAGAAGTTTTGAGGAGCGTGGAACCACCATTTAATTGCTGTTGTCCCCAGGTTCATCCTGACCCGATGTGGTAGCACCTGTTATCGTCCCAACTATAAGCAAATAGTTAAAACCCAAACTAGGATAAAACAGTATGAAATTATAAAAATGGATTTTTTTGTAAATTGATACTATCCTTAAAAAAATACGAAACTATCCTAAAAAATCTTGTCGGCATTAAATAACCCACTGAGGTTTATATGCCGAAAACAAAAAAAAAGAAAAAGAAAAAAAACTAGTTACGGACAGAGGAACGAGAACAACCTCCCCTGTAGATTAATTAAAGGTATCAGGATTGAATTCCTGGTAGGTTACTCGCATTGTCATAAACCTGATGAAGGCTGAATGGTACAACAGCTGAAACGTTGTGATAATAATAACACATGGCGGAGTGGATAAAGGTGTTGGTTAGATCCAGTGACAGGACCCAAAGAATGTGAGTTCAATACTCGGTTAAGGCAGTGGAGAACTTGGAGAAGAGAATTAACAGGAGATAACTGATAACTGACATTTATTAAACATGGCACGCGGAACTAGAACAGTCTATCCCAGTGAGCGAAATAAAGGCTTCAGTTCGATATACCAACCACCTGAATAAGGCTGGAGCGTACAACAGCCGAAACATTGCAATAAATATGACGATAAAGATGAGGACAATAGTCCGAATAATGTAAATAGTATGAATAATAACAAAGATAAGAAAGAGACTGTTGAAACTATGATAGCACCAACAGTGGTCCGCATGTAAATAGTAAAAATAATAACTCCTCATCCCAGAGTTAAATAATAAAACGAGAACTAAATTTTAAATATGAAGATAAATCTAATATTTAATAAATGAATAATAAATAGAATATTTCAAGAAGCTTACTTCATATATACAGAGCACGATGGGTGAATTGTCGCCACTTTATATTTCTTAATTTCTTTTCTTTATATATATACAAAGCACGATGGGTAAATTGTCGCCATTTTATATTTCTTAATTTCTTTTCTTTATATATATACAGAGCACGATGGGTAAATTGTCGCCATTTTATATTTCTTAATTTCTTTTCTTTATATATACAGAGCACGATGGCTAAATTGTCGCCATTTTATATTTCTTAATTTCTTTTCTTTATATATACAGAGCACGATGGCTAAATTGTCGCCATTTTATATTTCTTAATTTCTTTTCTTTATATATACAGAGCACGATGGGTAAATTGTCGCCATTTTATATTTCTTAATTTCTTTTCTTTATATATACAGAGCACGATGGGTGAATTGTCGGCATTTTATATTTCTTAATTTCTTTTCTTTATATATACAGAGTGCGATGGGTAAATTGTCGCTATTTTATATTTTTCATTTCGCGCATGGGCGTTGTTTGGTTTTGATCTTGTCGACTGCACAGTGTAGGACCACTTGGGCATCGTCTGTAAGAAAAAGATCACCATGAAGCAATTCACTCCGCCAGAAATTTGGGAACGGCTTGCTGTACTGGAAGCTCCAGTACGAATATTTCAGAGTATTTGGGTGTCACTCTAAGGGCAATGCACGTCTGATGGTGATTACGAAGGTGTTTGGAGTGTTCACTAGTGATATCGACATTATGTCTCCATTCATCTTCCAGTTTCAACACGGAAGCCTGCATCGCGTACCTTGAGGAGGTAGTACTGTCCGGAGTCAAAAGGGTGGCTGCTGGAAGATCCTATGTCCGGCAACAGGACTCTGCACCATGCTACAAAGAACCAGTCATGGCTGTCAGACAATTTCTGCGACCACATCATCCCTTACATCTGCCCCACTAACTCCCCAGACTGCACCCCCCTTCATTATTGCGTGGGACTCAGTTGAGCGAGATACCAACAAAATTCCTTGTAAAACCAAAGATGAACTAAAGGCAAGAATAATGGCAGCATTCACCAACTTAAACAGGTAGACCGGCCAGAAGAGTTGCAGGAGATTCCGAAGTTGTTTGGAGGTCGTGGTTGAAGCCAATGGCGATTTTATTGATTACTTTTCTCTTGAGTATTTCAAGATATTTTTGTGTAATTTTGGTAAATAAGTCTGTTAAAATGAGATGTCAGTGTTATTTTCATTTTTGCGTAATTTAGACGACAATTTAACCATCGCACCCTGTATGATTTCAAGAATTTACTATGTCAATTCACAAATTCCAAGCGAATATGTAATTCACTACGATAAAATAACTCCGAGTCTTTGATAAAAAGAATCACTCATAACAGAAGATAACCATTTTTTATTCTTTTTTTTTTTTTCATCTTTAAATACACATCGGTGGATTTGTAACTTGAAAATTTTTATGTTCGTCTTTGCTGACAGTAAAACCCCTTCGTTCTTTTCTTACCCTTCCCTGCTTATAGAAATGCCAACGATGCTCGAATGGTCGAGAGCGGAACATGCCTGCATCTCAGCAAATATGCTTGGCGCACACGACAACAGACAAGATGAACAGAGGAGGAGGAGAAGGGGGTGAGGGGGGCCTAGGAAGGCAAACAAAGATGCTGCAAGCTTCAGCCTGCTTCGTTTGCGATCCAATGCGCACCGAGAATTCAGAACACTCGCCTCGAACGTTCGGTTTTACGACATTCTTCGGCTGCCTTTGGCTCGTTTACCATTTCTTCGGCTTTCAATAACACTTACTAGATTTCTTTCTTCAGATTTCTTTTTTCTTGCTTTTAATCTGCTATTTTTTGTCCTTGTTTAATTTCTAAAATTGTTTCCTTTTGACAGTTTTTTTCTGTCTCCTATTTTTTTTCTTTACTCTTTCATCTATTATTCTTTCTTTATACTTTCATCTATTATTCTTTCTTTATACTTTCATCTATTATTCTTTCTTTATATTTTCATCTATTATTCTTTCTTTATACTTTCATCTATTATTCTTTCTTTATAGTTTGATCTACTATTCTTTCTTTATATTTTCATCTATTATTCTTTCTTTATAGTTTGATCTACTATTCTTTCTTAATACTTTCATCTATTATTCTTTCTTTATAGTTTGATTCTTTCTTTTATACTATCATCTATTATTCTCTTTTTTTTTATATTTTCATCTATTATTCTTTCTTTATAATTTCTTTATCTATTATTCTTTCTTTATAATTTGATCTACTATTCTTTCTTTTTTATTTTCATCTATTATTCTTTCTTTATATTTTCATTTTATTCTTTCTTTTATTCTTTCTTTATACGTTCATCTATTATTCTTTTATTTTTTATTATTTTTCTTTATATTTTTATCTATTATTCTTTCTTTATATTTTCATCTATTATTCTTTCTATTATTCTTTCTTTATATTTTGATCTACTATTCTTTCTTTATATTTTCATCTATTATTCTTTCTTTATAGTTTTTTCATTTTCATTTATTCTTTCTTTTATTTTTTCATCTATTATTCTTTCTTTATAATTTGATCTACTATTCTTTCTTTATATTTTCATCTATTATTCTTTCTTTATATTTTCATCTATTATTCTTTCTTTATACTTTCATCTATTATTCTTTCTTTATAATTTGATCTACTATTCTTTCTTTATATTTTCATCTATTATTCTTTCTTTATACTTTCATCTATTATTCTTTCTTTAAAATTTGATTTATTCTTTATTTAGTTTTCTTTATTCTTTTTTATATTTTCATCTATTATTCTTTCTTTATATTTTCATCTATTATTCTTTCTTTATACTTTCATCTATTATTCTTTCTTTATAATTTGATCTATTATTCTTTCTTTATATTTTCATCTTTTATTATTTTTCTTTATATTTTGTCCTACTATTCTTTCTTTTTATTTTCATCTATTATTCTTTCTTTATTTTAATTTCTGATCTACTATCTATTTTCTTTTTATATTTTTTCATCTATTATTCTTTCTTTATATTTTCATCTATTATTCTTTCTTTATACTTTCATCTATTATTCTTTCTTTATAGTTTGATCTACTATTCTTTTCTTTATCTATTATTTTCATCTATTATTCTTTCTTTTATATTTTCATCTATTATTCTTTCTTTATATTTTTCATCTTTTTATTCTTTCTTTATAATTTGATCTACTATTCTTTCTTTATATTTTCATCTATTATTCTTTCTTTTTACTTTCATCTATTATTCTTTCTTTTTTTATTTTCATCTATTATTCTTTCTTTATATTTTCATCTATTATTTTTCTTTTATTTTCATCTATTATTCTTTCTTTATATTTTCATCTATTATTTTTTTCTTTTATATTTTTCATCTATTATTCTTTCTTTATATTTTCATCTATTATTCTTTTCTTTTATATTTTCATTTCATTATTTCTTTCTTTATATTTTTTCATTCTATTATTCTTTTTCTATTATTCTTTCTTTTATTATTCTTATTCTTTCTTTATTTTTCATCTATTATTCTTTTCTTTTTATTTCATCTATTATTCTTTTCTTTTATAATTTGATCTACTATTCTTTCTTTATATTTTCATCTATTATTCTTTCTTTTATATTTTTCATCTATTATTCTTTCTTTATACTTTCATCTATTATTCTTTCTTTATAATTTCATCTATTATTCTTTCTTTATATTTTCATCTATTATTCTTTCTTTATAATTTTATATTCTTTCATATTTTTTCATCTATTCTTTCTTTTATACTTTCATCTACTATTCTTTCTTTATACTTTCATCTATTATTCTTTTTTTTATAGTTTCATCTATTATTCTTTCTTTATATTTTCATCTATTATTCTTTCTTTATAATTTCATCTATTATTCTTTCTTTATACTTTCATCTATTATTCTTTCTTTATACTTTCTATTATTCTTTCTTTTATTTTCATCTACTATTCTTTCTTTATATTTTCATCTATTATTCTTTCTTTATATTTTCATCTATTATTCTTTCTTTATATTTTTCATCTATTATTTTTTATACTTTTTTATATTCTTTCTTTATAATTTCATCTATTATTATTCTTTCTTTATATTTTCATCTATTATTCTTTTCTTTTATAATTTCATCTATTCTTTTCTTTTTTATATTTTCATCTATTATTCTTTTTCTTTTTATATTTTCATCTATTATTCTTTCTTTTTAATTTCATCTACTATTCTTTCTTTATATTTTCATCTATTATTCTTTCTTTTATACTTTTCATCTATTATTCTTTCTTTATAATTTAATCTATTATTCTTTCTTTATATTTTCATCTATTATTCTTTTTTTCTTTATATTTTCATCTACTATTCTTTCTTTATACTTTCATCTATTATTCTTTCTTTATAATATTTGATCTATTATTCTTTCTTTATACTTTCATCTATTATTCTTTCTTTATAATTTGATCTACTATTCTTTCTTTATACTTTCCATCTATTATTCTTTCTTTAATTTGATCTACTATTCTTTTACTTTCATCTATTATTCTTTTCATTTATTATTTCTTTCTTTATAATTTCATCTATTATTCTTTCTTTATCTATTATTCTTTCATTTATATTTCATCTATTCTTTCTTTATATTTTTTTATTCTTTCTTTATACTTTCATCTATTATTCTTTTCTTTATAATTTATTCTTTCTTTTTTATTTTCATCTATTATTCTTTCTTTATATTTTCATCTATTATTCTTTCTTTTATTTCATTTATTTTTTTTCTAATTTATTACTATTCTTTTTATATTTTTCTATTATTCTTTCTATTTATTCTTTCTTTATACTTTCATCTATTATTCTTTCTTTTATATTTTTCATCTATTATTCTTTTTTATACTTTCATTATTATTCTTTCTTTATAATTTAATCTATTATTCTTTTCTTTATTTTATTTATTATTCTTTCTTTATATTTTAATCTATTATTCTTTCTTTTACTTTCATCTCATCTATTCTTTCTTTATATTTTCATCTATTATTCTTTCTTTATATTTTCATCTATTATTCTTTCTTTATAATTTGATCTACTATTCTTTCTTTATATTTTCATCTATTATTCTTTCTTTATATTTTCATCTATTATTCTTTCTTTATACTTCCATCTATTATTCTTTCTTTATAATTTGATCTACTATTCTTTCTTTATATTTTCATCTATTATTCTTTCTTTATATTTTTCATCTATTATTCTTTTTTTATAATTTTCATCTATTATTCTTTCTTTTATATTTCCATCTATTATTCTTTCTTTATATTTTCATCTATTATTCTTTCTTTTTTTTTTATATTTTCATCTATTATTCTTTCTTTATACTTTCATCTATTATTCTTTCCTTTATAATTTGATCTACTATTCTTTTCTTTATATTTTCATCTATTATTCTTTTCTTTATATTTTCATCTATTATTCTTTCATTTATTATTCTTTCTTTATAATTTGATCTACTATTCTTTCTTTATATTCTTTTTTCATCTATTATTCTTTCTTTATATTTTTTCTACTATTCTTTCTTTATACTTTCATCTATTATTCTTTCTTTATATTTTCATCTATTATTCTTTCTTTATATTTTCATCTATTATTCTTTCTTTATAATTTGATCTATTATTCTTTTTCTTTATATATTTTCATCTATTATTCTTTCTTTATACTTTCATCTATTATTCTTTCTTTATAATTTCATCTATTATTCTTTCTTTATATTTTTCATCTATTATTCTTTCTTTATACTTTCATCTATTATTCTTTCTTTATTTTTCATCTATTCTTTTCTTTTTATATTTTTCATTTATTATTCTTTCTTTATACTTTCATCTATTATTCTTTCTTTATAATTTGATCTATTATTCTTTCTTTATATTTTCATCTATTATTCTTTCTTTATATTTTCTTTCTTTTCTTTTATTTTTTATCTATTATTCTTTCTTTTTATATTTCATCTATTATTCTTTTCTTTATAATTTCATCTATTATTCTTTCTTTATATTTTCATCTATTATTCTTTCTCTTTATACTTTCATCTATTATTCTTTCTTTATATTTTAATCTACTATTCTTTCTTTATACTTTCATCTATTATTCTTTTCTTTATACTTTCATCTATTATTCTTTCTTTTATTTTTTATATTCTTTTTATTATTTGATCTTATTCTTTCTTTATATTTTCATCTATTATTCTTTTTTCTTTATATTTTCATCTATTATTCTTTCTTTATACTTTCATCTATTATTCTTTTCTTTATATTTGATCTATTATTCTTTCTTTTTATTTTTTATTATTTTCTTTATCTTTTATTATTCTTTCTTTATATTTTAATTATTATTCTTTCTTTAAATTTTCATCTATTATTCTTTTCTTTATATTTTCATCTATTATTCTTTCTTTATATTTTTCATCTATTATTCTTTCTTTATATTTTCATTTATTATTCTTTTTTTATCTAATTCTCCATTTTACTTTTCTTTTCTTTTATATTTTCATCTATTATTCTTTCTTTATATTTTTCATCTATCTATTCTTTCTTTCTTTATATTTTCATTTCTATTATTCTTTCTTTTTATTATTCTTTCATCTATTATTCTTTCTTTATACTTTCATCTATTATTCTTTCTTTATATTTTCATCTATTATTCTTTCTTTATATTTTCATCTATTATTCTTTCTTTATATTTTCATCTATTATTCTTTCTTTATATTTTCATCTATTATTCTTTCTTTATAATTTGATCTACTATTCTTTCTTTATATTTTCATCTATTATTCTTTCTTTATACTTTCATCTTATTCTTTTTTTTATACTTTTCTGTATTCTTTCTTTTCTTTTCTATTATTCTTTATTCTATTATTCTTTCTTTATAATTTCATCTATTATTCTTTCTTTATATTTTCATCTATTATTCTTTCTTTTTATATTTTCATCTATTATTCTTTCTTTATACTTTCATTATTATTCTTTCTTTTATTTTTTCTTTATTCTTTCTTTCTATTATTATTTTCTTTTATATTTTCATCTATTATTCTTTTCTTTATACTTTGATCTATTATTCTTTCTTTATATTTTCATCTATTATTCTTTCTTTTATATTTTTCATCTATTATTCTTTCTTTATAATTTCATCTATTATTCTTTCTTTATATTTTTCATCTATTATTCTTTCTTTATAATTTTCATCTATATTCTTTTCTTTTTTATTTCATTTCATCCTATTATTCTTTCTTTATATTTTCATCTATTATTCTTTCTTTATTTTCATCTATTATTCTTTCTTTAATTTATCTATTCTTTCTTTATATTTTTATATTTTCTTTCTTTTATATTTATTACTATTTTTTTTATATTTTCATCTATTATTCTTTCTTTATATTTTCATCTATTATTCTTTCTTTATATTTTCATTTATATTCTTTTATTTATTCTTTTATCTATATTTTATTCTTTCTTTATATTTTTCATCTATTATTCTTTCTTTATATTTCATCTATTATTCTTTCTTTATATTTTATCTATTCTTTCTTTTATTTTCATCTATTATTCTTTCTTTATATTTTCATCTATTATTCTTCTTTATATTTTCATCATTTATTCTTTCTTTATAATTTGATCTACTATTTTTTTTTATATTTTCATCTATTATTCTTTTATTTTATATTTTCATCTATTATTCTTTCTTTTTTATAATTTTCTATTATTCTTTCTTTATATTTTATCTACTATTCTTTCTTTTTATATTTTCATCTATTATTCTTTCTTTTTATTTTCATCTATTATTCTTTCTTTTATATTTTCATCTATTATTCTTTTCTTTATATTTTCATCTATTATTCTTTCTTTATAATTTGATCTTTTATTCTTTCTTTATATTTTCATCTATTATTCTTTCTTTTATACTTTCATCATTATTCTTTCTTTTATAATTTCAATCTACTATTCTTTTTTTTATATTTTCATCTATTATTCTTTCTTTATATTTTCATCTATTATTTTTCTTCTTTATAATTTATTATTCTTTCTTTATAGTTTGATCTATTATTCTTTCTTTATACTTTCATCTATTATTCTTTTCTTTTATTTTGATCTCTATTCTTTCTTTATATTTTCATCTATTATTCTTTCTTTATAATTTGATCTATTATTCTTTCTTTTTATTTTCATCTTTATTCTTTCTTTATATTTTCATCTTATTCTTTCTTTATATTTTCATCTATTATTCTTTCTTTATATTTTTCATCTATTATTCTTTCTTTATTTTTTCTATTATTCTTTCTTTCTTTTATATTTTCATTTTCTATTATTCTTTCTTTATATTTTCATCTATTATTCTTTCTTTATATTTTTATTATTTTCTTTATAATTTGATCTATTATTCTTTCTTTTATATTTCATCTATTATTTTCTTTATACTTTCATCTATTATTCTTTTCTTTATATTTTCTACTATTATTCTTTCTTTATATTTTCATCTATTATTCTTTCTTTATATTTTCTCTATTCTTTCTTTATACTTTTGATCTACTATTCTTTCTTTATATTTTCATCTATTATTCTTTCTTTATACTTTCATCTATTATTCTTTCTTTATAATTTAATCTACTATTCTTTCTTTATATTTTCATCTATTATTCTTTCTTTATATTTTCATCTATTATTCTTTCTTTATAATTTGATCTACTATTCTTTCTTTATAATTTCATCTATTATTCTTTCTTTATATTTTCATCTATTATTCTTTCTTTATATTTTCATTTATTCTTTTCTTTATATATTTTTATTATTCTTTCTTTATACTTTCATCTATTATTCTTTCTTTTTATATTTTCATCTATTATTCTTTCTTTATATTTTCATCTATTATTCTTTCTTTATAATTTGATCTACTATTCTTTCTTCATATTTTTATTATTCTTTTTTTATAATTTTCATCTATTATTCTTTCTTTTATATTTTCATCTATTATTCTTTCTTTATATTCCATCTCTATTCTTTATTCTTTCTTTATTCTTTCTTTATATTATTATTATTCTTTCTTTATACTTTCATCTATTATTCTTTCTTTATATTTTCATCTATTATTCTTTCTTTTTATTTTTTCTATTATTCTTTTCTTTATATTTTCATCTTATTATTCTTTCTTTATATTTTTTATTATTCTTTTTATATTATCTCTATTCTTTCTTTATATTTCATCTATTATTCTTTCTTTATATTTTAATCTATTATTCTTTCTTTTTTTTATATTTTCATTTATTTATTCTTTTCTTTTTTATATTTTCATCTATTCTTTCTTTATTTTTCATTCATTATTCTTTCTTTATAGTTTTCATCTATTATTCTTTCTTTATATTTTTCATCTATTATTCTTTTTCTTTATTCTTTTTTTCTATTATGTTTTCTTTATTATTCTTTCTTTTTTATATTTTCATCTATTATTCTTTTTTTATTATTTTTATTCTTTTCATCTTTATTATTCTTTCTTTATATTTTCATCTATTATTCTTTTTTTTCGTCTATATTCTTTCATCTATTATTTCTTTGTTTATTTTCATCTATTATTTCTTTTCTTTCATTTATATTTTCATATATTATTCTTTCTTTATATTTTTCATCTATTATTCTTTCTTTATACTTTCATCTATTATTCTTTTTCTTTATATTTTCATCTATTATTCTTTCTTTTATATTTTCATCTAATTATTCTTTTTTCTTTATACTTTCATCTATTATTCTTTCTTTTTTTACTATACTTTCTTTATTCATCTATTATTCTTTTTATATTTTTCATCTATTATTCTTTCTTTTAATTTATACTATTTTCATCTATTATTCTTTCTTTTATATTTTCATCTATTATTCTTTCTTTTATTTTCATCTATTATTCTTTTTCTTTTATATTCTTTGATTTTTTCATCTATTATTCTTTCTTTATAATTTCATCTACTATTCTTTCTTTATATTTTCATTTTATATTTTCATCTATTATTCTTTCTTTATATTTTCATCTATTATTCATTTTTCTTTCTTTATAATTTGATCTTAATATTCTTTCTTTATAATTTTCATCTATTATTCTTTCTTTTATATTTTCATCTATTATTCTTTCTTTTATTCTTTCATCTATTATTCTTTCTTTTATTTTTTTGATCTACTATTCTTTCTTTATATTTTCATCTATTATTCTTTCTTTATATTTTCATCTATTACTATTCTTTCTTTATATTTTTATTATTTTCTTTTTTATTTTTATTCTTTCTTTATAATTTCATCTATTATTCTTTCTTTATAGTTTGATCTATTTATTCTTTCTTTATATTTTCATCTATTATTCTTTTTTTATTTTATATTTTCATCTATTATTCTTTTCTTTTATAATTTGATCTACTATTCTTTCTTTATATTTTCATCTATTATTCTTTCTTTATACTTTCATCTATTATTTTTTCTTTATAATTTAATCTATTATTCTTATATTTTTCTTTTTTAGTTTCATCTATTATTCTTTCTTTATATTTTCATCTATTATTCTTTCTTTTATTTTCAATTCTTTTTATATTTTCATATATTATTCTTTCTTTATATTTTCATCTATTATTCTTTTTCTTTTATATTTTTCATCTATTATTCTTTTCTTTTTATATTCTTTCTTTTAATTTTACTATTCTTTCTTTATACTTTCATTTATTATTCTTTCTTTTATTAATCATGTATTTCTATCTTTTTTTCTTTATATTCTTTCATCATTTATTATTCTTTTCTTTATACTTTCATCTATTATTCTTAATTTTTACTATTCTTTCTTTATATTCTTCTATTCTTTCTTTATATTTTTCATCTATTATTCTCTTTCTTTATTTTCATCTATTATTCTTTCTTTCTTTATTTTTCATCTATTATTCTTTCTTTATACTTTCTTTTTCATCTATTATTCTTTCTTTATACTTTCATCTATTATTCTTTCTTTATAATTTTGATCTATTATTCTTTTCTTTATATTTTCATCTATTATTCTTTTCTTTATAATTTCATCTATTATTCTTTCTTTATACTTTCATCTATTATTCTTTCTTTATATTTTCATCTATTATTCTTTTTATTATTTTTATATTCTTTCTTTATATTATTATTTTTCTTTTATAATTTGATTTATTATTCTTTCTTTATAATTTTTATATTTTCATCTTTTTATATTATTCTTTTATATTTTCATTCATTATTCTTTCTTTATACTTTCATTTATTATTCTTTCTTTATAATTTGATCTATTATTTTTTTCTTTATATTATTTTTTCTTTATATTTTTCTATTATTCTTTTTTATATTTTCATTTATTATTCTTTCTTTATACTTTCATTTATTATTTTTTCTTTTATATTTGATCTATTATTCTTTTCTTTATATTTTCATCTCATTATTCTTCTTTTATACTTTCATCTATTATTCTTTTTTATACTTTTTATCTATTATTCTTTCTTTATATTTTTTACTATTTTCATCTCATTATTTTTTTCTTTATAATTTCATCTATTATTCTTTCTTTATACTTTTGATCTATTATTCTTTCTTTTATATTTTCATCTATTATTCTTTCTTTATATTTTTCATCTATTATACTTTCTTTATAATTTGATTCTATTATTTTCTTTATACTTTGTATTATTCTTTCTATTATACTTTTCATCTATTATACTTTTCTTTTTTATAATTTGATCTACTATTCTTTCTTTTATATTTTCATCTATTATTCTTTCTTTATACTTTCATTTATTATACTTTTCTTTATAATTTGATCTATTATTCTTTCTTTATACTTTCGTCTATTATTCTTTCTTTATATTTTTCATCTATTATTCTTTCTTTTTATACTTCCATCTATTATTCTTCTTTTATATTTTCATCTACTATTCTTTTCTTTATATTTTCATCTATTATTCTTTTTTTATAGTTTCATCTACTATACTTTCTTCATAATTTGATCTATTATTTTCTTTTCTTTTAATCTACTATTCTTTCTTTTATACTTTCATCTATTATTCTTTTCTTTATATTTTCATCTACTATTCTTTCTTTTATATTTTCATCTATTATTCTTTTTTATATTTTCATCCTATTATTCTTTCTTTATAGTTTGATCTATTCTTTTCTTTATATTTTTCATCTATTATTCTTTCTTTATATTTTTCTTTTCTTTATTTTATTACTATTCTTTCTTTATATTTCATTTATTATTCTTTCTTTTATAATTTCATCTATTATTCTTTCTTTATACTTTTCATCTATTATTCTTTCTTTATATTTTCATCTATTATTCTTTCTTTTATATTTTCATCTATTATTTTTCTTTCTTTATAATTTCATCTATTATTCTTTTGTTTTATATTTTCATTTATTATTCTTTTCTTTTTATAATTTGATCTATTATTCTTTCTTTATATTTTAATCTATTATTCTTTCTTTATATTTCATCTATTATTCTTTCTTTATATTTTCATTATTATTCTTTCTTTATAATTTGATTTATTATTCTTTCTTTATAATTTCATCTATTATTCTTTTCTTTATACTTTCATCTATTATTCTTTCTTTATAATTTCATCTATTATTCTTTCTTTTATACTTTCATTTATTATTCTTTTCTTTATATTTTCATTTATTATTCTTTTCTTTATATTTTCATTATTATTCTTTTCTTTATACTTTCATCTATTATTGTTTTCTTTATAATTTCATCTATTATTCTTTCTTTATTTTTCATCTATTATTTTTTCTTTATAATTTGATCTATTATTCTTTCTTTTATATTTCATCCATTATTCTTTCTTTTATATTCATCTATTATTCTTTTCTTTATCCTCTTTAATCTTTATTATTTGTCTATTATTCTTTCTTTATACTTTCATATATTATTCTTTCTTTTATATTTTCATCTATTATTCTTTCTTTTTTATACTTTCATCTATTCTTTCTTTTATAATTTGATCTACTATTCTTTCTTTTATATTTTCATCTATAATTCTTTCTTTTATATTTTCATCTATTATTCTTTTCTTTATACTTTCATCTATTATTCTTTCTTTATAGTTTGATCTACTATTCTTTCTTTATATTTTCATCTATTATTCTTTCTTTATATTTTCATCTATTATTCTTTCTTTATACTTTCATCTATTATTCTTTCTTTATAATTTGATCTACTATTCTTTCTTTATATTTTCATCTATTATTCTTTCTTTTATACTTTCATCTATTATTCTTTCTTTTTAGTTTTGATCTATTATTCTTTCTTTATATTTCTTCCTATTATTCTTTCTTTTATACTTTCTCTATTATTCTTTCATTATAATTTTCTACTATTCTTTCTTTGTACTTTTATTATTTCTTTTATATTTCACATATTATTCTTTCTTTATATTTTCATCTATTCTTTCTTTATTCTATTATTCTTTATACTTTCATGTATTATTCTTTCTTTATACTTTCATCTACTATACTTTCTTTTATAATTTGATCTATTATTCTTTTTTTATATTTTCATCTATTATTCTTTCTTTTTATTTTCATTTTATTCTTTCTTTATACTTTTTTATATTTTCTTTATAATTTGGTCTACTATTCTTTCTTTTATTTTCATGTTATTCTTTTCTATTATCTACTATTCTTTTATTTTAATTTATTATTCTTTCTTTATATTTTTCTTCCGATTATTCTTTTTTTTATACTTTCTATCTATTATTCTTTTTTATAATTTAATCTACTATTCTTTCTTTATATTTACATCTATTATTCTTTCTTTTATATTTCATTCATTATTTTTTCTTTATAATTTGATCTGTTATTCTTTCTTTATATTTTTATCTATTATTCTTTCTTTATACTTTCATCTCATTCTTTCTTTATAGTTTTATACCTTCTTTCTTTATCTATTATTCTTTCTTTTTTATAATTTGATCTGCTATTCTTTCTTTTATATTTTCATCTATTATTCTTTCTTTATAATGTCATCTATTATTCTTTCTTTATAATTTAATCTACTATTCTTTCTTTATACTTTCATCTATTATTCTTTCTTTATAATTTGATCTACTATTCTTTCTTTATATTTTCATCTATTATTCTTTTCTTTATGCTTTCATCTATTATTCTTTCTTTATAATTCCATCTACTAGCTTCTTTCTTTATACTTTCATCTATTATTCTTTTTTTTACTATTCTTTCTTTATACTTTCATTATTTCTTTTCTTTTATAATTTATCTCTATTCTTTCTTTATACTTTCATCTATTTTCTTTTTTATATTTTTCTTCTTTCTATTATTCTTATTCTTTTTTATACTTCCATCTACTATTCTTTCTTTTATAATTTCATCTACTATTCTTTCTTTTTTATTTTTCATGTATTATTCTTTTCTTTTATACTTTCATTATTATTCTTTCTTTATAATTTAATCCACTTATTCTTTCTTTATACTACATCTATTATTCTTTTCTTTTATATTTTCACTTTCTATTATTCTTTCTAATTCTTTCATTTTATTATTATTCTTTCTTTATAATTTCATCTATTATTCTTTCTTTTATACTTTCATCTATTATTCTTTCTTTATATTTTCATCTATTATTCTTTATACTTTCATCTATTATTCTTTCTTTTATAATTTTGATCTACTATTCTTTCTTCATATTTTCATCAACTTATTCTTTCTTTGCCATTCATCTGTATTCTTTTTTACTTTCACTATTAATCTTTCTTTATTATTTGATCTACTATTCTTTCTTTATACTTTCATCTATTATTCTTTCTTTATATTTTCATCTATTATTCTTTCTTTATACTTTCATTTATTATTCTTTCTTTATAATTTGATCTACTATTCTTTCTTTATATTTTCATCTATTATTCTTTCTTTATATTTTCATCTATTATTCTTTCTTTATACTTTCATTTATTATTCTTTCTTTATAATTTGATCTACTATTCTTTCTTTATACTTTCATCTATTATTCTTTCTTTATATTTTCATCTATTATTCTTTCTTTATACTTTCATTTATTATTCTTTCTTTATAATTTGATCTACTATTCTTTTCTTTTATATTTTCATCTATTATTCTTTCTTTATACTTTGATCTATTATTCTTTCTTTATAATTTTCATCTATTATTCTTTTCTTTATATTTTTCTATCTATTATTCTTTCTTTTATACTTTCATCTATTATTCTTTCTTTATACTTTCATCTATTATTCTTTCTTTATTTTTTCATCTATTATTCTTTCTTTATATTTTCATCTATTATTCTTTCTTTATATTTTCATCTATTATTCTTTCTTTTATATTTTCATCTCTATTCTTTCTTTATATTTTTTATTCTTTCTTTATTTTTCATCTATTATTCTTTCTTTATATTTTCATCTATTATTCTTTCTTTATAATTTCATCTATTATTCTTTCTTTATATTTTCATCTATTATTCTTTCTTTATATTTTCATCTATTATTCTTTCTTTATAATTTCATCTATTATTCTTTCTTTATACTTTCATCTATTATTCTTTCTTTTATATTTTTCATCTATTATTCTTTCTTTTATTTTCATCTATTCTTTCTTTATACTTTCATCTATTATTTCTTTCTTTATATTTTCATCTATTATTCTTTTTTATATTTTTCATCTATTATTCTTTCTTTATATTTTCATCTATTATTCTTTTTTATAATTTGATCTATTATTCTTTCTTTATATTTTCATCTATTATTCTTTCTTTATATTTTCATCTATTATTCTTTCTTTTATATTTTCATCTATTATCTTTCTTTTATTTTCATCTATTATTCTTTCTTTATACTTTTTCATCTATTATTCTTTCTTTATTTTCATCTATTATTCTTTCTTTATAGTTTGATCATCTATTATTCTTTCTTTATCTTTTCATCTATTATTCTTTCTTTATATTTTTGATCTACTATTCTTTCTTTATATTTTCATCTATTATTCTTTCTTTATATTTTCATCTATTATTCTTTCTTTATATTTTCATCTATTATTCTTTCTTTATATTTTCATCTATTATTCTTTCTTTATACTTTCATCTATTATTCTTTCTTTATAATTTGATCTACTATTCTTTCTTTATATTTTCATCTATTATTCTTTCTTTATACTTTCATCTATTATTCTTTCTTTATAATTTGATCTACTATTCTTTCTTTATATTTTCATCTATTATTCTTTCTTTATACTTTCATCTATTATTCTTTCTTTTTATTTTCATCTATTATACTTTCTTTATATTTTCATCTATTATTCTTTCTTTATAATTTCATCTATTATTCTTTCTTTTATATTTTTCATCTACTATTCTTTCTTTATATTTTCATCTATTATTCTTTCTTTTACTTTATCTTTTCTTTCTAATTTATCTATTATTCTTTTCTTTATATTTTTCATCTATTATTCTTTCTTTTATTTTCATCTATTATTCTTTCTTTTATAGTTTTCATCTATTATTCTTTCTTTATATTTTCATCTATTATTCTTTCTTTATAGTTTTTCTTTATATTTTTCATCTATAATTTGATCTCTGTTCTTTCTTTATATTTTCATCTATTATTCTTTCTTTATACTTTTTCATTTATTCTTTTTCTATACTGTTTTATTATTCTTCTTTATACTTTCATCTATTATTCTTTCTTTATACTTTCGTCTAATATGTTTTCTTTATAATTTGATCTATGATTCTTTCTTTATATTTTATTTATTATTCTTTCTTTTGTAATTTGATCTATTATTCTTTCTTTTCATCTATTATTCTTTCTTTCTTTTATCCTATTATTCTTTTCTTTATACTTTCGTCTAATATTCTTTCCTTCTTTTTCATCATTTATTCTTTCTTTATACTTTCGCTATTATTCTTTCTTTATACTTTCATCTATATTCTTTTATTTCATCCTTATTCTTTCTTTATACTTTCATTGTATTCTTTCTTTGTAATTTGATCTACTATTCTTTCTTTTAATTTTCATCTATTATTCTTTCTTTATACTTTCGTCTATTATTCTTTCTTTATACTTTCATCTCTTATTCTTTCTTTATACTTTCATCTATTATTCTTTCTTTATATTTTCATCTACTATTCTTTCTTTATTTTCATCTCATTATTCTTTTTATATTTTTCATTTATTATTCTTTCTTTATAATTTGATCTACTATTCTTTCTTTATAGTTTGATCTACTATCTTTCTTTTATATTTTTCATCTATTATTCTTTCTTTATAGTTTTAATTTTATTATTCTTTCTTTATATTTTGATCTATTATTCTTTCTTTTTATACTTTCATCATATTCTTTTTCTTTATAGTTTTCATCTATTATTCTTTCATATTTTCAGTTTCTTTTCTTTATGTTTGATTTGATCGTCTTTTTCTTTTTTCATCTCATTATTCTTTCTTTATAGTTTCATTGGTATTCTTTCTTTTTATAATTTTACTCAATATTCTTTCTTTATAGTTTGATCTACTATTCTTTTATTTTTCATCTATTTCTTTCTTTATATTTTCATCTATTATTCTTTTCTTTATATTTTCATTTATTATTCTTTCTTTTATATTTTAGTCTATTATTCTTTTCTTTATATTTTCATCTATTATTCTTTCTTTATGTTTTATTCTATTCTTTTCTTTATATTTTCTGCATCTATTATTCTTCTTTATACTTTCATCTATTATTCTTTCTTTATAATTTGATCTATTATTCTTTCTTTATACTTTCATCTATTTTTCTTTCTTTATAGTTTGATCTACTATTTTTCTTTATATTTCATCTATTATCTTCTTCATATTTTCATTCATTATTCTTTCTTTATACTTTCATCTATTATTCTTTCTTTATAATTTCATCTATTATTCTTTCTTTATATTTTCATCTATTATTCTTTCTTTATATTTTTCATCTATTATTCTTTTCTTTATATTTTCATCTATTATTCTTTCTTTTATATTTTCATCTATTATTCTTTCTTTTATACTTTTTATTATTTTCTTTATAATTTTGATCTATTATTCTTTTTTTATATTTTTCATCTATTATTCTTTCTTTATATTTTCATCTATTATTCTTTCTTTTTTTTCATTATTCTTTCTTTTTTATTTTGATCTACTATTCTTTCTTTTATATTTTCATCTATTATTCTTTCTTTATATTTTCATCTATTATTCTTTCTTTATAATTTCATCTACTATTCTTTCTTTATATTTTCATCTATTATTCTTTCTTTATACTTTTCTATTATTCTTTCTTTTATATTTTTCATCTATTCTTTCTTTTATTCTATTTTTCTTTATATTTTCATCTATTATTCTTTCTTTATACTTTTATACTTGATCTATTATTCTTTTCTTATAGTTTCATCTATTATTCTTTTCTTTATATTTTCATCTATTTTCTTTATATTTTCTATTATTCTTCTTATATTTTCATTATTTCTTTATACTTTCATTTATTATTCTTTCTTATATACTTTGATCTACTATACTTCTTTTATATTTTCATCTATTATTCTTTTCTTTATACTTTCATCATCTCTTTTATTCTTTTTTCTTTATATTTTCATCTAATATTCTTTCTTTATATTTCCATCTATTATTCTTCTGTATAGTTTTCTTTATTCTTCTTTATATTTTCATCCTATTATTCTTTTCTTATATTTTCATCTATTATTCTTTTCTTATAATTTGGTCTACTATACTTTCTTTATTTTTCATCTATTTACTTTCTTTTATATTTTCATTTATTATTCTTTCTTTATATTTTCATCTATTATTCTTTTTCTTATTTTTCATCTATTATTCTTTCTTTATACTCACTTTCATGTATTATTCTTTCTTATACTTCTTTCATTTATTATACTTTCTTTATACTTTCATTTATTATTCTTTCTTTCTTTTATCTACTATTCTTTCTTTATATTTTCATTATTATTCTTTCTTTATAATTCATCTATTATTCTTTCTTTTTACTTTTTCATCTATTATTCTTTCTTTTATTTTTTCACTATTCTTTATTCTTTTCTTTATATTTTCTTTCTTTTATTTTTCTTTATTCTTTCTTTATTTCATTTATTATTCTTTCTTTATAATTTGATCTACTATTCTTTCTTTATATTTTCATCTATTATTCTTTCTTTATACTTTCATCTATTATTCTTTCTTTATACTTTCATTTATTATTCTTTCTTTATATTTGATCTACTATTCTTTCTTTATACTTTCATCTATTATTCTTTCTTTATATTTTCATCTATTATTCTTTCTTTTCTTTATATTTTTCTTTCTATTATTCTTTCTTTTATAATTTGATCTACTATTCTTTCTTTATATTTTCATCTATTATTCTTTCTTTTATATTTTCATCTATTATTCTTTCTTTATACTTTCATCTATTATTCTTTCTTTATACTTTTCTACTATTCTTTCTTATACTTTCATTATATTCTTTCATTTTATTTTTCTTTCTTTATTTTTTTCATCTATTATTCTTTCTTTATATTTTCATCTATTATTCTTTCTTTATTTTCATCTATTATTCTTTCTTTATATTTTCATCTATTATTCTTTCTTTAACTTTTTATCTATTTTCATTTATTATTCTTTCTTTATATTTTCATCTATTATTCTTTCTTTATATTTTCATCTATTATTCTTTCTTTATACTTTCATTTATTATTCTTTCTTTATAATTTCATCTATTATTCTTTCTTTTTTATTTTCATCTATTATTCTTTCTTTATACTTTTCTATTATTCTTTCTTTATACTTTTATATTATTTCTTTTATATTTTCATCTATTATTCTTTTCTTTTATTTTTTCATCTACTATTCTTTCTTTTATATTTTCATCTATTATTCTTTCTTTTATATTTTCATCTATTATTTCTTTCTTTTATACTTTCATCTATTATTCTTTTCTTTATATTTTGATCTACTATTCTTTCTTTATATTACTTTATATCTATTCTTTCTTTTTATTTTCATCTATTATTCTTTCTTTATACTTTCATCTATTATTCTTTCTTTATAATTCGATCTATTATTCTTTCTTTTATATTTCATCTATTATTCTTTCTTTTCTTTTCATTCATTATTCTTTCTTTATATTTTCATCTATTATTTTTCTTTATATTTTCATCTACTATTCTTTCTTTATATTTCATTCATTATTCTTTTCTTTTATATTCTTTCATCTATTATTCTTTCTTTTTTATATTTTGATCTACTATTTTTCTTTATATTTTCATTTATTATTCTTTCTTTTATACTTTCATCTATTATTCTTTCTTTATAATTTTTATTCTTTCTTTTATATATTCTTTCATATAGTTTATCTACTATTCTTTCTTTATATTTTTCTATTATTCTTTCTTTATATTTAATCTATTATTTTTCTTTATATTTTCATCTATTATTCTTTTTCTTTATACTTTCATCTATTATTCTTTTTCTTTATAATTTATCTACTATTCTTTCTTTTATATTTTCATCTATTATTCTTTCTTTATACTTTCATTCAATATTCTTTTCTTATAGTTTGATCTCTTATTCTTTTTATATTTTTTCATCTTTTCTTTTCTTTATTCTTTCTGTTTTGATTACTATTTTTCTTTTTATATTTTCATCTATTCTTCTTTCTTTCATTCATTATTTTTTTATTACTTCTTTTTTATGCTTTCATCTATTCTTTTTCTTTATATTTTCATCTATTCTTTTCTTTATATTTTCATACTTTTCTTTATAATTTGATCTACTGTTTTTCTTTATACTCATCTATTATTCACCTTTTATAGTTTCATTATTATTTTCTTTATAATTTGATCTGTATTCTTTTTTTTATACTTTCATCTATTATTCTTTCTTTATATTTTCATCTATTATTCTTTCTTTCTTTCATCTTATTATTCTTTCTTTAATATGATTCTATCTTTTTTTTATAATTTGGTCTACTATTCTTTCTTTTATATTTTCATCTATTATTCTTTCTTTATAGTTTCCATCTACTATTCTTTCTTTATCTTTTCATCTACTATTCTTTCTTTATATTTTCATCTACTTTCATTTATTCTTTCTTTATATTTTTCATCTATTATTCTTTCTTTATAATTTGATCTATTATTCTTTCTTTTATACTTTCATCTATTATTCTTTCTTTATATTTTGATTTTATTATTCTTTCTTTAAACATTTTCATTATTATTCTTTTTTTATAATTTCATCTATTATTCTTTCTTTATATTTTCATCTATTATTCTTTCTTTATAGTTTGATCTACTATTCTTTTTCTTTATAATTTCATCTATTATTCTTTCTTTATATTTTCATCTATTATTCTTTCTTTTATATTTCATCTATTTATTACTATTCTTTTTTATATTTTTTCATTATCTTTCAGTATTCTTTCTTTATAGTTTTTTATTCTTACACTTCATCTAATATTCTTTCTTTTATATTTTCATCTATTATTCTTTCTTTATAGTTTCATCTATTATTCTTTTTTTATATTTTCATCTATTATTCTTTTCTTTATATTTTTCATCTATCTATATCTTTCTTTATTTTTTTTAATCTACTATTCTTTCTTTTATTTTTCTCTATTATTCTTTTCTTTTTTCATTTTATATTCTATCTATTCTTTTTTTTAATAATTTCTTTTTTACTTTCATGTATTATTCTTTCTTTATACTTTTTTTTTTTTCATCTATTATTCTTTCTTTATACTTTCATCTATTATTCTTTCTTTATATTTTCATCTATTATTCTTTCTTTTATATTTTCATCTATTCTTTCTTTATATTTATTATTCTTTCTTTATAATATTTCATTTATTATTCTTCTTTTATTTTTTATCTATTATTCTATTTCTTTTTTATATTTTTCATCTATTATTCTTTCTTTATATTTTCATCTATTATTCTTTTCTTTATATTTTCATTTATTATTCTTTCTTTATATTTTTCATCTATTATTCTTTTTATATTTTCATCTATTATTCTTTCTTTATATTTTTCATCTATTATTCTTTTTTATACTTTCATCTATTATTCTTTCTTTTATATTCTTTTGATTTGACTATTCTTTCTTTTATTATTCTTTCTTTATATTTATTATTCTTTCTTTTATACTTTCATCTATTATTCTTTCTTTATAATTTCTATTCTTTATTGTATTTTCATTTATTATTTCATCTATTATTCTTTTTTTTTATATTTTCATCTATTATTCTTTCTTTTTTTACTATTATTTTCATCTATTATTCTTTCTTTATACTTTCATCTATTATTCTTTCTTTATAGTTTTGATCTACTATTCTTTCTTTTGATCTACTTTTTTTTTTATTTTCATTTATTATTTCTTTTTTTTCATCTATTATTTTCTTTTCTTTCTATTATTCTTTCTTTTATTTTCATCTATTATTCTTTCTTTATACTTTCATCTATTATTCTTTCTTTATAATTTGATCTACTATTCTTTCTTTATATTTTCATCTATTATTCTTTCTTTATACTTTCATCTATTATTCTTTCTTTTTATTTTTCTATTATTCTTTTTTTTATATTTCATCTATTCTTTCTTTTATAATTCCATCTATTATTCTTTCTTTATATTTTCATCTTTATTTTTATTCTTTCTTTATTTTTTTCATCTATTATTCTTTCTTTATATTTTCATCTATTATTCTTTCTTTATATTTCATCTATTATTCTTTTCTTTTATACTTTCATTTATTATTCTTTCATTTATCCTATTCTTTTTCTTTATATTTTCATCTTTATTATTCTTTTATAATTTCATCTATTATTCTTTCTTTATAATTTTCATCTATTATTCTTTTCTTTTATACTTTCATCTATTATTCTTTCTTTTTTTTTATTTTCTTTATACTTTCATCTATTATTCTTTCTTTATAGTTTTCATCTATTATTCTTTATATTTTCATCTATTATTCTTTCTTTTATCTATTATTCTTTCTTTTATAATTTGATCTACTATTCTTTCTTTATATTTTCATCTATTATTCTTTTCTTTTTATATTTTCTTTATAATTCCATTATTCTTTTTCTTTATACTTTCATCTATTATTTTTTTCTTTATTTTCATCTATTATTCTTTTTATACTTTCATCATTATTCTTTCATTTATCTATTATTCTTTCTTTATATTTTCATCTATTATTCTTTTCTTTATATTTTCATTTTTATTATTCTTTTCTTTATCTTTTCATCTATTATTCTTTTCTTTATACTTTCTCATTTATTATTCTTTCTTTATAATTTTCTTGAATTTTATTTTTCTTTTATATTTTTTTTTTTATTCTTTCTTTATATTTCATCTATTATTCTTTCTTTATAATTTCATCTATTATTCTTTCTTTATAATTTATAGATTCATCTATTATTCTTTCTTTATAATTTGATCTACTATTCTTTTATTTTTATATTTTCATCTATTATTTTTCTTTTATTTTTTATTCATTATTATTCTTTTATATTTTCATTCATTATTCTTTTCTTTTATAATTTAATCTATTATTCTTTCTTTATATTCTTTCTTTATTATTCTTTCTTTTTTCTTTAATTTTATTTTCTTTCTTTATAATTTGATTATTATTCTTTCTTTATTCTTTCATCTTTTATTTTTCTTTATATTCTTATCTATTATTCTTTCTTTATATTTTCATCTATTATTCTTTCTTTATATTTTTTCTTTCTTTATATTTTTCTATTATTCTTTTTATACTTTCATCTATTATTCTTTCTTTATAATTTGATCTTTCTTTCTTTTATTTTCTTTATTTTTCTATTATTCTTTCTTTTCTTTATTTTCTTTTATCTTTTCTATTTTCTTTTTTATATTTTGATCTACTATTCTTTCTTTTATACTTTCTATTATTCTTTTTTTTATATTTTCATCATTTATTCTTTCTTTATACTTAATTATACTTTTTTTTATAATTTGATTCACTATTTTTCTTTATTTTTTTCATTTATTATTCTTTTTTATATTTTCATCTATTATTCTTTCTTTATTTTTCATCTATTATTCTTTCTTTTTATTTTCCATATTATTTCTTTTTTATACTTTCATTTATTATTCTTTCTTTAAATTTTGATCTATTATTTTCTTTATACTTTTTCATCTATTATTCTTTCTTTATATTTGATCTTTTATTCTTTCTTTATGTTTCATCTATTATTCTTTCTTTATAATTTCATCTACTATTCTTTCTTTTCTTTTCATCTATTATTCTTTCTTTATTTTCATCTATTTTCTTTCTTCCTTTTTTCATCTATTATTCTTTCTTTATCCTTTCATTTATTATTCTTTTTTATAATTTTCTATTATTCTTTCTATTATTCTTTCTTTATTTCATCTATTATTCTTTCTTTTACTTTCTTTATTTTTTCTTTATTATTTGATCTATTCTTTCTTTTATACTTTCATCTATTATTCTTTCTTTTATCTTTCATCATTATTCTTTTTTATATTTTCATTTTATTATTCTTTCTTTTATATTTTCATTTCTTTATTTTTTCTTTATTTTCTTTCATCTATTATTTTTCTTTATATTTTCACCTATTATTCTTTCTTTTATAATTTCATCTATTATTTTTTTATACTTTCATCTATTATTGTTTTTCTTTATATTTTCATCTATTATTTTTTCTTTATATTTTCATTTATTATTCTTTCTTTATAATTTGATCTATTATTTTTTCTTTATACTTTCATCTATTATTCTTCTTTATATTTTCATCTATTATTCTTTCTTTATACTTTGATCTATTATTCTTTCTTTTTTTTTTTTTCACTATTATTTCTTTCTTTACCTAATTTCTTTATCTTTCCATTATTCTTTCTTTTTTATTTCATCTATTATTCTTTCTTCATATTTTCATTATTATTCTTTTCTTTATACTTTCATCTATTATTCTTTTTATATATTTAATCTACTATTCTTTCTTTATATTTTCATCTATTATTCTTTCTTTATATATTTTCATCTATTATTCTTTCTTTTTGCTTTTATTCACTATTCTTTCTTTTATAATTTGATCTATTATTCTTTTCTTTATCTTTTCAGATATTATTATTTTCTTTTATATTTTCATTTTATTATTCTTTCTTTATACTTTCATCTATTATTCTTTTTTCTTTTATATTTTCATCTATTATTTTTCTTTTAAAATTTTCATCTATTTCTTTCTTTTCATTATTCTTTTTTAATTTCTATTATTCTTTTTTTTTATACTTTTCATCTATTATTCTTTTTTCTTTATTCTTTGATTTACTATTCTTTTTTATTCCTTTTCTTCATCATCTATTCTTTCTTTATATTTTCAATTATTCTTTCTTTTATACTTTCATCTATTATTCTTTTTTTATATTTTCATCTCTATTCTTTCTTTTCTTGATTATAATTTCTTTCTATTATTCTTTCTTTATATTTTCATCTATTATTCTTTCTTTATACTTTCATCTATTATTCTTTCTTTATTGATTCTTATCTATTCTTTTATTTTTATCTATTATTCTTCTTTATTATTCTTTCTTTATATTTTCATCTATTATTATTTTCTTTTATATTTTCATTTATTATTCTTTCTTTATAATTTTGATCTACTATTCTTTTTATATTTTCATCTTATTATTCTTTCTTTATATTTTCATCTATTATTTTTCTTTATATTTTCATCTATTATTCTTTCTTTTATTTTCATCTATTATTCTTTCTTTTATATTTTTTTTATTTCTTTTCTTTATCTTTTGATCTTTTATTCTTTCTTTTTATATTTTCATCTTTTCTTTCTTTTAATTTATATATTCTTTTTATTTTTATACTTTTTTTATAATTTCATTTTTATTCTTTCTTTTATATTTTCATCATTATTCTTTCTTTATATTTTCATCTTCATTATTCTTTCTTTATATTTTCACTATTCTTTTATTATTCTCTTTCTTTATATTTTTCATCTATTATTCTTTCTTTATATTTTTTCTATTATTTTTTCTTATTTTATTTTTCTTTCTTTATATTTTCATCTATTATTCTTTCTTTATATTTTTCATCTATTATTCTTTCTTTATATTTTCATCTTTTATTCTTTCTTTATATTTTTGATCTTCTATTTTTCTTTATATTTTCATCTATTATTCTTTCTTTATATTTTCATCTATTATTCTTTCTTTATATTTTCATCTAATATTCTTTCTTTTTTTTTCATCTATTATTCTTTCTTTATAATTTTCATCTATTATTCTTTCTTTATATTTTCATCTATTATTCTTTCTTTTATAATTTCATCTATTATTCTTTCTTTTATATTTTCATCTATTATTCTTTCTTTATACTTTCATCTATTATTCTTTCTTTATATTTTTGATCTATTATTCTTTCTTTATATTTTCATCTATTATTCTTTCTTTATATTTTCATCTTTATTCTTTCTTTATAATTTCATCTATTATTCTTTCTTTATACTTTTCATCTATTATTCTTTCTTTTATATTTTTCATCTATTATTTCTTTTTATTTTCATCTATTATTTTTTTATATTTTCATCTATTATTCTTTCTTTATATTTTCATCTATTATTCTTTCTTTATAATTTCATCTATTATTCTTTCTTTATACTTTCATCTATTATTCTTTCTTTATCATCTATTATTCTTTTTATTTTCATATATTTTCTTTCTTTATAATTTCATCTATTATTTTCTTTTATATTTTTCATCTATTATTCTTTCTTTATACTTTTCATCATACTATTCTTTCTTTATATTTCATCTATTATTCTTTTCTTTATATTTTCATCTATTATTCTTTCTTTATATTTTCATCTATTATTCTTTCTTTTAATTTTTATACTTTCATCTATTATTCTTTCTTTATTTTTTATTTTCTTTTTTCTTTATATTTTCATCTATTATTCTTTCTTTATATTTTGATCTACTATTCTTTCTTTATATTTTCATCTTTTATTTTCTTTCTTTATATTTTCATCTATTATTCTTTCTTTTATATTTTCATCTATTATACTTTCATCTATTTTCTTTTTTATAATTTTCATCTTCTTTCTTTCTTTTATTATTTTCATCTATTATTCTTTCTTTATATTTTCATTATTATTCTTTCTTTATATTTGATCTATTCTTTTCTTTATATTTTTCATCTATTATTCTTTCTTTCTTTATTTTCATCTATTATTCTTTCTTTATACTTTTCATTATTATTCTTTCTTTATATTTTGATCTATTATTCTTTCTTTTTATATTTTCATCTATTATTCTTTCTTTATATTTTCATCTATTATTCTTTCTTTATACTTCCATCTATTATTCTTTCTTTATAATTTGATCTACTATTCTTTCTTTATATTTTCATCTATTATACTTTCTTTATAATTTGGTCTACTATTCTTTCTTTATATTTTCATCTATTATCTTTTTTATATTCATATTATTCTTTCTTTATACTTTCATCTATTATTCTTTCTTTATATTTTCATCTATTATTCTTTCTTTATACTTTCATTTATTATTCTTTCTTTATAATTTGATCTATTATTCTTTCTTTATACTTTCATCTATTATTCTTTCTTTATAATTTGATCTACTATTCTTTCTTTATATTTTCATCTATTATTCTTTCTTTATACTTTCATCTATTATTCTTTCTTTATAATTTGATCTACTATTCTTTCTTTATATTTTCATCTATTATTCTTTCTTTATACTTTCATCTATTATTCTTTTCTTTATATTTTCATCTATCTATACTTTTTCTTTATTTTTCATCTATTATTCTTTGTTTATAATTTCATCTATTATTCTTTCTTTATAGTTTCATCTATTATTCTTTCTTTATATTTTTCATCTATTATTCTTTCTTTATATTTTCATCTATTATTTTTTTTTATTTTTCATCTATTATTCTTTTTTATTTTCATCTATTATTCTTTCTTTTATACTTTCATCTATTATTCTTTCTTTATACTTTCATTATTATCTTTCTTTATAATTTGATTACTATTCTTTCTTTTATACTTTCATCTATTATTCTTTCTTTATATTTTCATCTCTTTTTTTTTATACTTTCATCTATTATTCTTTCTTTATAATTTGATCTACTATTCTTTTCTTTATATTTTCATCTATTCTTTCTTTCTTCTTTCTTATTCTTTCTTTATATTTTCATCTATTATTCTTTCTTTTTATTTTCATTCTATTATTCTTTCTTTATAATTTGATCTATTATTCTTTCTTTCTTATTTTCATCTATTATTCTTTCTTTATATTTTCATCTATTATTCTTTCTTTATATTTTCATCTATTATTCTTTCTTTATATTTTCATCTATTATTCTTTCTTTATATTTTCATCTATTATTCTTTCTTTAGTTTTTCATTATTATTTTTCTTTATATTTCATCTATTATTCTTTCTTTATACTTTCATCTATTATTCTTTCTTTATATTTTCATCTATTATTCTTTCTTTATATTTTCATCTATTATTCTTTCTTTATAATTTGATCTACTATTCTTTCTTTATATTTTCATCTATTATTCTTTCTTTATTTTCATCTATTATTTTTTCTTTATAATTTTACTATTCTACTTTTCTTTTCTTTATACTTTCTTTATTATTTTTCTTTATATTTTCTTTATATTTTCATCTATTCTTTTATATTTTCATCTATTATTCTTTCTTTATACTTTCATCTATTATTCTTTCTTTATAATTTCATCTATTATTCTTTCTTTATACTTTCATCTATTATTCTTTCTTTATACTTTCATCTATTATTCTTTCTTTATAATTTGATCTACTATTCTTTCTTTATATTTTCATCTATTATTCTTTCTTTATATTTTCATCTATTATTCTTTCTTTATATTTTCATCTATTATTCTTTCTTTATAATTTGATCTACTATTCTTTCTTTATATTTTCATCTATTATTCTTTCTTTATATTTTCATCTATTATTCTTTCTTTATACTTTCATTTATTATTCTTTTCTTTATATTCTTTCATCTTTATTATTCTTTCTTTATATTTTTTATTATTTTTCTTTATATCTATTATTCTTTCTTTATATTTTCATCTACTATTCTTTCTTTTATATTTTCATCTATTATTCTTTCTTTATACTTTTTCATCTATTATTCTTTCTTTATTTTTCATCTATTATTCTTTCTTTTATATTTTCATCTATTATTCTTTCTTTATATTTTTCATCTATTATTCTTTCTTTATACTTTGATCTATTATTCTTTCTTTTATATTTTCATCTATTCTTTCTTTTCTTATTTTCATCTATTATTCTTTCTTTATACTTTCATCTATTATTCTTTCTTTATATTTTCTTTATACTTTTCTTTATCTTTTTTATATTTTCATCTATTTTTCTTTCTTTTTCTTTCATTTATTATTCTTTCTTTATAATTTGATCTACTATTCTTTCTTTATATTTTCATCTATTATTCTTTCTTTATATTTTTCATTCTATTATTCTTTCTTTCTTTATACTTTCATCTATTATTCTTTTCTTTATAATTTGATCTCTTATTCTTTCTTTATTTTTCATCTATTATTCTTTCTTTATATTTTCATCTATTATTCTTTCTTTATATTTCATCTATTATTCTTTTTATATTTGATCTTATTCTTTCTTTTATTTTTCATCTTTATTCTTTTTATAATTTATCTATTATTCTTTTTTATACTTTCATTTATTATTCTTTCTTTATAATTTCATCTACTATTCTTTCTTTTATTTTTTCATCTATTATTCTTTTTTTATATTTTCATCTATTATTCTTTCTTTCTTTTATATTCTTTCATTTATTATTCTTTCTTTATATTTTCATCTATTATTCTTTTCTTTATATTTTCATCTATTATTCTTTCTTTATTTTTTCATCTATTATTCTTTCTTTTATACTTTCATCTATTCTTCTTTCTTTATATTTTCATCTATTATTCTTTCTTTTATATTTTCATCATTATTCTTTCTTTATATTTTCATCTATTATTCTTTCTTTATAATTTGATCTACTATTCTTTCTTTATATTTTCATCTATTATTCTTTCTTTATATTTTCATCTATTATTCTTTCTTTATACTTTCATCTATTATTCTTTCTTTATAGTTTGATCTACTATTCTTTCTTTATATTTTCATCTATTATTCTTTCTTTATATTTTCATCTATTATTCTTTCTTTATATTTTCATCTATTATTCTTTCTTTATACTTTCATCTATTATTCTTTTCTTTTATACTTTCATCTATTATTCTTTCTTTTATAATTTCATCTATTTATTCTTTCTTTATACTTTCATCTATTATTCTTTCTTTTATAATTTGATCTATTATTCTTTCTTTATATTTTTCATCTATTATTCTTTCTTTTATAATTTCATCTATTATTCTTTCTTTATATTTTCATCTCTTATTCTTTCTTTTATATTTTTCATCTATTATTCTTTCTTTATATTTTCATCTATTATTCTTTCTTTATATTTTCATCTATTATTCTTTCTTTATATTTTCATCTATTATTCTTTCTTTATATTTTCATCTATTCTTTCTTTTATATTTTCATCTATTCTTTCTTTATATTTTCATCTATTATTCTTTCTTTATATTTTCATCTATTATTCTTTTCTTTATATTTTCATCTATTATTCTTTCTTTTATTTTCATCTATTATTCTTTCTTTATATTTTCATCTATTATTCTTTCTTTATATTTTCATCTATTATTCTTTCTTTATAATTTCATCTACTATTCTTTTCTTTATATTTTCATCTATTATTCTTTCTTTATATTTTTTCATCTTATTATTCTTTTTCTTTATCTACTATTCTTTCTTTATATTTTTCATCTATTTCTTTCTTTATTTTCATCTTATTCTTTTCTTTATATTTTCATCTATTATTCTTTCTTTATAATTTCATCTATTATTTCTTTCTTTATATTTTCATCTATTATTCTTTCTTTATATTTTCATCTATTATTCTTTCTTTATATTTTTCATCTATTATTCTTTCTTTATACTTTCATCTATTATTCTTTCTTTTATATTTTCATCTACTATTCTTTCTTTATACTTTCATCTATTATTCTTTCTTTATTCTTTCATCTATTATTCTTTCTTTATATTTTCATCTATTATTCTTTCTTTATATTTTTTCATCTATTATTCTTTCTTTTATTTTTCATCTATTATTCTTTCTTTTTATTTTCATCTATTATTCTTTCTTTTATATTTTTCATCTATTATTCTTTCTTTATATTTTCATCTATTATTCTTTTTTATATTTTCATCTATTTCTTTCTTTTATATTTTTCATCTATTATTCTTTCTTTTATATTTTCATCTATTATTCTTTCTTTTATAATTTCATCTATTATTCTTTCTTTATATTTTCATCTATTATTCTTTTCTTTATATTTCATCTATTATTTTTTTATAGTTTATCTACTATTCTTTTCTTTATATTTTCATCTATTATTCTTTCTTTATAATTTCATCTACTATTCTTTCTTTATATTTTTTCATCTTTCATTTATTATTCTTTCTTTATATTTTCATCTATTATTCTTTCTTTATACTTTCATTTATTATTCTTTCTTTATAATTTGATCATTATTCTTTCTTTATACTTTCATCTATTATTCTTTCTTTTATTTCATCTATTATTCTTTCTTTTATACTTTCATTTATTATTCTTTTTTTATAATTCATCTACTATTCTTTCTTTATATTTTCATCTATTATTCTTTCTTTTACTTTTATTATTCTTTCTTTTATAATTTGATCTACTATTCTTTCTTTATATTTTTCATCTATTATTCTTTCTTTTACTTTCATCTATTATTCTTTCTTTATATTTTCATTTCTTTATTTTCTTTATTCTTTCTTTATATTTTCATCTATTATTCTTTCTTTATATTTTCATCTATTATTCTTTCTTTATATTTTCATCTATTATTCTTTCTTTTATTTTATATTATTCTTTCATCTATTATTCTTTCTTTATAATTTCATCTATTATTCTTTCTTTATACTTTCATCTATTATTCTTTCTTTATATTTTCATCTACTATTCTTTTTTTTTTATATTTTCATCTATTATTCTTTCTTTATATTTTCATCTATTATTCTATTTTCTTTATAATTTCATCTATTATTCTTTCTTTATATTTTCATCTATTATTCTTTCATTTATCTACTATTCTTTCTTTATATTTTTCATCTATTATTCTTTCTTTATATTTTCATCTATTATTCTTTTTCTTTATATTTTCATCTATTATTCTTTCTTTATAATTTGATCTACTATTCTTTTCTTTTATATTTTCATCTATTATTCTTTCTTTATATTTTCATCTATTATTCTTTCTTTATAATTTATTCTATTCTTTCTTTATATTTTCATCTATTATTCTTTCTTTTATATTTTCATCTATTATTCTTTCTTTTATATTTTCATCTATTATTCTTTCTTTATAATTTGATCTATTATTCTTTCTTTTATATTTTCATCTATTATTCTTTCTTTATATTTTTTCATCTTTATTCTTTCTTTATAATTTCATCTATTCTTTCTTTTTATTTTCATCTATTATTCTTTCTTTATATTTTCATCTATTATTCTTTCTTTATATTTTCATCTATTATTCTTTCTTTATATTTTCATCTATTATTCTTTTTTCTTTCTATTATTTTTATTTTTCTTTTCTTTCTTTTAATTTGATCTACTATTCTTTCTTTATATTTTCATCTATTATTCTTTCTTTATATTTTCATCTATTATTCTTTCTTTATATTTTCATCTATTATTCTTTCTTTTATATTTTCATCTATTATTCTTTCTTTTATATTTTCATCTATTATTCTTTCTTTTATACTTTTTCATATTATTCTTTCTTTATATTTTCATCTATTATTCTTTCTTTTATATTTTCATCTATTATTCTTTCTTTATATTTTTCTATCTATTCTTTTCTTTCTTTATATTATTCTTTTTTATCTTTCATCTATTCTTTCTTTTATACTTTCATCTATTATTCTTTCTTTATACTTTCATCTATTATTCTTTCTTTTTATTTTCATCTATTATACTTTCTTTATATTTTCATCTATTATTCTTTCTTTATACTTTCATCTATTATTCTTTCTTTAGAGTTTAATCTACTATTCTTTCTTTATATTTTCATCTATTATTCTTTCTTTATATTTTCATCTATTATTTTTTCTTTATAATTTGATCTACTATTCTTTCTTTATATTTTCATCTATTATTCTTTCTTTATACTTTCATCTATTATTCTTTCTTTATACTTTCATCTATTATTCTTTCTTTATAGTTTGATCTTTATTCTTTTCTTTATATTTGATCACTATTCTTTTCTTTATATTTTCATCTATTATTCTTTCTTTATAATTTGATCTATTATTCTTTCTTTATACTTTCATTTATTATTCTTTCTTTATACTTTCATCTATTATTCTTTCTTTATATTTTCATCTATTATTCTTTCTTTATATTTTCATCTATTATTCTTTCTTTATACTTTCATTTATTATTCTTTCTTTATAATTTCATCTATTATTCTTTCTTTTATATTTTCATCTACTATTCTTTCTTTATATTTTCATCTATTATTCTTTCTTTTATATTTTCATCTATTATTCTTTCTTTATATTTTCATCTATTATTCTTTTCTTTATATTTTCATCTATTATTCTTTTTTTTTATACTTTCATCTATTATTCTTTCTTTATAATTTCATCTATTATTCTTTCTTTATATTTTCATCTATTATTCTTTCTTTATATTTTCATCTATTATTCTTTCTTTAAATTTTCATCTTATTATTCTTTCTTTATATTTTCATCTATTATTCTTTGTTTTATAATTTCATCTATTATTCTTTCTTTATTTTGATCTACTATATTTTCTTTATATTTTCATTATTCTTTCTTTATATTTTCATCTATTCTTTTCTTTTATATTTTCATCTATTATTCTTTTCTTTTATAATTTGATCTATTATTCTTTTCTTTTATATTTTCATCTATTATTCTTTCTTTATAATTTCATCTATTATTCTTTTCTTTATATTTTCATCTATTATTCTTTCTTTATATTTTCATCTATTATTCTTTCTTTTATAATTTCATCTATTATTCTTTCTTTTATATTTTGATCTTTATTCTTTCTTTATATTTCATCTATTATTCTTTTCTTTATATTTTCATCTATTATTCTTTCTTTATACTTTCATCTATTATTCTTTCTTTTATAATTTCATCTATTATTCTTTCTTTATATTTAATATATTATTCTTTCTTTATATTTTCATCTATTATTCTTTCTTTTATATTTTCATTTATTATTCTTTCTTTATATTTTCATCTATTATTCTTTCTTTATACTTTCATCTATTATTCTTTCTTTATATTTTCATCTATTATTCTTTCTTTATATTTTCATCTATTATTCTTTCTTTTATAATTTCATTTATTATTCTTTCTTTATATTTTTTATTATTCTTTCTTTATACTTTCATCTATTATTCTTTCTTTATTTTTTCATCTATTATTCTTTCTTTATACTTTCATCTATTATTCTTTCTTTATATTTTTCATCTATTATTACAATTTTCTTTATTTTCATCTATTATTCTTTCTTTTATACTTTATCTATTATTCTTTCTTTATATTATTCTATTTTTCTTTTATACTTTCATCTATTATTCTTTCTTTTATAATTTCATCTATTATTCTTTCTTTATATTTTCATCTATTATTCTTTTCTTTATCTTTCATCTATTATTCTTTCTTTTTATTTCATCTATTATTCTTTCTTTATAATTTTTTCTACTATTCTTTCTTTATATTTTCATCTATTATTCTTTCTTTTTTTTTCATCTATTATTTTTCTTTATACTTTCATTTTTATTCTTTCTTTATAATTTATTCTATTCTTTCTTTATATTTTCATCTATTATTCTTTCTTTATACTTTCATCTATTATTCTTTCTTTTTTTATACTTTCATTTATTATTCTTTCTTTTATAATTTGATCTATTATTTTTTCTTTATATTTCATCTATTATTCTTTCTTTATATTTTCATCTATTATTCTTTTCTTTATACTTTCATCTATTATCTTTTCTTTATAATTTGATCTACTATTCTTTCTTTATATTTTCATCTATTATTCTTTCTTTTTATTTTCATCTATTATTCTTTTCATCTTTATTATTCTTTTCTTTATATTTTATACTATTCTTTCTTTTATTTCATCTTTATTCTTTCTTTATATTTTATCTACTATTCTTTTCTTTATACTTTCATTTATTATTCTTTCTTTATAATTTGATCTACTATTCTTTCTTTTATATTTATTTTTCTTTATCTATTATTCTTTCTTTATATTTTCATCTATTATTCTTTCTTTCTTTATATACTATTCTTTCATCTTTATTATTCTTTCTTTATACTTTCGTCTATTATGTTTTCTTTATAATTTGATCTATGATTCTTTCTTTATATTTTCATTTATTATTCTTTCTTTATAATTTGATCTATTATTCTTTCTTTATACTTTCATCTATTATTCTTTCTTTATATTTTCATCTATTATTCTTTCTTTATACTTTCGTCTATTATTCTTTCATTATACTTTCATCTATTATTCTTTCTTTATTTTTCATCTATTATTCTTTCTTTATACTTTCATCTATTATTCTTTTTTATATTTCATCTATTATTCTTTCTTTTATACTTTCATCTATTATTCTTTCTTTATATTTTCATCTATTATTCTTTATTTATAATTTCATCTACTATTCTTTCTTTATACTTTCATCTATTATTCTTTCTTTATACTTTCATCTATTATTCTTTCTTTATACTTTCATCTATTATTCTTTCTTTATACTTTCATCTATTATTCTTTCTTTATACTTTCATCTATTATTCTTTCTTTATATTTTCATCTATTATTCTTTTCTTTATACTTTCATCTATTATTCTTTCTTTATATTTTTCATCTATTATTCTTTCTTTATATTTTCATCTATTATTCTTTCTTTATATTTCTTTATATTCTTTTTCATTTCTTTATTATTATTCTTTCTTTATACTTTCATCTATTATTCTTTCTTTTTATATTTTTCTTCTATTTTATTCTTTCTTTATATTTTATCTATTATTCTTTCTTTATATTTTCATCTATTATTCTTTCTTTTTTTTTCATTTATTATTTTTTCTTTATAATTTGATCTATTATTCATTTTCTTTTCTTTATATTTTCATCTATTATTCTTTCTTTATAATTTCATTTATTATTCTTTCTTTATAATTTGATCTATTATTCTTTCTTTATATTTTTCATCTATTATTCTTTCTTTACTTTCTCATCTATTATTCTTTCTTTTCTTTCATCTATTTTCTTTCTTTATAATTTATCTACTATTCTTTCTTTTATAGTTTTCATCTATTATTCTTTCTTTATATTTTCATCTATTCTTTCTTTATAGTTTCATTTATTATTCTTTCTTTATAATTTGATCTACTATTCTTTCTTTATATTTTCATCTATTATTCTTTCTTTTCTTTTTCAATATTATTCTTTTCTTTTTTCATTTATTATTTTTCTTTATATTTCTCTTTTCTTTCTTTTATATTTTTTCTTATCTCTTTTATTTTGAATTATTCTTTGTCGATTTTTCATCTTTTTCATTTTCTAGTTCATTATACTATCATTCTTTTTCCTCCGTTTTCTTTCTTTCTTTCATTTATTCATCTGGTTTCTTTCTTTTTTCATTCGTTTGTTTTATTTTTTTTATTTTTTCTCTTTCATTCCTCTGTTCTCTTTTTCCTGAGTCTTGTTTAAACTCTTTCCTTTTCATTCATCCTTTATATTTTTCTTTCTTACTTTCTTTTTTCTCTTATTTTTCTTTCTTTCTTCATTCGTCTTTCGTCTTTCTTTTTTTTTTTCTTTATTTGTCATTCATCGTTTTTTTTTATTTATTTCTTTCTTTTTTTTTTTTCGTTTTTTCTTTCAAAGTTTTCTTTCTTTTTTTTTTCTTTCATGCATTTTTCATTCTTTTTATTTCTATTTTTTTTTTTTTTTTTTTTTTCATTCTTTTTTATCCTACATAATTTCTATTTTTTTCTTTCATGCATTTTTTCATTCTTTTATCCTTTGCATATCTTCTTTCTTCTTTTCTTTTTCATGTTTTACGTTCTTTCTTTCATCCGTTTTTCACATTTTTTTTCGTTCATCCAATTTTCTTTTTTACGTTTTCATCGTTTTTCATTCATCCGCTTTTTCTTTTTTTTTTTTTTTTTTCTTTTTTCGTCAATCATCTTTTTATTTCAGGAGTTTTTTTTTTTCTTTTTTTTTGTCATTTTCTCTCTTTTTTCTGTCATCACTTTTTCTTTCTTCTTTCGTATTTTCTTTCTTTGTTTCTTGCTCTTGTCTTTCTTTCTTTTTCCTTTTCCTTTTAGTCATCTTACAGGGGAGGGCATACTATGCAAGTATTGCTTTCTGATCAGCAAAATCATTTTGAGTTCGACCATCACAAATGCCTCAATCTTTTGGCCTTGTAGCAGACTATGCTAATCAATTGCTTCGCCATAAAGGAATGGTTAACAAGCTACACTTTATTATCTTAGTGAGTTGGTTGCCTATACTTTTACTCTGTACTTTTAAGCTAATTTTACTAATTAGGCCTTGGAACAGTGTTTATCAATGAGTTCAATCTAAATTGGGTAACCCTTAATGGTTTCTTTGTGCCGGAATGGCTATTCTTTTTCAGAAGATTCCCACTATATTTTCTGTTAAAATAAGTTTTCTATCTATTATTTAATTATTTTTTTTCCTCTTTGTTTTTCGTTTAGCATTTCGGATTTTTTTTCCTTCAAATCCCCCCCCCACACACACACACATACAAATTTTTGTATTCATCTATTTCTTTTGTGTGACATTTTCTTTGTTTTTTCTTGTTGTTTCTTTTGTTTGTTTGTTTGTTTGTTTTTTAATTTTTTGTTGCTGTTTCATTTATCGCAGATTTTTTCATGGTAAATGTTTCTTCAAACTTCAACTTTAATTATTTTCTCTTTCCAAGCGATTTATTTATTTTATCCAGTTTCAAGTTGCGTCTTTACCTATTGGCTTTCTCTCTCACTTTCTCACTATCTTACATTATCTCTCTCTCTTTTTCTTTCTCCCCCTCTTTCTCTCTTTCTCTTTCTCCTGCTCCTTACACTATATCTCCCAATCTTTCTTTCTCTTTATTTATTTTCATCTTTCTCAGTCTTTCTCTCACCCTCTCGACCGATTTTTATTTCATTTCTTCCATTAATCAGTCTCTGTCCCTCCCTCTCCATTTCTCCAATTCACTCACTTTATATCTTTTTCTTTACCAATCTCTCTCTCTCTCTCTCTCTCTCTCTGTCCCACCCTGTCTCTTTCTCTCTCTTAGTTTCACTCTCTTCATCCCACTCAGCCAATTTCTCTCTTGTTCTTTCTTTCTCTCACTCTTTTCCTCATCTCTCATCTCTATATTTTTTCTCTTTCTCCCATTTCCACCATTTTTCTGTTTTTTTTCCCTGTCTCGTTCACTGTATCACTCTTTTTATATATTTTCTCCCTTCATCTCGCTCTTTCTCTCTCTCTATATATATATATCTTTCTTGTGGCTCTCTTTTTTTCCACCATTCCGTCTCTCTCTCTCTCTTTCTTTATCATCATTAGCGTTTAGTTACATTCCTGCCTCTTTCTTTGTTAGTCCTACTATAGTTTGGTGTCAGTACTTTTACTCAATTCTTTTTAAGTAAGCCACTCTTAGCAACGGATTTACTATTTAAACATCTTCTATTTTCTACCTTTCTCTTCTAAGTGTCGATTTCACTGTTTCCATTCGACAATATTTCTTTATTTTTCTTTCTTACACTTTTTTTCTATCGCACTTTTCGTCTTTTTCCCATTAGCCAGTTTAGTTTCCTTCATTTTTACTTTCTTTGTTTTATTAAAATTATTTTCATTTATTTTTCATTCGTTTCTTTGTTTTATCTATGCCTAATACTTTTCACTCATACTCGGCCTACTATCTATCTATCTATCTATCTATCTATCTCAATCTTTTCATTATCTATCTATCTATCTATCTATCTATCTATCTATCTATCTATCTATCCCAATCGTTTCATTATCTATCTATCTATCTATCTATCTATCTATCCCAATCGTTTCATTATCTATCTATCTATCTATCTATCTATCTATCTATCCCAATCTTCTATCTATCTATCTATCCTAATCTTTTCATTATCTATCTATCTATCCCAATGTTTTCATTTTCTATCTATCTATCTATTTATTCTCCCTCCAAATTTTTTTGTTAATCGATCTTGAAGACACATGGCCCAGTGGATAAAAGCGTTGGCTGGATCCAGAGACTTGACCCAAAGAATCGTGAGTTCAATACCTAGCCACTGCAGTGGTGAACAAAAAATTTGGTTAAAAGGAAATAACTAAAACATGGCACGAGGAACTAGCACAAACTACCGCAGTGGGTTCAATTCGAAATCCCATTCACCTGAAGAAGACCGGAGTGTATAACAGCCGAAACATAGTGAATATGACGAAAAATATGAGAACAATAGTCCGAAGAATGTAAATAGTATAAATAATTACAATACCTCATCTCACGAATATAGGTAGATAAAGCATTATCTGTTTATCTTTCTACAAATATATATATTCAACATCAACAATTATCGTTCTCTCTCTATCTATCTATCTATCTATATATATATATATATGATATATGTGTGTGTGTGTGTGTGTGTGTGTGCAAAATAGAGAAGTTAGTTAATAAAATGAGGGCAAACGAAAGAATACCAGTATAGACGATGTTTTTTTTTTCTGGTGGAAATCATATAGTTAGCAAAACCGTTCTCTATCTGATTCCTCGGTGTGCGAAAATTTTGATAAAATGTTTTGAATCATATCGGTCCGTTGAAGAAGGACACAGGCGTGTCGGAAAATTCCGAACTTAAATCCTTTCTTTCCGTGCTTCATTTTTGTCATATGGTCAATAATTTATATTTAATAAATGTTTATCACACTGATTATATTGGTACGCTTTCTTTTTTCCATGTTTTATTAACTTACGTATCTATTTTGCATATTATAGAAGCACATGTGGACCCTTTTTTTCTAATTATATATATATATATATATATATAGAGAGAGAGAGAGAGATGATGATGATGATGACGATGATGCTAGCTATTCAATAGTTTATATTAATTATTTATAAAATGTATAAACAGATATATATATATATATAGTGAAATTTGACTTTGATACATACATATATATATATATATATATATATATATATGTATATATATATATATATATATATATATATATTATCAATATATATTCCCAAACTTTCATTACCTACCTACCTATCTATCTTCTATCTATCTATCTATATATATATATATATATATATATATATATATATATATATATATATATATATATACATATTGTCATCCACAGACTGTTTCGCTGTATCACAGTTCATCAGTGTGGCTAAACATCCGATTGCTTCAATCCGGGAATGAAACCCGACTGAATCGGCAACCGTCGGATATCATATATATATATATATATATATATATATATATATGATCCCTCGCTTTTTCTTCTACTGTATAGAAGTTTATTTTGTAGTGTACATCAAAAAAGAGAATGAAATTAAGAAAGAAGACAGAGAAAATGAATTTGCTACAGATAAAAAAAAATTTTTAAATAGAAAATAAAAAAAAATGAAATTTTTGAGGAAAAAGAAACTGAAAGATGAAAAGAAGAAAAGAATGAGGAAAGATAAAATGAAGAAAACTAGAAGGCGCATATGCAAGTTAAGAAGGAATTGTGGCGAAGGGTCGTAAAATGCCGGTAAGTGCGCCAACCGCCCAAACAAAACGCGTTCAACTGGCGAGTGATTCCAGTGGCTAGGTCGAGATAATGAGCACGGCAGAGTGGGACAGAAGTAGTTTAATTGGTCTTGTAGCCAGTCCCTTGGCAGATAAGGGGGAGATACACAAGTATCAGTTAGAAAATGAGAGCGTACTGCACGGATAGAGAAAAGCGGCAAAGAACGGCGCCATAATCTCGTAAAACCACGGCGAGAGTCCGCCGTGAATCTTCGATAATAACCATTCCCTAAAATAGTTTGACAGTTTAGACGATCCTAGTTATCAACATTCTTTATTTGGCTATGTATTCTAAGGAAACAGTAAAATTGTGAAAGAAAGTTACATTTCTCAGGATTATAAGCATATTCCTATTACAAACATTACCAGAATAAAATGCATACTGGAAATCATATCACCGTGTACTGCTTTCTGAGACGTTTTATGTGCCAAGTTCATTTAAGAACTGGGGGTATCATGGCTCTTCACAGCTTCCTTTTTTTTTCTTTTTTTGAACGGTAAGCAATTTTTTTCCTCTCACTATTTAGCCTAGTCCCTGTTTTTGTTGTCTATTTACTGATGCTCGTTAACTGATCACTGTTTCCCTTTCTCCTTCTCGCCATCATTATATCTTCTGAATGTCAAATTTTCCGGGCCATTTTCCACCTTATGTGCCCCAAATATTTCAACAGTCTCTACCTGACCCAAAGCAAAAGTGTAATCTTTTCCTTTAAACTTCCTCGTTCTTTACATGTTCCATCCATGTTATTCTCAGCATCCTTCTACAGAATCATCTCTGGTATTTACGTCTTCTATTCATCATGTATGAGACAATTATCCAGTATTCACTACCATATAGGAGGATTGATATTACTTCTTCTTTTCTTTTTTGTGTCGTTTCCTATCATGGCTCTCCACAATTTCCTATTCCTTCCAATTCCTTGTCCTGACTCGTTAGGCAGGTTATTCGATGTTGTCTTAGGCCCCACTTGCTTTCTCTATGCCCTGTAAGTTTGAAATTCTCCAAGACCTTCTTTCTTAATATGTCTCTTAGAAATTTCAACTCTTTTTCTGATTTTAAATAAAAGCGTCCATTTTGTTTCTATGTTCTCTGCATTATTCTACAGAACTACATTTTTATTGCCAAACGTCTTTGTCATCTGTTTGCAAATTATACAGGATTCATTGCTATATAACACGATTGATATTACACAACCGTTCTGATCTCTTTTCTTTGTTTCTAACGTCTCTTTCTCAGATTTGTTCCGAAGTCTTTCAACCTTCAATTTATAACCTTTGACAACTGTCGACGAATTTTAAAAAGACAAAATCATTTTATTACGGTATTTAATCAAGGCTGCTAAAAATTGAATTATTTCTTTCCACCGTGAATTAAATATCACACAGTTAAAAAAAAATGGATTCATGTAACGAATTATTTTGGTTTCCTCGTGTTTTCGTATTAGTATTATCTCGTATGTTTCACTAGAGATCAAATGAAATGCTTCAGCCACCTCTTTACTATTCTTGCCGATGTTAGCGATACGGTTGACAGAATGGCTTAGATTCTAACTTGATTTTCCATCTTTTACTTGTCTGTTTCTTCGAGACTGTTATCAGAATTCCAAGTATGATGAATAGATTCCGCACATTTTATAGATCTCTCTGACAATATTTTCCCAGCATTTTACTCTCTCTCTCTCTCTCTCTCTCTCTCTCTCTCTCTCTCAGTCTGAGTTACATTTTGCCGTCTGCGGAAACGGCCATTATCCATTTCTTTGGTTATGATGACTACCTTAAATTGAATGGTCATATCAGAATTTCAGATTCCCATGGCATTTTTTTTCTTTCTGTATTCTTGAAAGGTTTTGCATTTCTGCTCATACCTCTTGCCTGCATGGTCAAATCCAGGTTGTCTGCAGCAGTTTCAGTTGTTCAACGTTTCTACCCTGTCAATTTTCATAAACCTTCTGAGATAAATTGCTCTCATTAATAAAATGGTATTTTCCTTTCACAGATGATATTTATGTAGAATATCGAGTTTTGTCCAACTTGACTTTGCTCGTCTGTTTAGTATTACTATTAGTAGTAGCTGTAGTATTATTAGGGTTAGTCATAAATAATTTTTGTTTTTTTAAAGAAAGTAGCAAAGTAATATTACATTTTGTTCAATTATATATTCACCATTATTTACAAGGATTTATTTCCATGGGAGTAAATAACTTAGATTATAGCCTGGTTAATACTCCATACATTTTTTTTGTTTTTTTTGTAAGAAGAGTAGAAGTCTACCTCTTGTTTCCTGTTTAGGGTTGGGTTTCCGGTTCTTTAAACTCTGTTCTTCTGACATATCCGTCTGAAATCTGAAATTTAATTCAGTAATTATTACTATATTCCTCCTCCAAGAGGACTAGATAAGTTTGTGTATCGCCCGGTTCACACCCCTCCTCAGTCTTTTGAACAAGAGTAGAGATCTGTTCTTTGTTTCCTGCTTAGGATTGGATTTCCACTTCCTTCTAATGTCTATACTTCTAACGTCTCCGCCCGAACTCTGTAATTTTATTCATTAATTAAAACTTTACCTCTTCAAATATAGAATTACCTTTTTTTCTTTCCTTCATAACTCGAAGAACTTCACTTTTCCCCCTTTCTTACAGTAATACAAGTCAAGGCAATAATCCTCTGCTTTGAGTGTCTCCTGGGCCTTGTATTGGTTGAACATTAGAAAAAAAAAAGAAAAAGAATATCGATAGGCATTGAATAAAATTCCGAAGGTTTTGGTGCAAAAAAAAAAACCCTTTCGACGGAGTCTTGAATTTGGTTTTCACCAGAGAATGGTTTCCTCATCAACGCGTTTTGCAGCGATCGAAAAAGGTAATAATCGGTTGGCGCAAGGCCAGGGCAATATTACGGGCAGAGTAGAACAGACCAACCGAGAACAGAATAAGCTCGCTAGGTAGGTTATGAGCTGATTTCCTCGGCCACGCTTGCCTTAATTATGTCCTGGGAATGTCAAATTTTCCGAGCCCTCTAGAGATTTTATCTGTCTTGTTCTGATGCTAAATATGAGTGTCCTTTTTGTTTCCATTTTCTTTAAATCTTCGTCGCTATACACATGTTTAGCCCATGATATTCTCATCATCCTTCTGTAGAACCTCATTCCTGTTGCCTCAGATCTCTTCTTCATCTGTGCGGAGATTGTCTCGCATTTACTGCTATATGTGAGGCAATTCAATACTGTTTTCTTTGTTTTCCTTTTTCTTAATATTTTGCTTAGCTTTTAGGAGTCATCTTTCACTATCCCAATCCGCCTTCGAATTTCAGTGTCGTGCTTTCAGTCCTCTGTTAAAATACAATGCTAAACAAATTAAGATAAAAAAAAAAACGTTAATCAAAACTGTAGCAAATAACAGATCACTTGAGGACTACCAACAGCAGCAACAACTAAAATGGATAGCACATGTAACCCAAAGAGAAAATAATT
>CAHIKZ030002168.1:1150000-1210000 GCA_903632075.3 Acanthosepion pharaonis
TTAGAAGTAATTATAGCGGTTTACTAAGTATACTTAGTTGTGGTACAAAAGTATGGAGTACCCTGTACAGTAATTGGCCATGGTTAAATGTAATTGGCAGAAATACCCAACAAACAGTATTGATAGAAATTTGCAATAAACAATAACAAGAGAAAGAAAAGTGAAAAAAAAGGGCAAAACATAATATTGAGCAAACCGTATATGTAATAAGGCAAAGCAATAAAAATAAGGCAAATTTTTTTTTTTTTTTTTTATTATTATTATTATTATTATTATTATTACGTATTTCATCCCAAGCAAGGCAGGGTTACAGAGAGTATAGAACAAGAGTAAAGAGGTGTGTTTGGGGAAAGGATAAAGAGAAGGACGGGGAACAAGATCACGGTATAAGAAAATGTCGATTGACATTACACTTGAATATTTGAAGATTATTGTTATCAAGAAAAAGGAAGAGAATTCCACAGACGAGAAGCTGTTGGGGTAGAAAAGACGGCGTCTCGACAGTGAAAGGGTGGGACCAAGGTGCCAATCTAGTAGCTCGCTTAAATCCGTGCAGTTGTGGCACCAGCGAAAGTAGCTCGTGGGAGCTGTTGCCATGAAAATACTTGTAGAAGAGACAGAAGGAAGCCACGTCACGTCTGTGAGATAGTGACTGTAGACGAGATGCCAGATCAGGACCTATCACATTGCATATCCCTCTCAAGGATCTTGAGACGTACAGCGGGAGCACCAAACTATAGAATGGTGTTAACACAAAAAAGGGATACAGACAAGCGATAACAGCGTTTTGACTTCAAGACAAAAACGGACAGACTTAAGTCCAATGAGACTGAGAAATGGACGATTTTATTGGCTAGGAAAAAATCCCATCATACATTTGTATGCTTTGTCTTTGGAGAGGGGGGAACATTTTGGCAGTCCTTCCTGAGACCGAACTCACTGCTCAGCTGTAAATGAAGTCAGCAAGCAAGCTTCATGACACCAAAGTTCAAAGTGCCAAACAAGAAGTAGATAAATATATGTTATATACTTAATAATCTTTTCGTTGAATAACTTTGCGCTATTTCCACCTGCGATAGATTGCAAACTCACGTGACTCTCGTTTTATTATGGATTCTAGTAGAGATGCCATAACCATGTTAAGTAGCGAAGTTAAATTAGTTAATCGAAACAGCATCTCTAAACAGATTGTCAACCAAGGTAATAAAGTCCAGTCGTCGAAACTTGTGACTACGCACTAACACAACCATCTTCTACCTATTTCTACTTACGAGACTTGTTGTGCCATCCTGTGGTGTTGATTTCAGGCATTGATTTCATCCCCCAACTTTGATGCACGCTGCTACCATCAAGTCTTTACGCATAAACCATGGTGAATGTCGAACCCGGGTCTCTTGATCACTAACGTTGTAACCATTAGGCCACCAGCAAATATCTAGAAGAAAATAAATTATTAAATATATTACATAGCCTCCTCATAAATAAAAACGTACCAAATTTAACTAATAATCCCCGTAGAAAAAAGATATTAGATATAATTTAATAAAAAAGACGTATTCGATAGAATTCCGAATCTCCTCAGACAAGTAGATAAATTTATAACATGTAGTTAATAATCACTTCACAAAAGAGAATAACGTGACATTAAATTATGGTATTATGATGTCTATAGTACGACCGGGAAGTGTAAATATCCTGTTTTGATGCTAGGATTGGTTAATTTGGTTAATTTTGTTTAGCGACAAATCAACACCTCTATGGGTTATTTAATGCCCAAATATAAATATTTTGAACCCATTTTTATGGCTTCAACTAAATATGTTTTTAACGTAATTGTATGCCTTCAAATACAGATTTTTTTTTTAAGCGTTTCACCCCAAACAAGGCGAGAAGCCACTAGGACGCAAGGGGTTGATGAAATCTATTGTAATAATTCTACTATAAAATTGATTTGTAGGAAATTTTACTATAAATAGGTAGTGTTGGTAATTTTACTATAAATAGGTATTGTTGGTATTTTTTTATATATATCAAAATGTATTGCCAGTAATTTTACTATCAAAATGTACTTTTATACATTCATAGGTTTTTTTGTTTGTTTTTTTTTTTTCTTTTTTCTTGGGGGAGGGGGGGCGTGGCTCACTATTTTCCCATAGCTGGGACCCCAACAGGTTCTAGCACTCTGGTCACGGTGGCCCTAGAAACAACAAAATAAATAGATGATTACACGCTCTTCAAAACTTACAATTCCTCGATCAGACGCCTTGCTGCTGGATGTAGTTTATCATCATATCCAGGAATTTTGGTGATAGGAAAAATATTTGTACGTTTGGGTTAGGGATTTCGACTAGCTAGGTATAAATTTGAAGTATGGACATCCATTCCCCATTGATGGTTTGTGCCATATATCGTATTTACGATACAAATAAAAATATAAAATATAAAACATAAATGCCCAGTGGGAAAGACGTGTCAAATATAAATAATTATTACTGTAAAGAAGACAAAAAAATAAAATATTGTAATTATGTTTTTTTCCATACTTCCTTAGTTAGTACCTGTCGATAACTCATAAATAATTGACTACGCAGTTTTGATAAGGAAACACAGAAAGTACATATAAGAGACGTTGTTTGATTTCAGTGAAAAGAAGAAAGAAAGATACAACGAAAGAAAGAAAAAAGAAAGAGAAGATAGAGGAGGCGATAGTATTAATCTGTTTAACGTATGCTTCAGTGAAAATGAATTTAATTTAAAAACTTTTCATTTGCACCTTCTTATTTCTTTAAGTAATGACCTGCATTCATATTTATTATATGAATACAGGTCATTACATAAAGAAGTAAGAGGGTACAAATTAATGTTTTTTTTAATTTACAAGGTTTTCAATTATTATTATTGTCATTCTTATTATTTTTTTTTTTTGTTTTGTTTTTATGTTGTTAAGCTAAAATATTTAACGAGGCAACAGAATTTTCCCCCGTAGTCGTGAAATTCTCATGGAGTTTATTCAGTAATTAGCATCGCCAAGAATTTCTAGTTAAATATAATTCATGTTTTAGGTGCCTAGCAGAAGTTGTGGAGGGGGGTTTCTTGTAAAACATTTTCCGACCACACCGAGCTTAATAGAACCACATCACGCAATAACAATTTCAAACATGTTGATCCTTCAAACGAATTTATTAAGATCTCTGCTTATTGTTCAATGAGAAAGACAATAATGACCGCCATTTGTATTATGCACTATAGACTAATCGCCTAATGAAAAAGAAAATAAATGTGAATGTCAGTGTATCAGTGTGTCACACATTTTCAACTTTACTTCTACAGGCCGTAGCCCAACATATCATACAAATTCGAAATCAGAACGACTCCATGAGCAAATTAAAAACATTCTGGGACGGATCTCGAACTGCAATCCGAAAGTTTTGGATGCCCAAGTTTTCATTTGATTGTTTTCGGTGATTTTTTAGATGATTTTTGCAACAAATTTTTTTGTAGATATAACAATTTTTATAACTTCGAAATAAATTTGGGAATAATCGAAATTAACTTGGCAAATTTAGCGAAAGTCGCCCATGAAATAAAAATCATTGTTTGTACGGAAAGTAAGGATCTACGCACATCAAATTGTCTTTAAATTAAGTGTTGCAGTAGAATTATCGCTGAACTTTTAAAAGGCAAGCTTAAATATTTAAATGCAGCGATCAATTTTGAGTTCTTCTATAGTTTATTGTTGCTTAACACACACGACAGTAGTATGCCTCGTAAAAGGAAACCCCGCCAACAGAGAACCAGATTGCAATCAATAGAGCCAAGGCTGCAACGAGGAAAAGAAAGTCTCGTGCAAATGAAAACCCAGATCGTACGGCAGCAAGGAGAACTTGCAATGCTGAGAATATGCAAAGACTGAGGGAATCTCAAATTCATAAAGAAGTCGAAGGCCCAGTTAAGAGGCCTCCATAGAAGCCAGCATAAATATATGGCGTCTTTTAGGCTAGTGTTAAATATAATTCATAATCATAGAGAAGGATAACGCTTCTGGAGCTATAAAGGTTAATTTGCAGGTGTTTGATTTGTCCTTTTTGTATTTTCTTAAACAGGGAAATTAATATCAACCGGACTCGATTGAAAAGTCATGTGACGGTTACACACCCGGCCCAGGGTCGGATCCTTTGGTTACGGCGCCAACGGTGACGTCGCTCCTCCTGGTCGCTCCTCCTGGGTCCAAGCGTGCCGCTCCAACCCCTTGGTCAGATGATCACCAGCCTCGCCTTTCCCGACTCGCTTCCAATACCTGGTCACTAAAGCAACTGTACCGATCTCCGGTCTGTCTACCCACGCTGTGTTTAGATCTTAGACAGACGGGACCAGCAGGGATTGGGGCCGATACAAGTTGAGTCCGACGGGGTGGCAAAACACAAACAAAAGAGAAAAATAAACTCACGAGACAAAAAAAGATTGCTGATGAAAAAAAATGGGTAACAACCTTTATATCTTAATGTCCGCTACATAAAAACAAAATTGTTCTCATTTCCCAACCCGCTCTGTGGACTATGGCGCAAGCTTCTATCACACAACCTAAAGATTTCGAATTGCCTACTCTTTAGAATTGTGTATGTCGGAGTGTGGTTTGGTTCGACACTGGGGCTAATTTCTATCGATCATTCGCAGTTGATTCTTCTCTTCGACTTGAGTTGTATTTCTTCTTCTTCGTCGACTTAGGCTGGAAGTTCTCTTGTCTTCGACTTGGGCTGGAAGTTCTCTTGTCTTCGACTTGGGTTGTATTTCTTCTTCTTCGTCGACTTAGGCTGGAAGTTCTCTTGTCTTCGACTTGGGCTGGAAGGATCTCTTGCCGCAACTCAGCCGCAACTCTCTGTCGTCCGATGTGATCTCTTCTCGCTGCCGTCCGGGGCTGAACTGTCTTCGACTTGGGCTGGAAGGATTTCTTGTCTGAGGATTCTTTTGCCCGCAAAGGGGCGAGTGAATCGGGCCCGATGCCCGCGTTCAGGCTCTTTCCCTGCCCGCGGTCCAGCTGCAACTCCACTCCAACTCCAACTGATTTCTGTCGACTGGGGTCCTGCTTTTATTGACGCCGCAACAAACTGGGGTGGGTCTGTCGGCGTCAGGGTTTTCTCGATAATTCAATAGCCGCATTAATTCTGTTTCCCCATTATCGCTATTGTTTTCACCCTACTTCCTCATAGTGCTTTTTTTGGTGGGAGGCGCATATCCATCTCTCTCGGTCTCTCGTATGTCAGGTGACCGCTTTCGACTAATGAGATTCTGATCGAGCATTTTCTTTTTTTCTTTTCCGCAGCCACGTGACCGTTTTCGGCTAATGGGATTCTGGTTGAGCATTTCTTTCTTTTCTTTTCTGCAGCCACGTGACCGTTTTCGGCTAATGAGATCCTGATTGGGCGTTTCCTGCAATCAATCGGGGCGGGCTTATATCGTTCTTGTTCTAAAAAAAACAAAATCTAATTTTTCCTTTTTTTTCGCACGTACGAAAAATGACCATCTTGGCCTTCTCTCACCTGGACTTTGTCAAACAGCCCGCCGCTAATTAGACTTGACTTCAGAAAGGATCTTTTTCCGCCTTCTTGGCGCCCTCTGTGAGCCAAAAGCAATTGTCCCTCTTTTACCTCTTTGTTTTTCCTGATAGTCAAAAAATCTTAATTATCTACATTGAAAATGTCTCCACTTTATTATTGTGGGGTTCTAATTTTTAACAGGTCAGAGCCTGTATACCGTTCCACCGGTCCTCCCCTCAACCCAAAAGCACTTTTTTCTCTGATTAAGATTTCGTTTTCATTGTTCCAAAATTTCCCTTTATCCAAATTGATAAGGTGTCTTTCTACGCAAAAGTAGGCTAGATGCTTTGACCGATATCTGGTTTTCATCAAGCGGCCCGTTTTGATATCATGTCTTTTCCCTTTCTTTCTTTTTTATTATTTCTAATTCTATTCTTCCAATTGTCTTTAAAAAATTCGGTCAACATGCTAGCTAAGATATCTTTCTGACTCGTGTTTTTGTTAATGACCGCTTTTTTGTATTTCTCGACCTCTCTCTTTCCCCCTTCCTTCTTCTTCCCTTAGGATCGTCCAAGTACAAACTTAGTGAATTATTTTCAACTCAATTATTTTCCGTTTTAAAAAAAATCAACAACCTGTTTAGTAAACCGAGTAAGAAAAAATTAAATCATATTTCTATGAATATTTCTAATAATGCAAGGTGCCACAGTCATATTAAAGTAAAATTTAATGAAGAAATATAAAAAAAAAACTACAAAGAGAATGTCAACTCAAACACGTGTACCCAATCTAAATAACGTTAATATTAATAAGAAATAATGAAAAAAGAGTTTACCTTTCGCGTACGAAAATGAAGCAAGGAGATAGAGTTATAAACGAAAGATGTGATCTTGTTAAAAATTTAATTAAAATGTGCATTAACATGATGCTCTCCCGTGACCAAATAGGTAACAGCATGCAACACAAATAACACATTAAAGATAATGTTGAAGGTAATAATAATGTCGAATTAAAAATGACTTGAAGGGAAAAAAGAATATATATATATTCCTTCAAATCATTATTAATTATTACTTTTTCAACATTAAAATAATAATGGAAGCATTATTAATAAAAAAAAATGAAAATGCCAACACACAATAGCAGCAAGTATGAACACAGCCAAAATGTGCTGACCGTGTTTGGAAAATAAAAAAAATCCTTACATTCAGTTAAAACTAAAAGTAAAATCCTCCTAAAAGAATAGCGAAAAGCTATAAAGGACATTCAGACATTTATACTTTATGTACATAAAAGAAAAAATGACAAGAAAACAAGAAAAAATAAATAAAATCTTAACTAATATATATATATATATATATATATATATATATATATATATATATATATATATATATAATATTACACAAAGAATATCAAACACTTAAAATCCCATAGGTAATAATTTTATTTCATGAGAGCTGCTATTTGAGAGCTGTCTTTTTAACACAGAGCTCTCCCTGGATTTATATCCTCCTTGAAATTCCATACAGATCACCATATATTGTATCATTATATATATATATATATATATATATATATATATATATATATATATATATATATATGAGTATTATCGCAGCAATTCTTTTTTTTATACAAATTTCATTTTCTGCACTTAAATTTTATTCAATTTTCTTGCATTCGTACGTGTTTTTTTTCTTTCTTTTCTGGACCTAATGTGTGTAAAAACTGTCCAAATATTTTAGATATCCGAGCGCTTTCGGCTATCCTGTTAGCCATTATCAGGGATGATTTATTTTATTTTTAATAGGATATGTAGTTTTATATATGTCTATCTATAGGAACTGATTTTTTTTTAAAAACACGGTAAGCACATTGTCAACTATTGTCCTCATCTTTGTTGTTATTACAACGTTTCGCTCGTTGCGTCTTCCGGCCTTCATCAAGTCTACATCGATCCGTGTAACCTGCCAGGAATTCGGGAATAAGCTTTTTATTTAAACTTCATATCCTTTGTAACACTTAATAATCTTTGTCTTTTTGTTATTTCTCCTAAAACCTGTTCTGCCATCAATTTACTGAAGCTCACTATGTATGTCATGCGGTTGTTTTCCTCTGTCCATCTTGCCTTTAATCTGTTCCGTGTGTATCAGATTTTCCAAACCCAGTTTCCTTATGATGTACCTTAGAAATTTCAATGCCTCTTCTGATGTTAAGTATAAGTTTCCATTTAGTTTTCGTTTTTTCTAAAACTTCGTCGTTGCTCACAAAATCAGTCCATGTTATCTTCAGCATCCTTCTGTAGAACAACATTTCTGTTGCTTCAAGTCTCTTCTTCATTTTTAGGAGATTGTCCAGCACTCACTGCTATACAGGAGGACATATATCACATAACAGTTTAGTATTCTTTTTCTTGTTTCTTGCGAAGTTTTTCTATCTCTTAGGACTCAGCTTAATTTTTGCAGTGCATCATTTTCTATTGCAATACGCCTTCAGATTTCAGTATGACACTTCCATCAACTATTAAGACACTTCCCAGATATTTAAATGTTTGTACTTCTCTGATTTTGGAATATCTGGTTTGCAATTCGCACTTTGGTTTCGTCCTTTTGTTAACAATAATGCATTTTGAATTTTTTTTTATTTTTCTTTCCGTCGGCTCTCCAAGCTATATCATCTGCATATCTTAGGTTGTTAAGATTGTGACCGCCAATAATAAATCCTGGTAGGACATGTATAGGAAATTTGTTAAAAAATAATCTTTAATCCTATGAAACGTGTAGATTGTTGCGAGACGCCCTAGCGCAATGTGGATTAAATCGATTCAACTAAGTCAAGAGCAAGAGTAACAACGTTTCCATGATTTTCTTTCGGACAGTTGCCATTTTTAGCATTGAAATATCCGCTAAGCATTAACGGCATTTAATCATTGTTCCAATTATAACGCGCAATGTTCTTTCCGACTTGGTACACCGTGTGTCTAATTCGGTTCATTTTGACAGGCCGTCACAAGGCCTAAAAACGGAAATAAAATCGACAACTGTCCCAGTTAATGCAACGTCGATATGTCTCTGCTATGGGCACACGTCTCGTGTCGAGGCTTTGTATAACCCTTTTGAAAAGCTAATCCTCCTGGAATAGAGTAGGGAAGAAAAACTTGGTTCGCGTGTTTCTCACTATATTTAAACATGTTCGGGCAACGTCGAAAAAAGGATAAAGGAAAGATAACGAAAAACTAGAACAATAAGAGGATATTTGGAGAAAGCAAAACGACAAATATGGCATCTAATCTACTTCCGGACTGCGTGATAGGCGGTCACTTTGAGACAGGAACGAATCTTAATGCGTTGATCTGGTTTCTAGATTAGTGCAAGTTTGGATTGGATTAAAATGGCAAGTAGAAACGAGAGAAAGCCACAAAGAAAATGGCGACGTTGAAGCAGAGAGAGAGAGAGAGAGAAAGAGAGAAAAAAAACACGAGAATCAAGTAAAAAGACATTTGTCCCATGACAAAAATGGATATTAAGATACCATTCTGAACTCAATCGACAAGGTTTAACGTTGTGTACTTTATTCTATTTCAGTTGGCTAGAAGGTTAATTTGGTAGCGCCCATCTCCTCTTAGAAATTCAGTCCATGATGTAGTGCGTGGTAGTGAGAAACGTCGGTTAGAGAATAATCCCATGTGTCATATCGCATACCTGATTCAGAAACCCTCTACCTAGAGTGTCTCGCGAGCCTTGTATTAAGAGAAATAAAGAAATTGTCGGTATTGCGTATTATATATTATAGTGCTTTATCTACTGTAAAGGAAATAGCAGGATAAAATTTTAGGGAAGGTGGGGCCATGCCTTATTTTAAGACATTAGTGTGAAAGGAATAAAAGAATTTATTTGGTTACGTTTCTAGACTTGACTACCATTACGCTATTGTGTATTCCCAAGAGAAAAAAGCAGAATTATAAGATTAATCCCGGTAGGTGAAAATAAATAAATATACTGTTTAGTAAATAAATGGAGCGCGTACTCAAATACGATTATCCATTAAAAATAACATTTAAATTGATACACATTTATTGGGTTAATAAAAACCAGTTCTAAATATCTGTTTACGTTTGGGTACGAAAGTATGAACAGAAATTTTGCTTGAAAAGCATGAAATTAACTGACCGCCTGTTCCCTCGTGACCAAGCGGTAAGACGTGTCGGGCTAAACGATGGCTCCCTCATACCTGAGGTACGCAGGTTCGTTTTCTGATGAAGAGCACAGATCTTTCTTTAATAAGATTTCTCTAATATCCAAGTCAGTCGGTGAAAATAAATAAATATACTACTTCCATTATTTACATTACTCGGACTGTTATCCTCATCTTCATTGCCATATTCACAACGTTTCGGCTGTTGTACGTTCCGGCCTTCTTCAGGGAGACGAACCCTTTATTTTTTCCACCGCGGTAGATTCTTCTATTTCCATGTGCCATGCCTCTTCCGGATGTCTCATATATTTCCCTTTAACTCAGCTTTCCAAGTTTAGGTTCACCACCGCTGTGGCCTGGTATAGTCACTAGATCTAAGCAACGTCTTTATCAAAAGAGTTGTGAGTTCAATGCCAGATATCCGGAAGAGACATGGTACGTGAGACTAGAACAATCTACCCCGGTAGACGAAATAAAGAGTTCAGTTTGAAATTCCAGTCACCTGATGAGGGCCAGAGAGTACAACGGCCTAAACACTGTGAATATGGCAGTGAAGATGAGGATAACAGTTCGAATAATGTCAATAATGCAAGTAGTATATTTATTTATTTTCACCGACTGTGTCCAGTATGTTACGAATAAGGTCCAGTAGGTCTCCATGATTATTTAAATGAGACCTAATTGAGCTATGTTCAGAAAGATGTAGTGTGAGTCTTCTTGTCAATCATGTTGTAGTGTGGCCTAGATAATTGTTTACAAATTTTGATTGATCAGGAATGCAATTCCTTTGGCCACACTACAACATGTTTGACAAGAAGACTCACAATACATTTTCTTGGTCATAGCTCAATTAGCTCTCAGTTAAATGCCCATAGAGACCTACTGGACCCCATTCGTAACATACTTGTTGATAACACAAATATAATAGCATCGTCTACATGTAAAAAAGGCTGAAAATAATGGAAGCCTTATTACTAAAGACTAAAAAGGCACTCAATAATATCAACTATGAAAATGGATACAATATCTCGATCGTGTTTTGAAAATAAAAACTTTATATAAATACACACAAACAACAATCTATTTCTTGTTAACAGTTAATATATTTGAACCTTGAAAATGGCTAAATGCATAGCCGAAAGCGCATGGAAAGAAGAACAATTGGACAGTTTTATATAATTATATAATTTATCTACCGAAAAGAAAAAAATTGTAAGATCACATGAGAAATTATATAAAACACTAAATCAAAGCAAATCTGTCATATCCAATGAAACTTGCATATATATATATATATATATATATATATATATATCAGTTAAGGAACAAAATTTATATTTGTATTAATCCTATATATGAATATATAATATCGCACAATGAGTGCTGGTTTTAATTAAATAATGCTCGATGTAGAATAACAGAGTTATAAATTATATATTACTAATAAATATACATTTTCCCTAAGCGGTAACACAACTCTGAGCTTCATGCACAACGCAATATTCAGGTGCTGATTGAAAACTGACCGTTACATAATTTAAATTTGGTTATAAATACCGGACTATGGAAACAGCGAATAGACAAAGGTTTGCAACTGTGCACCTATGGGAGACAGGTTTTCGTTGATATTTATTCGCCTACATGGCTGCGTAAACTCTTTTGGATTCTGTAAATAAATAAATTGTTACTCTTTGCTACCTAATAGACGTGTTGGGTACTAATTTTTTTTTCTTCATTTTTGGTAGAGAATTTTCTGACCATGAGCTCATTAAAAGCCCTATCGCACATTTTGACCTTTTAAATAATTTTTCCTATCCCTCTTTTAGTAAAACCCGCGTTTAGTGCCTGCTGAGAATATCTCCGATTACCCTCCCCGATTATTAAGACCCCCTTCTTGTATTTGATACCAAAGAAAGAAAGAAAGAAAGAAAGAAAGAAAGAAAGATCAGGATTATCGTGACCCCCAGTCCGTGTGTGAAGATATAAGAGAGACTGTCGGATGCCAGAGAGTTTGTTAAGAGTTAAAATGAAGGTTGGAAACTACAAAGGAAGAAAGAGACAGTGCATAAAGATGGATGGGGAAGAAGAAAGATAACCAATTGTTCGTTCATTCATAACGTTAATCCTCCCATCGAAACCCGTTATCCTTGTCACTCCAACCCTCACCAACATACACGACGTCGGATGAATTGGATGCCTACTCTTTTTTGGCGAAAGACACGCTGTCTGCCGCCTGACGATTTGTCTTCTTCGACATCGTCTTATCCAAGTTTTTCTCGTCTCCCAACGGATTTTTGTTGTTGTTCTGTTTTTGATTTTTTTTTTTAATTTGTTTATTTCTCAGTGTAAGAACACACCATTATTCGAGGCAAAACAAAATAGAACTGAGCCGTCTGAGAATCTTGGTTTTGTTGGTCTGTGCGTGCATGTGTATGTATATATTTTTTTTTCCTTGTTCTCTTTTCTCGTGATTACGTTAGTCTCGTTTTCTCCGCTTTTCCTCGGCATGCTTCTTTTATTGTCATTCTTTCTTTTTCTACTTTCTTCCTCTCAGTTTTTTTTCCTGTTTTATTGATAGTTTTCTTTCTTTTTAATCCCTTCTTTTTATTGAAAGTTCTTCAACTTTTGTCCGAGATTCTTTATCCAACAAATTCGTCTCATATTTCATCATTGTTACCAAAGAATTTGTCTGCTTTATTCTACGTCTTCTCATTAACTGACATATTTTACCATTATTATTATTTTATTAATATTATTATTAATATTAATAATATTATTATTATTGAGACCAGTGCGACAATAAAATGACGTTAGTGTACAAACCAAATGTACGCCACATGACACCTTGTCTAGTAAGTGCAGAGTGTAAACGCTTCCTGTTCCATTGGAGAGATTGTGGTGGATCCACTCACATTATAGAAGCAGAAATTAGCCTTGTGTTCACAGAGATAAAATCATACTTTACAGGAAATAAAATGTACATAATTAACAAGAAAAGCATGGTAAATTCTATGTTAATTTCATACAATTTGTTTATATTTTTTGCGTTTATTGGTCTGTCTATTTTTTTAGGTTACAATTGTTTTATGGTACATGTGAGAAAAGGGAGAATTTACTCCGTAGTATTACGAGCAAGTGAGAAGACAGACACGTGTTGCCCGTACCAAGGTTCGTGGCGAAGAGATTGAATTTAATGTCTTATGGAGGGATGTCCGTATTTCCGGCAGAAACAGTTTTTGTTGCATGCTGGAAGTATTTTTATTATTTTTATACAACGTTTTTATGTTATTGTTTTATTTTATTTTATTTATAATTTTCGTTATTATCATTTTAGATTTTATTTTTATTTATTTATAATAATAATATTCCTACAAGATTTAAGTTCCACACGAGCAGCTTCTTCCCACCAAGCGTTGCTTCGTGAAATCGACTCCCCCAATCACTACAATCTTGGCCTGTTCAAGACTAGGGTCAACCGTTATCGTTCGCATTAACTATGATTCTTACTTTGTAAACCTCTACCTCGAGTGGCTCTTGGGTCTTGTACAGGGTGAACATCATTGTAAAGAATAAAAACCAGGCATATTGCAACAATGCTAAATGTACGCAATATGGTGAGAGGTTTTGTTAAAAGCAGTGCATAAACTTACATGGTCCAATTAGAAATACCTCGAAGTCAATTAACCCACTCAGATGAGCTTCGATCCAGGGGGATACCAAGTATATTTACTGAAGATCGTCTTAATTCACTAAGTCAAAACATGTACATTTTAACACTCCCAATCAGTTAAGATCAGAAGCCATGACAGCTATGATAACATCAGAGCATTTATTATTATTATTATTATTATTACGAGAGCAAATAAAAACTATCCGATTTTTCGCCATAACATATTTTTACCTTTGACACGCTGCCTTCTGCTCATGCTTGCTTATAGTTGGTACGATTGAGGTCACGTGGTTGAAGTTTCAGCTTAATTGTGCAATTTTTCTTTGTGCTGTTACAGTGCAAACATGGCCGCTCCGCTATCAGTGTACGCCACGGAAGAACAAAGAGCAGTGATCCGATTTCTCTGGTCGCAAGGTGTGTAAGATACTAAAATTCATTGAAAGCTTTTGACACAATATGGTGACAGTGCACTATCGCGTAGAAGTGCGTATGAGTGGAAACAGATGTTTACAAGTGGCTGGACAAGCGTGACGCACGAAGAAGGAGCAGGGCGCCCATCAATCTCCACCACCGACGAAAAAATTCAGTCAGCTAGAGAGATGTTAATGGAGAACTGGCCAGTTATCATCGATGAGGTATCATATTCTCTGCAGATCACTGTTCTTTGTTCCTCCTTGGTGCACACTGCTAGCGGAGCGTCCATGTTTACACTGTAACAGCAGCAAGAAAACCGGTGTGATCATGCGCAAACTTCGCTCACGTGAACAGAATAGTACCAACTATAAATTGAGTGTAAAAAAATATGAGAAAAAAAAAACATTATTAAGTAGAAGGAACAGTAAAAAAAAGAATTTAAGGAAACAGAAGATAACGATTGACATAGTATTTAATTTTTTTGTAGATGAAAGTTGACCGGAAAGCAAGAAACGGGAAGAGAATTCCACAGGCGAGAAGTGCGAGAGAAGAGAATCTGTTAACTCTCCTTGATGGAGCGATTTCGTTTGTTTGTTTTTTGTTTGTTTAGCAGCATATCAACTCTTTATGGGTCATTTAATACCGAAATTTAATTTTCTTTGGAGTATTATTAATTTCTTTTACAAAAATGTATTAATGGTATTTTTTTCAAAAATGTGTTGCTGGTATTTTTTAACGACGAAAATATATTGCTGGTATGCTTACTGTAAAAACGTATTTTTATACTTTTATAGTGTTTTGACCCCAGTTTGGGTGTTAACTATTTGCCGATAGCTGGGACCATAACACGTGCTTCCCCCTCCGGGTCAGGGTCGACCTGGGAACACAGCAATTAAGACACGGCTTCACAAATGAACAGATCGATATCTTCTGTCTAAATTTCAAGGTCTTTTGGGTAGTTCCTTATATAGGATTCCTGAATGATTTAAAATAACGTCTGATCATTTTAAATACATTTTGTTTACGTTGACCTGAGATATCACAAATGTTTGGGCATCTTAAATTTTACATTCATTGAAATCCAGTTTAGCAAGAGATCATTTTTTTAATTATTTCACCCTGAGTAAGGCAATAAAGCCACTAAGACGCATGGAAGTTACTGAGTGTTAGAGAATATGAGAAAAAAAACAATATTAAGGAGAGAAAACTATAAAAGAAAATGAATTAAGAGGGCAGATGATAATGATTGTCATTTCATTTAAATTTTTGAAGATCAAAGTTGACTTGGAAATAAGAAGGCAGGGGTGTCATAGAAGAAATTATTAACATAGAACTTACGGTTACATCTAACCATTTCGACGGCAAATGAGGAAACCTTGTCGCCAATGTAGCACTTCGATTAAACGCATAAAATGTAACACAGAGCAAAGATTATCAAAACGATTAACATGAAACTATTTATAGAAAAGGCATATGGAACGTTACGGCAGTGGGAAAGTGACTGAAGACGAAATGCCAGATCAGGACACATAACATTGCAGATTCTTCTGTATATCTTATCAAGAATCTCTAAATACACGGCAAAAGCCCCACACCAGATGTGGCAGCAATATTCAAGGTAAATGGAGGAAAAGTTCGACTTATACATATGTAAGAAAAAAATTGTCTAGCACAACCAAGTAAACGAACTTTCCTAGCAGCAGACCTCACAATTAATTCAATATGCACTCCATATCAGGGGAAAACGTTAGTTCGAGCAGGCGCAGTTCGTCACTCTCCTTGAGGCTAGCATCAGCCATGCTGGTGGCAGATAAAGAGGATTCTTTCAGACAATTATAAGAGGCAGATTGTGTATGATATGTGAGATACCATTTCTGAATGTTTCAAGAGATACCATTCGAAGAACATAAAATGCTTTCGTTTTTTATGGAATGAAACTAACTTTAATCAAGATGAAAAATAGGTCAAATGATATGTGGTTAAGTGTCGTGTTTGGGGTTTTGAGTAGCGTAAGGCATATCATAACACCTTACTTCTTTTCACATGGTCTTTGGGTTAATGATACCAGTTATATAGAAGTGATTGAAAGGTCTGTTAATTTCTGTATACACCGAGTACATGATGAAAGGTCATACGTCGAGACTTCCCACCACCCGATAAAACTCAACTGACCCAAGAATGTATGAGTGACAATTTTTGCGATGATATAACGCCTTACATGTAACTGGCAAAATGGGTGGAACTATATAATCCGGTACCGTAGCTCAGATGTGGCACAAGGCCGAAAGTATGGGGTACCTAGTGTGGATCGATCTCACTACTCAGTCGTAATTGATCTAGCGAGACAAGCTTACTAACCATTACACCACCTCGAGGTGCCCTAATATTTTCCAAGCGTAGCTTAGATGTGTCACAAGGCCGAAAGTATGGAGCACCTAGTGAGTATCGAACTCACTACTCAGTCGTAATAGTTCTACCGAGACAAGCTTGCTAACCATTACACCACCTCGCGTTAATGAGAGAAAGGTTGATCAACATTTCCAATATACGGAGAATTCTCTGAGGTCAGCCATGAAGACAATGTCTGAAATGAACAAAGAGTCTTTCTTTTGGGCATGCAATTGTTTCCGACTCCGAATCAATGTAGCCATTGATGCTGAAAGGTTATTTATTTACTAAATAAACCAGTTATAAAGCTACACATGTGTAAAAATTTGGATGACGAGAAGCTGTTTTCGTTGTTGTTGTTGTTGTTGTTGTTGTTGTTGTTGTTGAGATATGCTTGTAAAATCCTAAATTTGTTATCAAGTATTCAACACGCCCTGCATTTGCTGGGTAATGGTGATCTGGATTTCTACAGATAAAAGAATTTGTCAAAACCTGCTGGAAACTTTTGCACCAAAGTAATCATTTATCTCCATCTACCTGTCGTATGCTATTGGGGGAAACAGTTTTTGAGAATAACACAATCACCTGTAAAAAGAATGCGATGGAAAAGAAAACCTGAAGGAAGACATTAAATTAATGTTAAATGAATCGTTAATTCTCCTCTGGGGATGCTAAATGAAATGCAATTAATCATTAAGCGAAGTATAATGAACAACATTACAAGAGCGTTTTTTTTTTTCTGTTTTTCATATCGACTAAGAAGACTACCCTAAGGTTATTTGGACCTACAAATTAATTTCTTTTTAAATCCATATTTCATCGAGGTTTCTGGGAAATTTCCAATAAATGTAACTGAGTCAAAACTAAATCAATTTTTTTAAAATCAAAATATGAAATTCGGAAAATAATTAAAATATTTCTGATTTTTTTTTTTTTTTCTTTTCAAGTTGAATTTTTATTTTACTAATGCACGGAAAGACTAATTTCGAGTCAATCTTTAGTCACCGCGTTATATTGACTGTTCTGGATAATGGAAATCAGGAAATCCTGTCTGCCCAAGTTTCACATTTTACTTCAAACGGATATGGTTATTTTATTTTTTATAGTGTATGTCGATATATATATATATATATATATATATATATATATATATATATATATATATCAGTGTGTTCATATCGGTCTGTCTAATTGTCTATCTAGTTTGATCTATTTTACCTATCACGCTCTCTGTCTCTGTCTCTCTCTATATATATAAATGCATATATATATATATATATATATATATATATATATATATATATATATATGTATCAGTGTGTTCATATCGGTCTGTCTGTCTAATCATTTATCTGGTTTGATCTATTTTACCTATCTTTCTGTCTGTCTCTGTCTCTCTCTCTCTCTCTCTCTCTCTATATATATATATATATATATATATATATATATATATATATATCAGTGTGTTCATATCGGTCTGTCTGTCTGTCTAATTATCTATCTAGTTTGATCTATTTTACCTATCTCTCTCTCTCTCTCTCTCTATATATATATATATATATATATATCAGTGTGTTCATATCGGTCTGTCTGTCTGCCTAATCATCTATCTGGTTTGATCTATTTTAGCTATCTCTCTGTCTGTCACTGTCTCTGTCTCTCTCTCTCTCTCTCCTCTCTCTCTATATATATATATATATATATATATATGTCAGTGTGTTCATATCGGTCTGTCTGTCTAATTATCTATCTAGTTTGATCTATTTTACCTATCTCTCTCTCTCTCTCTCTGTGTCTGTCTGTCTGTCTCTCTCTCTCTCTCTCTCTATATATATATATATATATATATATATCAGTGTGCTCATATCGGTCTATCTGTCTGTCTAATTATCAAACTAGTTTCATCTATTTTACCTATCTCTCTCTCTGACTCTCTCTCTCTCTATATATATATATATCAATCGGTGTGTCTAATATCTTTCTGGTTTGATCTAATCATCTTTCTGGTTTGATCTATTTTCTCTCTCTCTCTCTCTATATATATATATATATATATATATATATATATATATATATATCTTCTTCTCCAATAGCTTTATGTCTCGCACCTGTGGAACTTCCTTCCCTATTCCAGTTTCCCTGAGAGCTATAATCTCCAACTATTCAAATGTAATGTCAATCGACATCTCCAGTTGCCTTGATCTATCCACTATCCTTCTCCTCATCTTTTCCTCTATCACTCCTATCTGATCTTGCTCGAAATCTTCTGTAATCCCCTTACGTCCTAGTGGCTTCCCGCCTTGCTTTGGGGTGAAACGCTTAAAATAAATAAATATATATATATATATCCGTTGCTATAATCATAAGACTAACGCAGAATACAGAGCAAATTTGCTTTATATAACCAGTTTGTTCATATCTATCTATCTATCCCTGTCTGTTTATATCTATCTATCTATCTATCTATCTATCTATCTGCTATTATCTATATAATTGTTTTTAACTATATTTCTATCTATGTATCTATCAATCTCAGTATGCCCATATCTGCCTGTTCATTTGTCTGTCTGTATAGTTATTGTCTTAGCATAGCTTAGATGTGGCACAAGGACGAAAGTATGGGACACCTAGTGAGGATCGAACTCACTTTTCAGTCGTAACTTATCTATCGAGACAAGCTTGCTAACCATTACACCACGCCGAGGCACCCTTCTGTCTGTCTGTATATCTATCTCTGTATCTATCTATCTGATTTTATCGATACAGCTGGTTTTAATTATCTGTGTGTCAATCTGTCTATCTACCTGTCTATCGATCTCTGTGGCTTTCCGTCTATGTATCTACAATTCTCGTTTTATCTATACAGCTGGTTCTATCTATCTATCTATCTATCTATCTATCTATCTATCTATCTATCCAGTTTGTTCGTAGATATCTATTTATCTACCCGGATTTTGTAATATCTATCTATCTGGTTTGGTCTATATCGCTTTTTATCTCTCTCTCTCTCTCTCTCCCTCTCTCTCTCTCTCTTTCTCTCTCTCTCTCTCTATATATATATATATATATATATATATATATATATATAAATCTATGAATCAGTCTAATAATTAGTAAGTGAATGAATGATAAATGCAAATAATTCCTGTGTTACGTGATTCGTTACTCGAAAGGACTTCTGGTTTTATTCAATGTAGTCTAATATATTATACATTAGGTAAATTAAATTTTATAGTTAGAGACTCAGAAAGTGATCTAAATCGTATTTTTTACATTTTTGACGTCGATATATCGAGATGCATAAGTTAACCGACCTTATTTAGGAGGACAATAGATATCAATTGACAGTGCAGTTAAATTTTTACCACATACCTCACTATTCTTTATCGAGAGTGCAATTGGAAACGATGTAACGTTGTTGTGAAGAGGTTCAATTCCTACGAGCGATGACGAATAGTGGTGTCTGGATTTTCGGCCACATTCTCGTGCACTGTAACAAAGTTTTCAGTTGAACGGCGTAAACGAGCACATGATGGTGTTTTCACATCCGCCACCGATCCAATTTGTTTGAATTTACGAACAATTTTTCCACTTGAACTCTTGAAATTTTAGCACGTTGCTTGATTGTTAATCTTTCCATGGTTGAAATTGCCAAAGACTTTGTTTGGCAAACTGAAAGAAAAAGAAAAAATAATTAGACGCTTAAACTTAATTCACATTTAAAATCGGTCGAAGTTATTAGAACACCCTTTACGTTATTTTATTAGATAAAATGTAATTAATTAAATGTTCTGTTATTAATTAGACAGTTTTAATTCTGTTTGTTAATTAAGCAGTATTAATTACATTTACCGGCCTGAATGTTCGAAAAATTTCGTAGAAAATATGCGTTCTCTGACAGTAATCGAACCTGTATTCCGATACGGAAAACATTATATGATCTGACGTTCTATACCATTTGCTACAAAGAAGCGTCTGGTTAGCAAGGTCGCAATGGCTACATTTAGTCGTTTCGACCCTGAAAGGGTAGGACCGAGATGCCAAACTAGTAGCACGCCTAAATTCCTGCAATTTGGGAACCAGTAAAAGTAGCTCGCCGGAGCAGTTGCCATGAAAGTACTTGTAGAAAAGGGAAGCCAAAGCACGTCTGTGAAATAGCGACTGCAGACGGGATGACAGATCAGGACCAATCATGTTGCATATCCGTCTCTGGATTTTGTCTAGGACCTCGAGATGAACAGTGAAAGAACCAGATCATATATGGCAGCAGTATTCTATGCAATGACGAATGGTTGATTTGCAGATTTAAAGTATCGACTCCGGCGAGAAGAACCTACTGACGCTACACAGAGAACCACCTTTCCTTGCGATAGATGAAGCTATAGATTCAATGTAGTTGTTCCATTTCAGGTCAGTGATCAGCGTGAGACCAAGCAGGCACAGGGAGGAGTTGGGCATCAGCCATCGTGATGGAAGACAGAGCAGTTTCATTTTGGAGGCATTAAAGTTTACACGCCATTTTCTGCCCCAGTCAACCACAGAATGGAGGTCCTTCTTGAGCCCTACGGCCAGGTTAGTTTTGTCAACGATGCTGGATCGGCTATTAAGCCAAGAGCAAATAGTATTGTCGTCAGCGTAGATGTCAAATTGTCGGTCTTAATCCATTTCAATATATATATATATATATATATATATATATATATATATATATTAAAAACTTTAGATGATGAAATCATGCATCGGATTGCTAAGGCTACCAGTGCTTTCGGCAAACTTCGCCATCGCTTGTGGAATGAGCGGGGTATTCGACTGGATAAGAAAATTCGGGTTTACAGAGCTGTTTTACTTGCCATCCTTTTGTATGGCTCAGAGTCAACGGACTCCATACAGGTACCATATACGTCAGCTAGATGTTTTCCATAAAAGCTGTCTGCGTACAATCTGTGGAGTTAAGCTTCAAGATAGGGCATTTAACGTAGACCTGTTTAACAGGTGTAATATTGGAGGAATCGAGACTCTTATCATACAGTCTCAGTTACGGTGGACTGGTCATGCCTTGAGAATGTCTGATGACAGGATACCCAAGATCCTAATGTACAGCCAGTTAGATCAGGGCTACAGGAATGTAGGACGCCCATGGCTAAGATACAAAGACAAGCTGAAAAGCAACTTGTCAGCCGTCAATATACCACATAACACCCTTGAGCGCTTAGCTTTGAAGCGGGTAGAATGGAGATCAACGTGTTTTAGTGGACTCAGCAATTTTCAGTCTGCTTGTCTGAATCATCTTCAAGAAGCGAGAGCAAGATCTAAAAGGTCAATCAATCTAACTGTGATCTCATCTCACAATCCTCACACTTGCTCCATATGTGGCCTCGTTTGTAAATCACTAGCGGGTCTTAAATGCCACTTAAGATTATCGCACAAACTTTCATAACTGAATCAATAAGCTGTCAGATCCTCATACGTCGAAACCGACGGGAGAGTATATATATATATATATATATATATATATATATATATATATATATATATATATATATATATATATAGTTGTATGTATGTATGTGTTTGTAATGGCTATAATGTATGTAATGGCTATGAATGATTATCGATTTAGATGTTTTGCACTCCTCTTCATTGTATGCCTCTCTACGGCCACTATTGTGCACATGCAAGCTTTCGAATAGAAAGTTGCATAAATATGGCGATCTCTTTTTGCTGCAACATCTAATTGCATATCTGCATATGTGTGATTTTCTCTCTGTATGTGTTGTCATCAACAGCACAATTTGTCGATTGATTATGTCTGTCTTTCGTCAGTTTTCCACTATTATTTATTTCTTCCCACTGGCTGCTGTTCTCTTCACTGGCTCAGCGATTTTTATCGACAGCCCTGTGTAAATGGCTCACACTTGTCCGTCACACACATGCAGAAATAGATTAACGCACACGAAGAGTTATTCGTTGTTGTTAACTATTATAAATACACCAAATTATCATTCTATTTAATTTACAGTTGAAATGTATTTCAGTCTTTCCCACTATCTCGCTTGTTTCATTTTTTCTTTGTTTCTGTCTGTCTGTCCATCTATCTATCTATCTATCTATCTATCTATCTATCTATCTATCTATCTATTTGTCTGTCTGTCTGTCTATCTATCTCTGTTCTTATCTATCTATTAGCCTCTTCATATCCATCCCCGTTTGTTCATATCTATCATTCTATTTTTGTCCGCTCCTATCTATCAACTTGTCAATTTATATTTCAGTTAGATTATATCTTCTTTTACCAGCCTAAAATATCTATCTATAACAGTCTGACAATTTCTATCTGTTGTGTCTGTCTGTCTATCTATCTATCTTGTCTATATGTCTGTCTGTGTGCCAGTTTAATCATATCTATCTATCTATCTATCTATCTATCTATCTATCTATCTATCTATCTATCTATCTATCAATTTAATCCTATTTGTCTGTCTGTCTATCAGTCGAATCACATCTGCCTGTTTTTTTTTTTTTTTACTCAGATCTATCTATCTATCTATCTGGATATTCTTTTCCTTTGTATCTATCTATCTATTTATCTATGTATCTATCTATCAGTTTAATCATATCTGTCTGTCTATCAGTCGAATCACATCTGCCTGTTTTTGTTTACTCAGATCTATCTATCTATCTATTTATCTATCTATCTATTTATGTGTCTATTCGTCTGTCTACCTGTCTATAAAATTAATAGGGATCTGGTGTCTCTAGGCTTTTCAGATAACCGACAATACTTAGTGATCTTAAACTGAGTCGTTGTCTGTTTGATAATCCTGTATAGACACATTGATTTGTACATTGTAATGATGGGGTTAGATTGATGACTTCGAAAGCCATTCATAGTGTCTTTGTTCCTCATTCTGCGCTCCATAAATGCAGATTTTTTTTCCTGACACATCTAAGTTCAAATAAACAAAGCCTGTGCATAGATGTGTGTGCTAATGCAAAGTGCATCTATACACTTTCTGCATACAAATTGAGATTCTTAAAAGGCATTCATTTCCAAGTCTGCTGCGATTAAAAGGATGCTCTAGTGGAATGCAGTTAATAATTCTTTAAATTCCTCCTTCGGAACAATTGCAAAGAAGGAAAATCCCGAAGATCGAGGTGTGGGATGATAATAAGAAGGCGCGGACGGTGGAGGTGGGGGGCGTTTTGATGGTAGTAGGAAAAGTGAAACAAAGAAAAGGTAAAAGTGAATTAAAAGGAGTGGGGGCAGGGGAAGATGTTGATGAGGGCGGGAAAAAGAAGAAAAAGAAAATAGGCCTAACGAAGAGAGCTTTACAGATAGAGTTTGAACATTTCTGCGCGTGAGGAACGGGAACAAAGATGGTCATAAGGGTAACGAGAAAGGAGAGAGGCGCTGGGGGGGGCGGTGTAGGGTGGAATTGAGAAAAACGATCAAGAAAAATTAAAAACCTCAAATAATCAATGAAAAGAAATGGGAGAATAGAAACAGTAATTGCTGACAGTCACGACGGGAATATGTAATAAAAGACATGCGAAAAGTTGAAGATATTATTTTATTATAATTATTTTTAGTTGCAGTGGTAATAAACTTGTGTACCAAATACAGGATGATTAAATTATGACATGGTGTTTATTTGGTACAATTATTTACTAAATACTATTTCCGACACGGATAAATGCTTCCTTTCAATTGCCCCGTACATAGTAACAGTGCTTACATAGTCCACTAAATACTAAATAGAATTTCCGGCTACAATTACAAGGTTTCTTTCGCTTGTCCCTCACTAGGGTATAGTGTTTATTTGGTTCACTTGTTTGCTAAATACTATTTCCAGCTACAATTTGAGGTTTTCTTTCAATTGTACCCCACTAGAGTACAGTACTTATTTAGTACACTTGCTCAACTCTGGTACAGTGTGTATTTAGTCAACTTGTTTACCCAACTCATTTTAATAAAATGGTTTCCTTTAATTATACTACCCTCTGGTAAAGTGAATATTTGATACACTTGTTTCCTATATACACTTTCCAGTTGCGATTAAAGCCTTTTTTTTTTTCAATAGTCCCCAACTGTGGTACAGTGCTTATTTTGTAATCTTGTTTATTAAGTACATTTTCCGGCACAATTAATTTTTTTTCTATCGTCTCTCACTCTGGTATAGTACTTATATGGTACACATGTTTAATAAATACTAGTTCCTGCTAGAATTACAGGGTTTCTTTCAGTTGCATCCGCCATTTTGTTACAGCGCTTATTTGATACTCTTGTTTACTAAATACATTTACTGGTACGATTAAATGATTTATTTCAATCGCCGCCCACTCTCGCACTGTTCTTTTTTGATAGTCTTTGTTAGTAAATACAATTTTCGTCATGGTTTAAGTATTTCTTTCAACTGCTCCCTACTCTCTTTCAGTGCTTTTTTTTAATAACCTTATTTGCTAAATACAGCTTTCTCGTACGATTAGATGATTTCTTTCAACTCACGACGCACGGCGTTTATTCGATACGTCACACTCATTATATTCATGTATTATTCTCCGGCTCGAAAATTCAATATTTCGTGTTCATTAAGCTTATTTAATAATTCCCTCGCAATGGTTATTTGAACTGGCCTGTTCATTGACGAAAGAATCACAGCTACCTGTCTATTCCAGACGGTACACGTACATTTGATACAATAGTGTAGACCAGGGATCACCAAACAACGTCCCGCGAGCTGGATCCGGCCCCCGACGTCAGTTTATCCGGCCCGCCACATCACTGTGACACAAATGAGCTAAACTATAATTTTTTTTATATGGAATTATCAATAGATCGTAGTTAAAATTACCACGTAAAAAAAAGTAAAATAAATCTAAGTAAAATGCCAAAATTTAGCCAATCTGAATTTTGCATCTGACAGAAAAATAAATTTTAGGAAAATCAGTGAAACAAAAATAGATTCGTGCGTTTTTTGTGTAAGTACCTGCAAGAAGTAGTGATTTTCCAAGCGTTGCTTAGATATGGCACAAGGCCGAAAGTAGAGGGGCACCCAGGGAGAATCGAACTCACTATTCGGTCGTAATTGTTCTAGCGAGACAAGCTTGTTAAACATTACACCGCCTCGAGGTACCCGTACCTGCAAGAAGTATCTAAGAAAAGCGATTACGAGCCTGCTGCAGTAATTATGTTTTAACTTGCATCGTCGTGTTTAAACTGGTTTGAAAAATGCTGTATATGAAAAGGACTGACTTCAGCGAATTATGTCATATATTTTGCCTGAACTTATAAAATCTAAAGGATGTAAAGTCAGCACATGGTTAGTATTACCATTACCATTATTATCTTCTAGGTAGGTTATAATTCCTGTAATCTTGTTAAAAATCTCTTCTGCTCCAAGTTTTGGTGTGTACAATTGTTAGCGCCATGTTTCTAATGTTGACTGATAAACATTAGAAAGCATTTCGCTTGGCTGGATGCAGCAATACCAAAACAAATATTAATTATATCTTAAAAGGTAAACGCCAGTTTTACACATCCCACTAACGTTTTGTGTTGCTTAGTTTGTGAGATTCGGATATGTGCGCACTTGGTATGATATAACTATTTTATTGCTATTATCGCCTTCTTAGATAATTTCTGAGTAAATAAGTATATGTGTTGTCTTTATTTTTTGTGTATTCAGTGTATTGTATTGAACAAAATGGCTATCCGACCGGCGCTAGTCATTCTCAAGGTTATCTGGCCCTCCATGAAAAAAGTTTGGTGATCCCTGGCATAGACGAACATTTCTCAAACATTTTCATGGTGACTTCTCTGATGAGCTCCACCACCCCACCCCCACCCCGGTACCTCAGCTAGATGCGTTTATGTGCAACTAGACTGAAACGAGGTCTCATTGTTTTACTGTTGAACTACCGAGATGCAACCTACTCGAAGAGTTTCTTTTCTCGGACTTCTCATCTCTTGAAATCAATATCGATTTCTTGCTTCCCTGATGACTACATTCTTTAAAAATTTAAATGCAACGTCAATCGTCATCTTCTGTCGACTTGAACCCTGTTCCTTTATTGTCCTTCATTCAGTCCTCCCCCTTAAAAATCTTCTTATTCTCTTTCACTCCCTGTCACCACCCCTGCGTTCTAGTGGAATTATCGCCTTGTTTGGGGGGTGAAATGATTTTTTTAAAAAAAACATAGTGAATGCCAATGTTTCAACAGTAAACAGAGAGAAACTAAATGAATGTGAAAAGCTGAAGTAAGATGCAGACCCCACGAGAGAATTAGAAACATGGTGCTAACAATTGTACACACCAATACTTGGAGCAGAAGAGATTTTTAACAAGATTACAGGAATTATAACCTACCTAGAAGATAATAATCGTAATGGTAATACTAACCATTTCCTTGTAAGAAAACATTCGACATTCTTTGCCTGAACCTACAATGAGAGAGAGAGAGAGAGAGAGAGATAGCTTTAGTTTCTTATCGATAATTATTCATATTGATATCAGTTTATGTATGCCCATCTATTGATATCAGTTTATTGATGATTATTTCAATCGATTCATGTCTATTTATATCCGTTTATCTCGTATCAATATCGATCTATTCATATCTTTTTTTGAATAATTGGCTTAGTTATTGGTTACTACTAGTAAATCCAGGTAGAATACCCGGAATGGAGCCCGAAACACTTACAACTTTCTGATAAATGCTGCAGCTAATCCCGGCCCTAAATATAATGTTCTGTGTTCCTTTGGATCTTGTCGGTACGACCGACAGGAGGGGCATGTAGTGTGGGCAGCGTTCATATACCATTGGTCAGGCCTGAAGAGGTCACTCCAGTTTCCCCACCAAATGACTGAATTTTTGACCATACAGTTCGCTATCTCGCAAGATAATCGATGCCTATTAGTACTACCGATTGTTATCTATCGTTATTCCTAATGTATAAATTACAATTTACAAGGTTCTGTGCTATCGACTATTGCAGCCATCCGCCGGGGGATCTTGCAAAATATCCCCACTCTGGATACGAAAAGTGCAGGAGGTACATATTTAAAAGCTAATTTCATAATGTCTGAGTACTTTTGGCTTTCATCAAAGAAAAAACGTTACGATAATACGATCTGCCACGTGAAGATACGATACTTAAAAACGCAAGGATGCGATATTTTAAAAATGACGTAACTGACGTAGCACAAAAAGTATTTGAAAATAACTTACGAAAGCTGAAAGTACTCAGGCATTGAGCAATTTATATTTATTAATAAATATGTACTGCAAACCAGGTCTGTGTTTTCAAATACAGAAAAAAAAACTGGAGCCAAAAATTTCTTTGGTCTTTAAGCAACCTTGTAAAAATTAAAAATCGCTTCTTAAATACATGTCATATATATATTGATGCATGTTTCATTAAATAATATAGACAAGTTTTGCCTATGAAAAGAATTTGCATAAAATAATTATGCAAATTCTTTTCATATCGTCTGATAAGCTTAATAACATTATCATTAAAAGACGAAAGAAAATCACCATATTGATACATACTTTTTAATCCTATCTAAGCTTTCGGCTTACATAAGCCATTATCAAAGATGACAATTACATTACAATATATTAAACAATATATATATATATACTTTTTAAACAGGATTTTATTTTTCGTCTACTGGTCTAAATGTTCAAGAAATCTTATTACAGATATATGCCTCCTCCGGCAAGATTCGAATCTGCGCCCCCACCCCTTTCCAGAAGAAAGATCCAACGACCTTTTAACCGACTCGGACACAAAATTTGGCTACACAGTAAAAATGACGTTTCAATTGATAAATATATGTCAGGTTAATAAAACAAAGACATACATTACTACTTTAGAAATTGCTTTGTTTACGAAACACACCAGTTACGAAATTTAAGGAATTTAAAATGAGGGATGTACATAAAGGCAATATACACATTCGTGTATAATTTACGTGGGTTGAGTCAGTTAAAAGGACGTCGGATCTAACGAGAGTTGTTCCTAGAAAGAAGTTGGCTCAGGATCCGATCCTACCAGAAGATACATTTTTCTTTTATAACATTTCTCGAATACTCAGACAGGTAGATGCAAATAAAATACTGTTTATAAAAATCAATGGAGCGTCTACTGAAAATAACGTTTGAAGTGATAAATATATATACAATAGAATTCTTATATCCGAACTTCACATTAGTTCGGATATGAGGATAGGTTCGGATATAATGTGGCATATTACTATGACTTAACGCAAGAACATATCACGATACAGTGTAACCCGGATATAAGAGAGTTGTCGGGACCAGAGAAGAAGTCTCTTATATCCGGGTTTGGTCTATTTTATATACATTAACACAGGCTCTAATTTGGGACCAGAGACAATCTCTCTTATATCCGGGTTTCTCTTATATCCGGGTTACACTGTATATGAAAAATTAATTATCTCACAAAAGTAAATATTAATTTACAATGTTTAATGCTCAATAAATTTTATTTTCAGTTGTCTTTCTTATTTCTTTTCTCATTTCGTTTACTTTTCACTGTTCTAAGTAAAGCATTTCTGTAAATTAAGTTCACTTGTAAATTCTGTACAACTGAACAAAGACTTTTTTTCTCTTTGAATTTGATGACCTCATCAATAGTTTTCTCTATTGAGTCCCAGTCTTCTATATAATCCTTCATATTTTTACCATTATCGGAAGCATTTAATTATTCCTCCTTTTCTTGACAATCCAAATCATTTTGTAGCAATTCTTCTTTTAAATTCTTTTGTAATTCATTAGCGTCTTTATTTATCTATTCTTTTAAGTCATCCAAAGTGAAAATATTCAGTGGATCATCTTCAAGCGCAAGTTTTAGAGTTTCGTTCAGATTCTGCAATCCTTGTTTGTTAATTTGAAAATTCAACGAATTAGGAGCTTCGTCCAGTTTTTCAAGAATCTCTAATTTCTGACGTAACGTAACAGAATTCCTTTTCCCCTTTCTTCCAGTTGAAGCTTCTTCTGTGCGAGACATTACGGATTGAGAAATTTCAAGTTACTAACAATTATCTGCAAAGAAAAGAAATATATTAAAATGTAGCATATTCCTACAACATCAAAATGGCAACACTGAGAAATTCGGATATGAGAACATCTCTCTCTCCCTCTCTCTCTCTCTATCTATCTATCTATCTATATATATATATATATATATATAGGCAGATGTGTCTACGCCTAAATCGAAGGATACGTGATAGAGGCGAATTGAAAGAGTTGCCAAAGAAAAAATATTCATGAACGTAAATTTTAATTTATTTTTCATTTATTTTCCTTTCTCCCCGACAAGGCTCCAATGATTAAGACATTCCTTTGCCGATACTGGTTCCAATAAAACTCGTCTACTTCGCTTGATATTAAGTGTAAGGAAAGCTGAAATCTATATATGTTGGAGATAATCAAAAACTAATATCGTTCACCGTTTCCATTTTAGAAATTTTAAGGCACATTTTTAAGGAATATACTTAAAGATAAATATTAATTTTTATAAAAATCGGTATGTTTGAAGTGTCAAAATAGGTTTTTACGCCTTTCAATAGAACTTGAAACAAATAGGTATAATTCTCAAATGTTGATTCCAATTTGTTTGAAAAGTGCATATGATATGATATTTAATGTTTGGGTACGTTTTAGTTGGTGTTCTTCAATGGATAGAGAAGCGTATCGATTTTCGATAAAAGCATTTCGATATTTATCTAGGTGAATTCATTTTTAGATACGTTTTAGCCTGTCTAAATCAGATAGAGAGAAATGCAGAAGCACAGACACGGTGGAGTAATGGATAGCGGTTCGAATTGAGTTATCAAAGTGTCGAGTTCAAATTCCAGTCGCGATCGTTACATTCGCTTACGTGCGAATACCCTAGGAAATACACTGTTCAAAACACTCGCTAAAAATCAGGATATACTGGGCCTTAAAGCCTTAGTTGGTAAGCGGTCTAGTTAAAGAAAAAATCTGATTTTAAAAACCTGAGGAGGGTCTTTTGGGATATATTTTGATTTACAGGAGATATTTTAATACAATTATATTTATATTTCGTGAGAGAAAGAACGTTTTCAAAAGAATTATGAAGAACATGGTTTTATATATATATATATATATATATATATATATAGAGAGAGAGAGAGAGAGTGTGTTTACAATACAAATATTCTTCATGTCTATATTGGTTAAATGAATATTTGACGGAATATTAACCCACCTTAAACCAATAATTCTGAAATCTGATAATATATATAACCGAACTTTTTTGTTGGAAACTCACACGGTGAAATCGACGAGGGTTCATTGTAATTATATATATATATATATATATATATATATATATATATATATATTTCCAAAGGATATAATCCTGGTAGAGCTTTATGTCATGTTCCCCCCTCCCACTATACACTGTCACAGAAATTTTGTTATTTAAACGCGGAAATATATTTTCAATTTTCTTTTTTGAATTTGTAGTTCTGATGAATTGAGTCGTTATTACGAATCCAATGAAATAAATTGTAACCATGAAATATTACTGTTTACATATATATATATATATATATATATATATATATATATATATATATATGTGTGTGTGTGTGTGTATGTGTGTGTGTGTGTGTGTGTGTATGTGTGTGTTTAAAACTACACGATGACATTTTTATCGTAAGGAATACTTTCAGCCTACACTTCGTAAGAAGGAAAACGTTGGCAAAATTAATGACGAAAACAAAATATGGAAAATTCACACACCAAAAAGTTGAAGAGGCAAAATTATCAGGCACAATTAATATATATTTACTGGTAAAATAATTTACGAATAAGATACATAGATACATGCATATGTATACACACACACACACACACACACACACACATATATATATATATATATATATATATATATATATATATATATATATATATATATAACCATGGAATATTAGTGTTTGAGCCTTTTATATTATTTTATATTATATATATATATAAATAACTCACTCAGAAGGAAAATTCTAGAGAGTGCCGCCATTGAATATTACCCAAATATTAATCTACGCCCAGCCCTTTTCCCTATTTCACCTTTCTTAACAGAATTAAAACTCTCCAAAACAAACGTACACAACAATATCGTAAAATCAAAAGAAAATGGTTGAATCCGTAAACACAGCAATAATAACAATATCTACACACGTGACAGTAATGGAAATAATTTTCAGTCAACAGTATGAAAATAGCGTCCACTAAATTCTTCCAGTTGCTAAGGACATTTTGTTTTTGTTATTATTAGTTACTTTGTTTAAATAAATTCAGTTCGTTTTTTGCTTTGAGTAAGTTATATTTAATTTATTTTGCGTTTATATTTAGTTTTTTGGGGGTTCATTCCCACCCCTCTCATTTTTCATCACAGATTTTTAAGTATTTATTATTATTAAATTTTACGGCATGGGGCGCATTTTCTAGGTCCTACTTTTGAGGATACGGTATTATGTTGTATAGAGGATTTGATTGGTGATGGACGAGTTTTTGTAGTCAATGGGCAAATTGTCATGAGTGAATGGGTCGTGAATCGGATTAGCTAGGTAGAAGATAGTTAGTGATGACCCGCCTCAACCCTCCCCTTCATCTTGTGCCATAATTGTATTTATTACAATAAATACCGTCCACATTGGACACAAAACGCGTCAGCAATAACTACAGTTTTCCTATTGTCATTTATATATATATATATATATATATATATATATATATATATATATATATATAATATCATCATCATTATATTTTGATTTTTGCTCTGCTCACACTACGTACCAAGTCTGCCGGAAGATTTCAGGCATGTTGTTGTGTGTTGCTATGGCTACATTTCATGATTTGTTTTTTGTTTATAATTCGGAGCTAGGTTCCATTGTAAAATGATGCTAAGAATAATTTAGAAGTTGCATCAGAATAGAACCGAACTCCGAATTTTAAGTTTAAACTTTAAAGTTAAATTTAAAGATTTGAACTTCAGTTTCGAAACAGTAATTTCGGTGTCGTGATGGAGACATATTTTTAAAAAAATAATTATACAGTGTAATCCGGATATAAGAGACCCGGATATAAGAGAAACCCGGATATAAGAGACCCGGATATAAGAGAAACCCGGATATAAGAGAGATTTTCTCTGGTCCCAAATTAGAACCTGTGTTAGTGTATATAAAATAGACCAAACCCGGATATAAGAGAAACCCGGATATAAGAGAAACCCGGATATAAGAGAAACCCGGATATAAGAGAAACCCGGACATAAGAGACTTCTTCTCCGGTCCCGACAACTCTCTTATATCCGGGTTACACTGTAATAATATAGTCTACTTTGTATCGAGCACTGTTTTTTAAAAATAAAAATAATCGCTAAAGAACTCTGGATTATAAACCTAACTATTCTTTCCTATAATTTGAATATATATATATATATATATATATATATATATATATATATATATATATATATATGAGAGAGAGAGAGAGAGAGAGAGTGATATAGACAAAACCAGATAGATAGATATTAAAACTACGGTTAGGTAAATAGATATGAACAAACTGGATAGATAGATAGATAGATAGATAGATAGATAGATAGATAGATAGATAGATAGATAGAACCAGCTGTATAAATAAAACGTGAATAGTAGATACATAGATAGATGGGAAGACGCAGAGATCGATAGACAGGTGGATAGATCGACAGACAGACTGACACACAGATAAGTAAAACCAGCTATATCGCTAAAATCAGATAGATAAATAGATAGATATACAAACAGACAAATTGACAGGCAGATACTGAGATAGATAGATAGATAGATAGATAGATAGATAGATAGATAGATAGATAGATAGATAGACAAAAACAGTTATATTGATAAAAGCAGATAGATCGATATGAACAAACTGGAGAGATAGATAAATATATAAATAAACAAACTGGTGATATATATATATATATATATATATAAAGAGAGAGAGAGAGAGAAATGGAGATAGACAGACAGACAGACAGACAGTAACAGACGTGATAACGTTTTTAGCATATCACAAGTTTAAAATATTTAGAATCCGACTATGTATTAATTTTAATCGATTTATTTTTTTGCCCCAAAGTTAACTTGGTTTTAAAACAGTGAAATTGGCTTAAAACAGAAGAGCTAGTAGATATAGATTTCAAAAGAGATATGTATCTATATATAAAATTCTGTGACTTCCGTTGGTCCGTCCGTCCGTCACACCCTCTAAAACAGCCATACATTGGCCGATCAAAACTTTGGAGAGAAGTGCAAACAGGTAAGTGGGTACAACGTACAGTTAGGTTTATTAAAGCGCATAGCTTAGTACAAGGCATTTTCATTAATTTGGGGGAAAAATTAACAGTTTTGTCTTTTTTTATTTAGCATACAAGATACTCCCACTATTTTAAAAACAATTTAATAATTTAAATTAACAGTTTTGTCTTTTTTTTTATTTAGCATACAAGATACTCCCACTATTTTAAAAACAACTTAATAATTTAAATAACAAATACTTATTTAATAAAAATGCGATATTGTTTTTGCATACCTTTTCTTTATCTTTTTTTTATATCTACAAGAATACAGTTTCCAGTTCATCCTGCGTTTGCGAGAACTATAAACAAATCTCAAGGCCAAACGCTTTCTCTGTGTTTTAAAAATAAAACTAAATAATTCTGATGCCTTAATCTCGCACGAGAGAAAGCAATTTTTCAGTTTATCGAAAAGTAGGTTTCATAATCCAGCTTCTTTTTTCTTAGATTTTGGAAACTGAATGTTGTAATAAAATCTTCTTTCTTTCATCAATTTATAGATTTCAGATCGTCCATTACGGAATCATCATTTGTAATCCTTCGCAGTTTTCCGCTGTCGAACGCAAACACTTGACACTTAATCTTGATGCATATTCGTTGTAAATGTGACGGTAACAGTTCACAATCGTACTTGGTATCGCGCCTCCGCCAGACTAACCCCACTAAGTGTGTCTGTTCATATATGCAGAATAAGATCACCTGACTGGGAGCCTTGCAACCGATTCTTGTTATATTCAAAATAGCTGTATACTTTCAGGACAGTATAAATTTTTTATTCATCAGCCGTGATGTAATGAGAAATTGACAATTTTTAGAAATTAAATATCCAGTTGATATATATATATATATATATATATATATATATATATATTATTCAACCTTATTTGAGATCATCGAAGCCACAAATCATCGCCACAGTCAAATGAAAACTTCATAATCTTTTTTAATTGCCCCCATAGCAATGGTTCCCAAAGTGGACAGAATCGTCTGCCCTTTGAAAGATCCAGGGGGCAACCAGAGAGTGTGTTGTGGCACTTCTGAACCACAACATGCATCACACACCCACATTATCCCTGATTGTATCTTGCTTACATTTGACTGTCTATCCCATTTATACAACAATTTTTATGGGAAACACGAAGATACTCATTTGAGATGCAATTCTGGGATAAAGAAAACGCAATCAATACATTTTTGGTGAGGGCAGGTCGTTGGGATTCTGCTTTGTTTCACAAAGGAGCGGCAAATCCCAAAAGTTTGGGAACCACTTCCCCATAGTATGCGCCTCGCTAATGTTAGATAAGCGGTTTTAAAATCAGAATTGTCCTTCTCCTTAAATGGTTTCCAACCACAGTTAGAGAGCACTGTTTCCACACTCTCTAATCCATAGCTTGGGGAAAGAGACCATATATTCATACCCCTCTCAAGTGTATCTGTGGAAAAATGAAAATTATGAACATAGATCGCCGATTATTCTTTGAGAGTCGCTAACTGTTGCACTAGCCACTGTTTTTAACACCGACAACTGAAATTATAATTAAAAGCTTTGGGTTTTTCTTGTTTTTTTTTTTTTGGCGGGGGGTTGTTTTTTTGTTTTTTGTTGTTTTTTTTTTTTTTTTGGCTGGTAAGAAATTAAAGTTAAGTCTACTCAATACTTAAACAACATCCTCAGTATCTTAATTGATTTTTGCCATATTATCGTTTGAACCATTTCCAGTTTTCAAGATTTCTATTTTTTCCAGCTCTGCTCGTCTTTTTGAGATTCTTCCAACTGATCCAGTAATAATTAGGATAATTGCCATTTTCAGTTACCATAAGTTTTCCACTAATAGTCTAGATATTTATCCTAAGGTCTAGATATTTATTATTTAAATAAAATCTAGATTTTTTTTTAGCAAGATCGACCCAAGCAAGGCAGTAAAGCCACTGAGACAAAGGATTACTAGGTGTGGAAGAATTAGAATATATATATATATGTCATCCATATATATTTAGTGTCATCAGTGTGGCTGGACGTCCAATTGCCATAAGCCAGGATCGAAACCCGACTGATATCAGTCGAAGATTTTTACCTTAAGCTGTTAGCTCTCGGCACAGAGGAAGGTGAATTTTTATGTATTTATTTTGAATAAACATGCCAGTGATTCAGAGTGCTCGATTCATAGGAGAGCTTTGCATTATCAGCAATAGCAGTCACTGTTTACAAATTTGCACTTACCCTTGAGAGAAAGCAATTTTTCAGTTTATCGAAAAGTAGGTTTCATAATCCAGCTTCTTTTTTCTTAGATTTTGGAAACTGAATGTTGTAATAAAATCTTCTTTCTTTCATCAATTTATAGATTTCAGATCGTCCATTACGGAATCATCATTTGTAATCCTTCGCAGTTTTCCGCTGTCGAACGCAAACATACCTCTATACCATAGAGTGCTCAACTGAATTTTATTTTTTGGGGTTCGTATATATATATATATATATATATATATATATATATATATATATGTGTGTGTGTGTGTGTGTGTGTGTGTGTGTGTGTGTGTGTGTGTGTTTAGAACCTCCTCCTGCCAACGATCCACTACCCGTTCAATTCCTCGACGATAGAAATCACTAGGTTTTGATTCGTATAATTAATCAAGCTACGTTTTAAGCTCCCCATCATTGAACTAAACGTCCCTGAAATTGTTAGAACGAAACCGAAAAACGTGGTCGTCTGAAAGGGCTAAATCAAGATAATAGGCTGGGTGTGGCAGAACTTCCCAACCGAGCATATTAATTGCATACGTAGTCATGTTAGGGAGATTTTTGTCATGTTGAATAACCACACCGGTTAGATCTTTTAAGTTGAATTGCGTCTTTAAGTTTCTGTTCATTTGTTCAGCATACAGATTAGTATTGACCATTTAGTTGTTCTGAAGCATTCCATCACCGTGCTCAGCGCAAACGTCTCAGGCGCAAATTTGCGACCTTCATTAAAAAGAAAGAGAAGATATCGAACAAGATCATCCTTGTCTCGATGGCCTTCTATCTCAAAGGGGTGTCTAATATGGAATAAAATTTTAATAACGTTATACAACTGTTTCCCATGATGACCAGAGTTAGTAAGAAGCAAAAAATGGTACGAAAGATTATTCTTCAAGATAATTCGCAGAACATTAGAAAAAAACGAATGAATATACAATCCAGTACGAAAGTAAGTGAACACTTACATTTACACTTTGTATATTTCTTTTACATGGTTGCCAGTGCAAATATTTTTTTGTGTAAAAAAATCAAAATGACACCTGTTCATTTTTTAATAAGCTGTGTATACTGCAGTCAAACATTATGACTCATTGTGTATGAAAACGGGCGCAGTCAGAGACTAAATTAAAAAAAAAATATGCCAAGATCAAAGGAACTTCCTGAAGCTTTACAAAATCGGGTAGTTGAAACATATAATGATGGAAAAGGCTACAAAAAGCTGTCAAAACGATTTGGAGTGCCCGTCTCCACCGTGCGACAAATTATTTATAAATATCTCAAGGGGTGTCTAGTAGACTCCCCTTGAGATATTTATAAATAATTTTGATATCAGTCGGAGATTTTTACCCTAAGCTATCAACTCTTGGCACAGAGGAAGGTGAATTTTTATGTATTTATTTTGAATAAACATGCCAGTGACTCAGAGTACTCGATTCATAGAAGAGATTTGGTGCCATCATTTGCTATGACGGCACCAAAATCAATAAGTAGCCGCCCGCAAAAAATAACTGCAAGTGCAAGTAGACATTTAGTTCGGCAAGCATATATCTATAGTGCGACGAAATCTAAACGATGCCGGTCTTCATGGCAGAATGCCTAGAAAAAACAACTGCTTACGGAAAGGCATATACAAGCTCGGCTCAACTCTGCCAAATCTCATATTAATAATTTAGAAACATTCTGGCAGAAGATTTTATGGCCGGATGAGACCAAACTAGAGCTTTTTGGGAGGAACGATAGGCGAGATCCTAATACGGCTCCTAATACAGCTTTTGAAGATAAGAATTTGGTGCCAAACATATTGACAGTAGCATTATGATTTTGGGTACTTTGCTGCAGCTGGACGGACAAAATAGTACGCATTGATGGCACAATGGACCCTGAAAGATACCAAGCAGATTTGAACGAAAGTCTCTTGCCCTCGGTTCGAAAGTTGGATTTAGGTCGGTATTGAATCTTCCAACAGTGCAATGACCCGAAGCATCCATGCTAATCTACAAAAGAATAGCATCGAAAAAAGAAATTTCTTCAAGTTTTGGAATGGCAAGTAAACCTCCTGATCTAAACCCTTGTCATTCCAGTTAAAGAATGTAGTACATGCAAGAAACCCAGGTTATATCGAACAATTCTGGGAGTTAAGAAGGAATGGTTAAAAATTGACGCTCGTTACTGCCAGAAGCTTTTTAAAAATTATAGAAAAAGACAAGTCGATGTCGTGACCTCAAAAGGAGGAATTACGAAATATTAAATGTGAAGGTTCATTTACATTTGCATGTGTTAATTTTTAATTAATATTTTACTTCATATTGATAAGAATTTTTGAAAGTTGTTATATTTAGTTTAATAAAGATTTATTAATGAGTTTATAGTTTGATTTAAATTTCTTAATTATCTGCACAAAAGAGACATGGGTTCAATTACTTTTGCGCGGCACTGTATGTAACACCTTATATATATATATATATATATATATATATATATATATATATATATATATGGGTAAATAGCAGGACACACTGGGTTCTATAGCCTTGGATGGCAACTGGTCTAGGAGAAGGACAACTCTGAATTCAAAACCTGCGGTGGGTCGTTTGGGCACCTTGTGGCACTTACTGCACCAGGTCTCTGTATTCGGCCCTTCAAAAAGTGTGGATGGTCTTGCACGAAACCTTCACCACTATAAATATCATGTGCTTTTTTTCGGGCTGTCGGTTTCCTGGGAACTGATCTGCTTGATCCTCATACGTCGAATTCGACGGGAGAGTCGACTATATATATACATATATATATATATATATATATATATATATATATATATATATATATATATATATAAAGACTAATGGAAAACGTATCTTAGCCGATGTGATTCGAGCGTAAACATTCCTCCTTGGAGGAGTTTCTAACGCTGGCTTATCATCTCTTAGTTGCGTCTCTGTCTTTGGGCAGAGTGCACTCAGGGGCTTCTCTGTCGCAACTGCGGAAAATAATACTGAGAGCCCCTGGGAAGAGTTACTCGAGGCCGCGCCCTCCCATTGCACCAGAAGGAGGGATCGGTGCTCGCACCGAGGCCAGCGCAACCGACGGTTGCGGGGGCTGTGGGCAATTTTTGTCCTTGTCCCGGGCGTACTCGCTCGAGTCCCCACCTAAAAAAGACCTTGTGTCACATCTCGCCCAAGTGGTGGTGGGGGAAGGATTTAATACCGCGTATCTTAACAGATGCGATTTCCTTTATTCATATTGTCCTTTTAAGGATATATTTTTAGTTATACCTGAAATTTTATACACACAAACTTATTTATGCACTAATTTATTACTAACAAAGCACTGACTTAAGTGTACATGTACCCGCGACTGTGTGTACATATGTTCGCATACGTATGCCTATATACGCGTGCGAATAGGTGTGAACTTGTGCGTATACACAGGCGTATAATTACAGATATATGCATATAAGTTCTAACAAAAAAAAAAATTAACTATAAATGTAACCTCCGTAAATTACTACTTATGATCTCACCAAACCCAATTAAAAAAAAAGAAATAATAACTCACTGAAAATATATAAGTATGCATGTGTGTGCATGTATGTATATGTGTATATGTGTTCGAGTGTGTATACGTATTCATCTGTCAGCATGTTTATGTATAAGTATTTACGATTTAAGCATTAACATCATTGTTATCACAGATACAGACACGCACATATATTCTCTGGAAATAATTCAGTTAAGCATTCGGTAAGGAAAGGGTGATTTTATAAACAGTGGCTGCTGCTGCTAATACATGGCTCTTCTACTAAACCCAACTTTCGAACCGAGGGTAAGAGACTTTCGTTCAAAACTGCTTGGTATCTACATTTTTTGTCTACTTAATAGGATCCTCTTGTAATTATGGACAATTCTTTTAGTATCCTTATTAAATGAAGAAATAAGTAGACGAAACTTGTTTAAATTATTTAATGAGACATGTCTTAATATATATATATATATATATATATATATATATATATATATATATATATATATCTGTGTGTGTGTGTGTGTGTGTGCGTGCGTGTTTGTGTGTGTATTCATTACTTTAAACGTGATTTTTAATGGATACATATATTTGGGTAGAAAGCTGTTACGGTTTTTTGTGTATATAATGTATGTAACTAGTGAGTTAGTCAAAATGACTTAATTCCCTTTATAGTCTACCAACAGAAGGTTGACCAATCAGAAGCCGCAGAACATTGTATCCGTCGTGTATAAAGGCGGCCATCTTTGTTTATCCTACCGGAATGACCAGAGCCAACTTGTGAGGCGAACATGACAGACGGAAGAACTACGCTCTGCTGCGATATCCACTGCGAACCTAAAGTACGCTTTCCTACTGTCTCCGAAATATTCACTGCCAACCTCTGGATTCTATACTCGAGGACGACCGTCATGAAAATGTCTAACAAAAGCTTCATTTACTTTTTAGACAGTATTTTATTTCGTCTTCCATCTTGAACATTAGAGAAATTTTATTAGAGAAAAAAATGCGACCTCTGGTGGATTGATAAATAGAAATCTATTTACTTGTTTAGAAATTGCTTTGTTTACGTTTCAGATACGAAACACGGCAGTTATGAAGCTCCGGAGATCTAGACGAGGAAAACTTCACTTAATCATGGCGTCTTTCGTAGCATGTCGGATATGCCGTAGGACGCATTGTTTTCTCTAATAAGATTTCTCGAATGTTTAGGCCGGTAGACGAAATAAAATACTGCTTAAAAAATAAACTGAGTGTCTACTCACATAGGTGTATCCACTGAAAATAGCATTTAAAGTAATAAAAAAAATGTCGGATTAATAAACAATTAATTACTTCTTTAGACACGCACACACACACACACACATACGCACACATATATATAAATAGATATACATATAAGTGTGAATATAAACTAAATAACGAAATATTAGTAGCTGTATATGCGTGCGATGGTGTGTATATGAAGATAAGCAAATAAATATTTAACTTAATTTATCCTGCAAACAAAACAGTGCTTAATGTAGTTAAACAGAGCTATGAAGTATATATTAATAAATACACATATACCTAAGTTTGTGTGCAACTTAAAGTTTCATGGTTTCCCAAGTCGTCAGGCACGTATAGCGAATGAGCCACTTATTATAGTTGTTTGTTTTTTTTTTAATACTGGATCTCATGGGAGGAACGCTAAATTATACGCAGATTCAAAGCTCAAAGTTAATATAAACCCAAGGAGTGTAAATTCAAACTATAGAGTGTATGGCGTATATATATATATATATATATATATATATATATATATATATATAGTTTGCAATCCTTCTTTTATATATTTTTAATTGAATATCCCTTACATTAAATTGTTTTTAAAAATTTCAGTTTTTCTAGTGTCCTTATAATTTTTCTCAACGACTATGGTCCCGCTAAAATTTACTGCTAAATACAAAATTGTTATAGTAGAACACACCTATTCTATAGTTAATAGACTCTCCCACCTATAATAAGTATAATAAGAGTAACAAGTCAGTCGGCAGTGAGTTGGTCAGTCAGTCAGTCGATGTCGGACGACCGTTAGTCGGATATTAAAGTATCAGCCACCCCAACTAGATTACTGCGTCATGACCTATTATATCAAGTTCCTAACGTTTTGTACGTCTAACCTATTTTAAGACCGACTTAGTAAAATTACAAGCCTCCACTGTGAAACCCCTAAATAACATAAATACTGCTAAAATTTAGTCATTTTTATTGTGGGGAGCTAATTATTGTTGCTACCATTTTTTTCTATATTGTGTAGTAAATTAAAAGTAGTAATTTCATTCATAATAGTGTTTAAGTATTGAAAACGAACAAGGTAGCTAGGCTTCTTTTGCAACGAGTAACATAAAGGTAAGCATGTAGTGGTTTGATTTATTTATTTATTAACGATGCTTCTACTATCTTCAAACTTTTTTTTCTCACAGCTCAGAGTTGTTAACATGTCAGTGTTATCTACAAGGGTTTTTTTTTCATTTCTGAATTTGGCCAGGCTTTGAATGCTTATCAAGAGCCGTTTAATTTATCACACATCGTAATTATTTTATCGGGAACTCTCTACCTTGTATTGAGTGACACTGGGTTGATGGAAGACTCAGAAAGGAAACGGAAAGAAATCTTTCACAAGGTAGTAATGAAGAACAAGAAGAAAGAAAGTAATATTAATAGTAGAAAAGGCAAAAAGCATTGTCAACAAAAAAGAAAGCCCTAGCTCTAAGCTTTGTATTTGGGGATGTCAAAGTCAAGCAGATACAGAACTTTAATTCTTTGCGCTTTCTAGTAATGAACGATGGAATATGTGAAAAAGAAATATGCCGGCGTCTTGGGATGACGAAAGATGACTACCAGAATATAAGCAAAGTATTAAGTCAGATGAAAATTATCGTTAGACACAAAGATAGCGGAACAGTTGTGATATATTTAATCTCCAATGTGGCAGTGAATGCTGGACAATCTTGTCACAGGTGAAGAAATTTGAGGCAGCAAGAGATATGTTTCTACAGAAGAATTCTGAGAATCTCGTGGAAAGGAAATATGAGCAACACTGAAGTTTTAAATAAAATGGAAACAAAAAGGATGAAAGGATGCGTATATCTGGATTCAGAAAGAGATAGTTGAAATTGTTGTGAACGATAATGAGGAAAGATTGCTTGGAGAGTTTGACACTCAAATAACACACTGAAGACAAGAGGGTCAGAAGAAAACTTCAAGTAATCTACCGAATAATTTGGCAGAACAGAGATTGTAAGGAGACAAGCATTGCTTAGAACTACAAAGGACAGGAACTTGTGGAGAGTCGTGTTCTTTCATGCTCTGAAAGAACATAGCATATGGAAGAAGAAGAAGAAAGAGGAGAATAATAATAAGAAGAAGAAGAGGAATAATAATAATAATAATAATAATAATAATAATAAGAAGAAGAAGAAGAAGAAGGATGTAAATATAATAATAATAATAAGTTATTTTTATAATCAATGGAATAGTTAGATGGACAATAATATCGGCCATTCAACGAACTGAAATCACCTCTTTGCATGGACATAGGAAAAAAATGATATTTCTATAGAGAAGAACGTGTTAATCTTTTGTGAAATATTGACGATGATTTTGTTTATTCTTTTAGTGCATATCTGATTATTATTATAAACCATTGGTTACTCTGTGGATTTCTTTCAGGATCAATGTTTTAAGAACCGAATCAACCTGTAAGTCGGCTTCTCGTTCTTTGCCAAGAAAATCCTATCTCAACTTCAGCATCAATGAATGTAATAATATTCTTAAAGGCATTTTAGTCATTAAGAAAAAATATGGACAGTACATTGGAAAATCAAGTATTGCTGATAAGGAAATCATATAAAAATATAAAGTAATAAGAGTAAAAAATAGTAGGAAAGAACAAAAAATAGTAGAAAGAGAACAACAAAAACAAGAAGAACAACAAGGATAATAATAATAATAATAATAATAATAATAATAATTTCTGAGATAATTATGTACAGTATTTAATCGGACTATTGTCCTCAGCAGCACAACGTTTCGGCCGTTGTACGCTCGGCCTTCTTCAGGTGGTTGGAATTTGATGAACCCTTTATTAATCGGTAGACTGTTTTTATCAGTTTATGGATGTCTAATGAAAGTTCTCCCTGCCTTAAAGGAATTGAACTCCAGAAGTCCTGGCACGTGGAATCCTCACCCCAGTGACAGGTTGGATCTAACCAACGTTTTATCCACTGTGCACGGAATTAGAACAGTCTTCGAAATAAAGGGTTCAGTTCGAAATTCCAACCACCTGAAGAATACAACGGCCGAAAAGTTGTGACAAATATGGCGACAAAGATGAGGACAATAGTCCGACTAATGTAAATACTGATAATAATAATAATTACAGCAGCACAAAACTGATACCTATTAATCGGCAGATTTTTATCAGTATGGCTAATGCTAACCTCCAGAAGAGTGACAGGTTGCGTGTTGACAGAATAACGTTTGATAGGAAGTTGAAAGATTATAGTGAATCAATTGCTAGCTCTGTAGAATCTATCTTACATATTTATAAGTTTACCACACGTCCATGGTTAGACTATTGCTGCCACATATGGTCTGGTGCTTCTGTTACATATTTAGAGATTCTTGATTAAATCCAAAGAAGAATCTGCAATGGTATTGCTTCTGATCTGGCATCTCGACTTCAGTCAATTTCCCACTGCCGTAATGTAGTTTCACTGTGCCTTTTTTATAAATACTTCCATTGGTAATTATTCCTGATGAACTATGGAAGCCGAGACTTTATGAATTTAAGCGCAGTACTAGATTGGCGAATGGTTCTCATCATTTTACAGTCGAAATGACTAGATATAACCGTAAGTTCTATGGTAACAGTTTCTTCTTTCGCATTTCTCGCCTGTGGAAATCTTCCCGCTTCTTGTTTTCCAATCAACTTTGATGTCTAAAAGTTAAATGCAATGTCATTCGTTATTTCTGACTTTTTAATTCCTGTTCTTTTATTATTCTCGCTACTTAATAGAGTTTTTTTTATTTCTCAAATTCTTTCAGATTCAGTAACAAGTAGAGATAGATAGATAGATAGATAGATAGATAGAGAGAGAGAGAGAGAGAGAGAGAGAGAGTGGGGAGAGAGAAAAAGAGAGTGACAAAGAGAGCCTGCAAAAAGAATAATAATACATGGTCTGAATACCGCACGAGGATCGAGACTGACAGTCACCATGTCGTGTTGCTTCTTATAGCCTCTCTGTTGATATCTATCTATCTATCTATCTATTTCTTTCCCAATCTATCTATCCCTTTCCTTATCTATCTATCTATCTATCTATCTATCTATCTATCTTAGTTCATGTTCTAATCTATCTATCTAGCTATCTATCTATCGGTGCATACATTGTTGAAATGTATAATCTGGTTGATTTCGAATTAAGTAAAAATATTTTTTCATTAACTTCCGCCATGAACTTTGCTGAACAATATATTTATTATTTCATTCTTTTGCCATCTTTTGGACATCTTCAGAACCTCTCTCTCTCTCTCTCTCTCTCTCTCTCTCTCTCAACAATGAAACGACCTCTTTGCCTTTCGCAATTTTCTTAGACATTGAATTTTTTCACAATGAGAATTCTGTAAAAATGGGAATGAATAGTATTCTGTCGATACAATATCTTGGAAAAATGGCGCTGGCGTGATAAATCCACAACGAAGCTGTAACAATTTCGGTTTCCTCACTAAAAGAACCTTACTCTTCGGCATGATTCCGCATAAAATACTACTCTTTTGCTGGTAATTTATTCTGGATAGAAGCTTTTCGTTGATTGTTACTTTCACTTGGTCTAAGAAAGTGTATGATCAATCTTTTGTTTTTCACCTGGACGCAGTAGAGGACTGCTTTACAATTATACCATTATAACGCGCGTTGTCTTTTTTCTATAAGAACCAGCTTTTGTTGTGTTTGATGATGATTCATTTCGACGGTTCTGTGCTCCTAGTTGTTGTAAAGTATCTACTTTTCATCGCCTGTCACAGTTTCTTTCAACCTTTGGCTTTTCTCCTGAAGACAGTAGAGGACTTACTTGTAATTCCACCATATACACACCATCGTCTTCTTCGAATGAATACCGGCTATCTTTTGTGATACTCGCTGTTGTAAAGTACCCACGTTTCATCGCTTGCCACAATTTCTTACAAACACGGACTATTTTCGTTACATTTGCGTAGTAAATCGATCATATTTTTTTATTTTTTCATTAACTTACAAGTCATCACAACGCTGCTAACATAAATAAACTTGTGCCATATTTTCCATTGATTAATTTCGGTTATATCATTGATTAATATTATCTAATATCTTGGTTTGAGTAATAAATGAAGAACTGCTCTTTTGTGGAACGAAACTCCTGTGTGAGTGTTTCCCTAGGAACTACAATTTCAACCGCTTGAATCAACGATCTATCGTTATCTACCCTCTTTATCCTTATAATCTTCACTTCCTACTGCCCCCTCTTTTATTTATGTCACACAACTCACTCATTAACGTCATTTTAAGGGTATGTATCTACATTGAGTAGCCCTTCAGCCTTGTATTCGGTGAATTCTTGGATGAACATTTCATTTACAACCATTCTTTATAAACTGATTTTTTTATTAATCTTTTGATTGTCATTTTTACCTTTCTAATATAAAAAGCTTATTTTATTTCAAAATATTAAACTAAAATCCACAACAAAATTAGCACACTATTTAATTTCAGAAACAAAAAATGATCACCGATATGACAGCCGTGACAATAAAATAAAAAGCGAACTTTTTGAAGAAAATTAATTAAAACTAAAGGTTATTAATGTCATCAAAAAAAAAAAAGTTAAAAAATGCAGGACGAAATATTTTGGAAAGCTGAAGTGGATCGAAAAGAAAAAAGACGAATGAAATTATGGAAGACTGAAAAGATTATTTAGAATAAAAAGAAATAAGTAAAGAAGTAATTAAAAAATGAAACGAAAAAAGAAACGATATGAATTAAGTTAGAATAAAATGAATATTTAGATTAGAAAGAAAAAAGAATATCGCAATTGAGAGTAAGAAAGAACAGAAAAAGCTAGATTTCAACTACAAGAAAGAATTGGGAAAAAATCTATTGGAAATGAGTAGAAACTGCTGAATGAGAATTAAAAGAAAAAAAATCTGTTAGGAGAAAATAAATTAGGAAGGATAAGTAGAAAAAAACGAAGATAAAGAAAGGCTGAACTGAATAAATGAATTGCCAAACAAATGAAGGAAGGTTTTGGGCGAAGACGAGATACTGATGGAAGGACGACAAAACGATCCAATTGAAAAAAAAAAAAAAAAAAAAACAGATATAAAGATATTGCCAGTAAAACCCAAAAAGGGGATTTTCTCGGCATTCTATTTTGGCGCGCAACATGGAACCATCAAAAAATGGCAGGGAATGACGTCGGCCATGACATCATCAGCTTAATAGAAAGAATAAAATGAGAAAACCAGAATCGGTTGAACTGGATAGAAATTAAGACGGTATGTTTGAATGAGAAGGAAAAGGATGATGGGGATATTCGTCAAAATCCCAGCGTGTTGAAATAAATGACTCCCTTGAAAATTCTCAACGATCCCATAGAAGCGGGAAATTAGGTTTGCTGGTCATTTTCTGCATAGGACTATTGCTAGAAAATGGCTTTGGTTTGTGCCGAGAATTGAAAACGGGAGGGAATCGAAATTTGGTAGCGGAATCGGGAATTTATCCTATTGTGCGTCCGAATGAGATATAAGTGAAAATAATGGTCGAGAAAAAAAAAAAAGTGAAAAAAAGAAAAAGAAATAGAAAAAAATGAAGCAGAAGGCAAAGATTTGAATACTGAAATTAAGAAGAGTGACAAAGACGGAAATCTTGGGCAGCCATAAATGAAAGGAAAAGGACAAAAAAAAAGAAAAAAAGGAAAGGAAATGACTGGAAGTAAGAAGAGAGAGAGGGAGAGAGAAAGGAAAAGATAGTGCAGCCTATTCTATGTTCAATTTCCTTATTTCCTATACTAAATTCATTATAACTGATCCATACACAGAAGTTTTTAAAGTGATTAGTAAAAAAAAAAGGAGTGAAACTAGAATGGTAGATATAAAATGTAAGAAAATGAATTAAAAGGAGCTAAAAATAATAAGAAAAATATATACAGCCTTGTAAAATCTGTGACAACGATGTAGAAATAATCAGAAATTAAGTCACGTGCGGCATAATGATTTACAAAGCATAGCTCAGATGCGGCACAAGGCTAAAAGTATGGGGTATCCAGTGAGGGTCGAACTCACTACAGTCGTAACTGAACCAGTGAGATAACTTGTTAATCATTCCACCATTTCGAAGTGCCCAAAGTATATGTGAGGCATAAAAAAAAAAAACTTGCTAATTCTCCGTTCACGCAGCAGCAGCAGCAACAACAACAACAACAACAACAACAGCAGCAGCAGCAATAATAATAATAATAATAAAGGGTGTTTTTTTAAGACGGATTATATATGTGCGTTTTATTATGACGGATCGATGTCAGCAGTAAATAAATCAGTGTTAATGTAAAACATTATTCATTTCTCTATTTGGATTATGTTAAGTCATGGCAATTATGGATGAAAAATAATATCGCCCAAATGTCCGCCAATTCTGAAAAAACAAGAAAAAAATCATCGGACGCTTAAACTTAATTCAAATTTAAAATCGGTCCAAGTTATTGGAACACCTTTTAATAATAGAAATCAGGCATTTTATTTTCTCCAAATATCTAGTTGCTCACGCTCCCAGTCAAATAATTAACTTTCATCGTCGGGTCCTTTCAAACTTTAACCAACATGTCACCTTCCACGATTTGTGCTTTGCCTCTTCTGATTCTTCCGCGTGTTGTAACTCTGTCCTCTTAGTATTTCGGGTCACGCTGTAATGTCTCTTGATAATTCTTTTCATTCGTCTATTAGACATGAACCCACATTCACAAAACTTCTTTCTGCGACTAACCTGTATTTATTGGGATTCATTTCGCTATTTACTTCGTGATGTGCCTTTAGTCTTCCTATCGAAAATTGTGCCTCTTGGGCGAAAGCAGTAACGAAATCTTTTGTGCATTCTCGTAAATACCAGATAAAAACTGAATTTTTTTTCCTGCATGTTCAGCCGCTATAGCCCATTGGAATCACTTTTTCTGGCTCTGATCATAATAGACGTTCCTTTGCGTCTGCTCGTAATAAGTGCAAAGTTTTCTCAATGGACTAACTCTTTGTTCGCTGATAGAATGAGTCACCGTATAGCCTCCCACAAGTTTTGATCTCGTAGAGTAGTTGTAAACAAAGATGAGTCTTATACTTAATATCAAAAAGACGCAGCTGACGTTTCTGGGACACATAATGAGGACGAAGGGTCTGGAGAATCTGATACTCACAGGTCGAATAGAAGGAAAGAGAGACAAGGAAAAACAACGCGTGACATACCTGGCGAATTTAAGAAAGTGGATGACAGAACGAGGTCTGGGGGAGGTGACAGAGGGAAAGAACTTGTTGAGAGCTGCAAGGGATAGAAGGAGGTGGAGAGCCATGATCGCCTACGTCCTGAAATTACATGGCACCAAAAAAAGAAAGAAAGCACTCTGTAAGAGCGTGTTAAAAAACAGTAAGCTCTCATTACGCCCTGTCTTCGATAAATTCAGCGAATAAAACTATGCTTTGACCGCAAATTCTCTTCCAATTCTAATCTCGACATATTATGAGTTCATTTGCTTTCCGCTTAAAACTGAGTCTCTACTGTGTGATAAGCATATAACTGCGTCAATGGTTTTCGCTATCATCGTCAAGCTTACCCGCCCCAAAAGAATATGTACTTGATGGTATCCGTTCAATTATATTTCATAAATGTCCTCCTGGGCTGAGGCCTGTTTTCTTCAAGCTTTGATGCTTTGTATTTTTCTTGTTTTTAGGATTGTTGGAAATCATCTTCTGTCGTTCCTGCTTTTAAGAACTCTGAAAAACCGACTGATTCTTCTACCTATCACCCGATTAACCTTCTGCCTCTTTTTGGTAAAGTACGAAAGAGAACAATCAACTACAAATTGGTAAAGTTTTTCACCTTGAATGGATTTCTTTTACAAAAACAATATGGCTTCTGTTTCCCTATGTCAGCCGCTAATGTGTTGAGCGTTATTGCTGAGTCTATAAAGCTTTAGATAATGGCAGACCTGGGTCTGTTGATTTAGATATTTCAAAGGTGTTTGACAGGGTTCGGCATATTGCCCTTCTCTGAAGGGTTATCGTGTTTCTGGGCGTTTCATTAAATTGTTTCAATCTTTCTTATCAAACTGCATAAAGAATGTTGTCTTAAACAGTACCTCCTCTAGACCATTTTGTATTAATGACTGATGACTTTATTCATGGGCCCACTGTTAAGTATTTTCATTAACGAGCTTCCTGATGTAATCATTCCCCGACTCGATATCTAAGCGGAGGACACAAATATTTACTCTTGTTTTAATAAGTTAGATAAGCTTGATAACTTCTCTTTGGCAGCTGATCTAAAAACTGACGTACAATCTGTTGTTAACTGGGGCAAGGAATGGCTTGTTAATTTTTACGTCTCCAAAACGAAACTGCTCTCTATTAATCATATGAGATACCTCTCTTTGCCTTCCATCGGCATGACTGATGCTAACCTGTAGCAGAGAGACACATTGCGCCTTCTTTGACTAATGTCCTCGACTGAAATGAAGTGGAAAGACCATATTAAATCTATTGCCAGGTCAGCTGCTGAGAAAGTTGGTTCACTGTGTCGTGCTAGACATTTTTTCTTTCTTGAATCTATCTTGCATATCTGTAAGTCTATGATTCGTCCAGGCTTAGAATATTGCTGCCACGCATTGTCCAGAGCTTCTGCTAGTCATCTAGAGACATTAGATAAAATCCAATGAAGAATCAGCAATATTATTGGTCCTGATCTGGCGTCTCGGCTACAGTCACTTTCTCACGGCTTTGAAACTGCCTCCCTGTGCCATTTCCATAATTACTTTCACGGTAATTGTTTGGATGATCTTTTCGTTATGGTACCTAGACTTTATGAATTTAAGCGAACTACTAGAATGGTGATGAGGTCTTATCAATTTAGGGTTGATTTGGTTAAGATGTCACCGTAATTTATATGCTAACAGGGATCTTACTTATGGTTCCATGCTTTCGAAACAAATTTAATCTTCAAAAATTTAAATGCAATGTCAGTCGCTATCTGCTGTCCTCTTCATTACTCTTCCTTTTTTCCCACTCGTTAGTAATGTTTCGTGTGTGTGTGTGTGTGCGTGTGTGTAAACAAATTGTATTAAATATAGATGTGTTTATTTGTCTTGATAAAGTCCCGAAATGCCGAAACGCGCCAGTTAAGATAGGTTTCCCTTTTGTCTTTATTCATGTGTATATTTATATCACTAAATCTACTGACGAATAAGAAAAATAACTTTTATTTTACACATGTATATTTTACATATAATCTTCCTTGTCAGTGCATTTAGTTTAATAGTGTATATTAGTGACATTGAAATTTTCAGACAAAGATTCAGATGGCGGTTGTATTAATGCATTTTTCTATAATAGATTTGTTTTTCTTTTTACAAAATAAATTAAAACGTATGCTTCCTTCTTTTGTTGAAATTCATTAAAATAAAATTGTATCCCCTCCCACTTTAGTTGTCTACTTAAAAAACACAAAATCATTTTCCACAATTCACTTTGCATCAGGTGTATTATTATTCACAAATATATATCTGATAAATGGCAATTGCTAAGTCAGAGAAACTCTGTTTTATATGCATCGAATAGGGTGTGTTAATGTGTTTATGAAAGCGTCAAATAGTGTGTGCTTGTGTGAGTGAGAGAGAGAGAGAGAGAGAATGTGTGTGTGTGTGTGTATGCGTGTGCGTGTCTGTCTGTATATGTCTGTGTGTTACGAATGAATGAAAAAGGTCTACGAATCTATGTAGTAGATTTATTGCTGTAGCTTTATGCAATATCAGTTGTTTGCCGATCGTCTTCTGGAGTCAGAGTTACACAGACGGTCTCTTCTGTTTTCCCGCGATTTCTACATGTTTTCAGATTGTGCACCAGTTTTCTATTTTAAATATTTATTGAAATGTTTTTTTTTTTTGCTTTGTTTTTCTTTACTTATTTGCTGTTGTTTTTGTATTGTTTTTTGTTTTTTTTGTTTTTTATGTTCCTCTTTTTTAGATTTCAGTTGCTTTTTTAGCAGGGGATTTCTTGGGAATGACGCAGGTGGCAGAACGGGCGAAGACGGACGTAGAAAAAAAAACGAAACAAAACGAAGAATCACCGGGAATATCTTGTAAGAGGGAAATGTGGTGAGTGTTGATTCTTATTTTTCGTTTCTTTGTTTTGGAAACATTTTCTGAAGAGAGAAATGGAGAGAAGTGGAATATTCCTTTATTTTGCCCTTTTTTTGTTTCTTTTTTTCTATTTAAATAAAATTTATTTTTCGTAAGCTTTAAAATTTGATCCCTGTGCATACATACATGATCCAACGACACCCCTAACAAACAAACACACACATACATATGTGTTTGTCGAATGTATAATAGCATCCGAAACAAAAAGTGAAACCATATATATATATATATATATATAAAATATATATATATATATATATATATATATATATATATATATGCACTTCATTTTCTTTCTGATTTAAATTTTCCTATCTTTCCACCCCGTAGCAGATGCCTTGTTGCCATTTCTCACACTGGTTCGATTTAATGAGGCTACCTCAACTAATTTACAGTTAATGTAACGGAAAATTACTTTTTGGGCCAAGAAGTAAGAAGATATTTTTTGTTGTTAGTTTTACTTTTATACCAAGTTTTTGGGGGTTTTTTTTACCTATCGTTTTTTTTTTGTGTGTGTGTGTGTGTGTGTGTGTGTGTGTGTGTGTGTGTGTGTGTGTGTGTGTGTGTGTGTGCGCGCGCGCACGCGCGACTGCGTGCATGTGTGTGTCTTTTAAGACCTGTTTTTATCGTATTATTTGTATATTTGTCACAACGTATCGAAAAAGTGAGATGCATTATTGAAATATTTGTTTATTATTATTTTTCTTCTCTCCAGTCTTCTGGATTGTTTTCACTTTTTTTACTTTTTTTTTTTTTTGGGGGGTACTTTTTATGTATTTATTTGTAATCTATTATATTTTGTTTTTTAATCACTACGAGATTTTAAGAGGCGACTCGGACTTATATGAAATTTTAAAGTATGTCTGACACGTCGGACTGCTGTGGGTATTCAAAGCATGTCTTCACAGAGAATTCATGCCTAAAATACAAACTGAAATAAGCGTCTCCAACGTTCAAATTTCAATGTGCATAGCGTTCAATTCCATTGTGAGCATGTGAGCGAGGTGGGATGTCTTGAAATGTACCCAGGTAGCTGTTTGCTCATACAACGGAGCACCTGATTCGCTGCGTCTAAGTATCCTTAAAATTGTACGTGTCGGAAATTATACATTATTATAACCAGACATTTTTGAGTATATTACAAACTAAACTTTCTGGGACACCCAAACAAACCAAATCTATATCTATTTTTTTTATTCTCGTGTTAATCAAATGTATAATTTAGTTTGTTATTTTTTCTTTGTTACTCCCGTCTAACCAAAGTTATACGTCCTGGGTAAGACGATAAACTACATCCAACAGAAGGTCTCTGATCAGGAGGTTTTGAGGAGCATGGAACCACCTCTTAATTGCTGGTGTTCCTAGGCCCACCCTGACCCGGGGTGGTAGCACCTGTCGGGGTCCTAGCTATGGGCAAAATAGTTAACTCCCACCATGGGGTTAAAGCACTATGAAAATATAAAAATAGGTTTTAATACCAGCAATACTTTTTTGGAAAAATAATTACAAGCAATACATTTTTGAAGAAAAAATATTACCAGCAATACATTTATGAAAAAAAATATTACCAGCAATAAAAATTTTGTCGGCATTAAATAACCCATTGAAGTTGATATGCTCTAAAACAACACACAAAAAAGTTATGACTAGCTTTCTGGCAATATTTCAAACCAATATAATGTCTGCTTATCTATTGTCCGATATAACTTGATAATAAATCACATGAGAAACTTTCATATACTGTTAATCAAAACCAAATCACATGTCTAACCCCAGTTTAGAAACAACAGATATCGAACTCAATATTTAGCCCCTACCCCTACAAATATCAAGGAACTATCGAGATGGTATTATTCAACATACCCCACGACGTCATCCGAACACTTCAGGAATCTATGACATGTCGAGTTTTTGAAATATCATTGCATTGTGACAATGTAGTTTTAAATACATACTTATTTTGAAAGTCTGCTGCAGATATTTTGTCACTAGGCAAATCTCGCAGACTTACTGTGTACCGTTTTAGGGCTTCCATATTTATGATCTTATGTCAGATTTCAATATTCTAAAGAAAGATCTTCATAAGCAAATACCTTAGGACGTTAGTTGTAGTGCTAATATTTGCAAATCCATTGTGTACAGATCTTGCACACGAATAAGCGTCTTCACTCTGTCCAATAAATACTCAAATGGATTCATATATATATATATATATATATATATATATATATATATGTGTGTGTGTGTGTGTGTGTGTGTGTGTGTGTGTGTGTGGTGGACTTTTCCGTCGTATTCGACGTATGAGAGTCAAACAACTCAGTTCCTAGGAACCGACAGGCCAGACACCAGCACATATGATTTGATTATAGTGGTGAAGGCTTTGTGCAGAACCAACCATACTTTTTGAAGGGCCGAATGCAGAGACTTGGTACACTACGTACCACAAGGTCCCAAAACGACCTTCCGCAGGTTTTGCATTCAGAGTTGTCCTTCTCCTAGACTAGTTGCCATCCAAGGCTATAGAACCCAGTCTGCCCTGCTATTTACCCATAGCTGGAGGGAGAGTAAGAGGATTCATACCTTTCCCAAGGGCAATAGCACGTAAGTGAATGTAATGGTTTCCACTCGGCTCTCCGATTCCTCAATCCGAGCCGCTACTCACTACTCCACCGTTCATATATATATATATATATATATATATATATATATATATATATATATATATATATATAATGTATAAGTGCGCAGGTATGCAGAAAATAGAAAAGAACAAGTTGGGTGCATAATCCGGAGTTCCTTAGTATTTTTGTTTTTATTTTTAAGAAGACAGTGCTCCATACAGAAGTAGAGCTTTATTATAATAATATTTTTGTTTAAAAATATGATTCCTTCTTTACATAAGAGTTCTCATGTTTCAAAAAGAAAGCCGAAACCATCCAAATAATTATTAAAATTAAGTTGAATTGAGGTGTTTAGTCCCGTTTCATCTTCAAGCGAAATTTTAGGAATAAGCTATCGAGAGATAATTATTTGGATGGTTTCGGCTCTCGTTTTTTGAAACATGAGAACTCTTTATAGAAGCGAAGGAATCATATTTTTAAACCAAAAAAATAAAAATATATATATATATATATATATATATATATATATATATATATAGAGAGAGAGAGAGAGAGAGAAAGAGGAGAGGCGGGACTGTGTGTTCCAATAACGGATTGATTTTAAATGTGAATTAAGTTTAAGCGTCTAATATCTTTTTCGTTTCCTTTCAGATTTACCAAGTTAAGTATTTGGCAGTTTCGACCATGGAAATATTAACAATCAAACAACGTGTGAAAGTTTTATTATATATATATATATATATATATATATATATATATATATATATATATATATATGTATAAAACAAAAATTTAATATGCAATTATGCTGTATTAATGTTAATATAAAGTCAACTGATGATGGTCTAAAATAGACCGAAACGTCCGACGTTGACTTTATATTAACATTAATACAGCATAATTGCATATTAAGATTTTTGTTTGTTTTTTCTGTATATTTTTCTTCACATACATATATATATATATATATATATATATATATATATATGTGTGAACAATGACGCCGACATCGAGTGGTAACAAAGTGTTTCATATTTGATATGGTATGAAGTCAACGTCCAAGCATCCCCTCTCATAATTACATACGCTCTAATATCGAGCACTTTTTCTCAGAAATATATCATACCGTAAAACTATATTTTGATCAATTTTGGTGTATCAAAAATACATTTACAAACTTTGAGGGCGGGTTCCTGACACCAAAAGAAAGAAAAATATCCATATAGACATACGTCCAAAAGGCCATCGCTGTACCTGAATCCAGCAACTCATAACAAATGTTCAAAATGTCCTCCGTTTGCTTCTACACGCGCATGCACCCGTCGGATCATTGACTGGCGGACCCTTTTAATTCGGTGTCGAATGCTTTCCCATGACACGTTGATGAAGCGTCTCTGCATTATTAATGTCTTCTGTATAAGCCAGTTGTCTTAGTTAACCCTACAGATAGAAAGCCAAACGATTGAGGTCGTGGGAACGTGTAGGCCATGGAACCGTCCTCCACTATCTATGCATCTCTCACGGTGTATGTCAGCCAGTGCATCGTGAACAATGGAGCTCCATCTTGCATGAGGCACATTCGTCTTCGTATTAGCAGTGTACACCCTCTAGCAGGACAAGCTATGGCCATTTGATGTATACTGATGCTTGACTCGTTTCCGACAGCCTGTAGAAAGTGTCCTTTGTGGTCAGGCGTACAGGCGAACCTCGGTCTTCCTCCGTCCATAGCTTGTGGTGCCACGGATCCTGTCTCAGCAACGCGTTGATATATAGCAGCAAAGGTTGGATGGCTCGGCTGCCTTTGGTCAGGAAACGCTATCTGATACAGCCGTGCAGCCTCGCTACAGTACCATTAGCTCTGCCATATGTAAAAATCATATCTGCCTGCTCATGAATATCCTGCTATTGTTAAACGGAACACTTCTCAGTTAACCCACTACTACACACGTTAAACATTGTAAACAGACTAGCCACAAATGTACACGAATGGCAAATATAACCTAGCCTGCCTGACAACACAACACCATCTACCGTAAAGTTCCAAGAAGACGTGATGTGATTCCTGGTGGCTGACAGAAAAGGTTCTCTGTGGTGGTTAAATGAAAGCAGTTGAGATATATATAAATATTTCACATATATTTATACAACAGCTTGAAATTGGAAAAACGAGAGCATAGTTCCAATTTCACTCGAGTTCGTTAAATTTACTTACACGGAAATAACATTGAGAAAGGTACGAGCCAATGAGTTAATTAGTAGGAATTGTATCAGTAAATCATTATTATCTCCAAAATATTCTTGCTAAAAATATTTTTTGGCTTTACATGACCAGCAAAAGGTTAACAAACCGTAAAAAACTAATCCATCAATCAATGTATTAAATGTGTGTGTATTTGCATCACTAAATCCACGATGTATGAGAAAGAATTACTTTTATTTTACATGTATATTTTCAATATCATCTTCTTCTTTGAAAATACAATTTAATTCAATAGTGTATATTAATTGCATAGAACATTATACATTGAAAATTTCAGATCAAAATTCAGATATGGTGACTGATTTATAAGTCCATCATCCTATAGTCATTTCATTTTTTTTTACAAAAAATTAAAACATATGCTGCTACTTTATTTTGTTGAGGTTCATTAACTTCAGTCTTCAGGTGAATTATCATTGACAAATCTATGTGATAAATGCGAATGTCAGTGTATCAGTATGTCACTGTTTTCAATTAAAGGGAGACAACTCTCTAACTTTCAGTAGCTCATGTTACAGAAATTTTGGATTCCCTAGTTTTCAATACTGCGATTTTTTAACGTGATTTTTTGCGACGAATTTTTTTGTAAGATAACAATTTTTCTAACTTGGAAATAAATTTAGAAATAATCGAAATTAATTGGGAAATTCAGCGAAAGTCACACAGGAAATAAAAATAACTGTTTGTATGGACAGTAAAGATCTACGTACATCAAATTATCTTTACATTAAGTGGCGCAGAAGAATTATCGTTGAACTTTTAAAAGCTAAGCTTAAATATTAATGCAATACTTAAATGCAGCGATCAATTTGAGTTCTTCTGCAGTTTATTATTGCCTATCGCATACGGCAGCAGGATGCCTCGCAAAAAGAAATCTCCGCCAACAGAGGACCAAATTGCAATCAAAAAAGTCAGGGCTGCAACGAGGAAAAGAAAGTCCCGTGCAACCGACAGAGCAGTAGAGCTTCCAATGCTGAGAATATGCAAAGACATAGGGACTCTCAAACTCCTAAACAAGCTGAAGTCCTAATCAAGAGTCCTCAGCTGGATATATATATATATATATATATATATATATATATATATATATATATTAAGAAATGGACAAAGTCCGACAATTTATTTATTAAAGACATTTTATGTTTAACGTTCCTTTTTTATAGATACAAGTATTTAAGTAAATGCTCTGTTTATAATAAACAGTATATATATATATATATATATATGTGTGTGTGTGTGTGTGTGTGTGTGTGTGTGTGTGTGTGTGTGTGTGTACACCCTTGTGTAAATTAATTGAAACAACCGCTTTAGTTTTCTTTCTTTCACCATACGGTCAGTTTTAGACCCACTGGAGGGATAGGGTGTAATCGATTGTATTTTATCCTCAGCTTAGGTAATTTGCAATGGTGTGCAATAATATAAATCTATTTTCGGGGTATATGATTAAATTTGTTTGGGCTTGAAAACTATTTCATCAGACGTGACTGCATCAGATTTCTATCACGCCTAGACACTATTACCTCGACTGCCGATTAGTTGTCCTACGGCTATTGTCTGCGATGGACGTTACTCCAAAGAATCGTATGAAAATTGTAACGCTGTACGAATACACTGGCAAGCTTTAGCAGTGAGCAAATCAAGGTACTATAGATTGGCCCGGAAACTCTCCTGATTTAAATCCATTCAAGAATCTTTGATCAATCTGCAAGGAAGGACTTTATGGAATGTACATACGAAGTACTCACATGTGTACTGGGTCATGTTTTATTAGAAAAATACGAAAAAATACTAAATAATAACGGAATTACTCGTTTTGTTTCAATTAATTTGCACAAGGGTTTATATAAATCTGTAAAAGACAGTTGTGATTTTTTTTCACTGGCTTTACAGTATGCGCCTCGTCAGGGTTATATACCTATTTCTAATTCAGAGTTACCCTTCTCCATGGGTGGTTGCCAAGCACGACATGGGAGCCCAATCTGCTCTATTATTTTGCCCACAACTAGAGAAATAAATTCATAAACTTTAAAAGAAATTTTGTGCAAAAAATGGTTGAACGGGCTTCGGCCAGAATTCGAACTCGCCTCGCCGAATTCTCTTTGTGAGTCGCAAACCGCTACGCTAGAAAACATCAGCGGTTTTTATATGCACGTTTAACATACACTAGTTCACAGTTCATTCCTCGCGTGAATGAACACGTTACGTTATAATGCATATGGAAGAATTCGTGTGCATCCATATGAGTCGATTGGAATACAATGTGCAAACGCATACGAGAACTTTCCCAAGTAATCCTATACGAGCACACGTTTTCGGACAAATATTTGATCAACGTTTGTTTTCGTGTGGTGAATGCGCATGCGTATGTGTGGGGGGGGGACGCCCGCGTGCGCGCGCGCGTGTGTGTGTGTGTGAGTGTGTGTGTGTGTGAAACTTGAGTGGCGGTTTTGGGTGCTTAGAATAAAGCGATAAGGAATCTTGTAATTAACGCTGCGATTATTTCAGCGCTGAAGTCATGGGCGAGTATTTTTTTTTTCTTTTTTGCCCCAAAATGCTTCGTGCTGTTTGTCAACTCCCCAAATGAAGAACGTCGGATTCGAGGAACGGCCGCTGCCCTTCGCCCTGCCATCTGATGACGACATTGATTAATGATCTTGGAATTAGCGAATAATTATCTTAATTCAATATCGAACCAAAGACAAAAACAAATTCTTCACATTCTCTAATTCCACCTCCCCTCTAGATTTTTCTTCTTCGTCTTTCGTCTTCTATTTTGTTCAACTACGTATTCTTCACTCCTACCACTTTCATCTTCTTTATTTATTGTTCTCCTATGGAATCTTCTCTCTCCTTCTTTCATCGTCTTCTTCTTCGCCTTTTGACTTTTTTCTTTTGTCTTCTACTTTATTTTTGTTCTACATATTCTTATCTTTTTCATATTCTTCTTCTCCTTCTTCTTCTTCTTCTTCTTCTTCTTCTTCTCTGCTTTATTTCTCCTTTTTTTCTACGCATTCTCCTCTTCTTCTTCGTCATCTTTATCTTCTTCTCTTCTTCTTCTTTTGTCTTATTTCTCTTTTTCTTTTACTTCTTATTTTTGTCTTCGTTTTCTTTTTTCTACGTATTCTTATATTCTTCTTCACTTCCTTTTTCTTCGTCATCCATTTTATTTCTCTTTTTTCTACTTCTTCCTCCCTTCTTTTTCTTTTTATTCCTCTTTTTTCTACGTATTCGCCTCTTCTTTTTCTTCTTCTTCATTTGTTTTATTTCTTTATTCTAAT
>CAHIKZ030002168.1:1215000-1375000 GCA_903632075.3 Acanthosepion pharaonis
TTTCACATTTAATATTTACTTTCTTCATTCCTCTTTTTTTATTTCACTATTTCTCTCTTAATTTTTTGTTTTATCGCAGTCTTTTAGTTTGACTTTCTTTCATTTTTTTATTTCATTTATTTATTTTTATTTTCTTTCTTTATTTTTCTTTTATTTTCTTTCTTTATTTCTCTCTTTTTATTTTCTTTCTTTCCTTCTTCCTCTTTTGTTTCTTTTTTTATTTCTCTGATACATTTTTTCCAAACAGCAAACATTTTTTTAAGAAATCGATTCGTAAATTGTAATTGAGAAAGCATCAATCAATTTTAATATTATTTTTCAATAATGTCATTGAATAACTCGGGTGCCCTTTCCTCAAAATGAAAATTCTCTAACTAAAGTTTCGATATTTGACGCGTGAGGTGGATAACCGTTCATTTTCGCCATATAAAAGATTCATAAAAATAAAGTAATTGTAGAAGGCCTTTACTCAGCTTCATCTGATTAAAACACAAGTCGATATGGTGAATATGGCATAAGAAGATTTTATTGCGGCAATATTCAAGAGCTCTGTCCACCTAGGAAATCAGCATTTCAAATCATTCATTTTACCGAGCACTGACACTATTTAGAAATGTATGATTCAATCCAATCTTAATCTCACTATCTGTTATGATGTTGATTCAGGGTTACTAGAGACAAACGCCAAATAACACGTAACAATAAAAAGGGTTTTAATAGGTTGATAAAAAGGTACAGAAATCGCCTGAGTAGTCAATAACTAGCTCAGCTAAGAACTTCTCTGTCTCTCTCTCTCTCTCTATTATTTATAGTATTTATCGATCCACCCACGAGGATTGAATATGGCACAAGGCCGGTTTAATGTGGGTATCTCCGAGCCCGTAGGCGCGGCCAAAAATATAGCCTTTGAACCCGCCTAGACGGGTCCAGGCCCTGTCAACCTCCCCGGACGAAACCCCGCCCCTCGGCAAAGCATCGTCCGGGTTCCTCTCTGTTAACGCAGAGAGTTCGACAGACGTCGCTTACAGTCAAAGACTGTATCACGACTCAGCTAGACTCGAAGGTCTTACCCTCTCTGTCTATCTGTCTTTTTTCATGTCAACTGACATGCTACTATTTAAAGTCTTTGTTCACAGACGCAGACAAGTTCATCTTTAAGAGGGGTGGTAGGTTTCCGACACAACACTATCTATGTTATTTTATATACATCTGTCTAGGTTGACTGTGAGAATACCACCTTTTGCCTCCTCTTTCAAGACAATGTGTTCTGCCCCAGAGTGGGCGTATGACACGGTCGCGTAGTCCGAGTCATACACTTGCGTAATCTTGAGCCTTAAGGCAATTAAAGCCCTGAAGAAGACGAACTCCCGTTCATAATAAACTCCCGTTAATAACCAAAAGATTAAAAAGAAATAAACATATATAACACACACTATTTACATTATTCGAACTATTGTCATCTTTATTGATATATTTATCACAACGTTTTGGCCGTTGTATGCTCCGGCCTTCTTCAGGTGGTTGGAATGTCGAACTGAACCCTTTATTTCGCTTGATGGGGTAGACTGTTCTAGTTCCACGTGCCATGTCTAATAGATGTCAGTTATCTCCTGTTAATTCACCCCTCCAAGTTCTCCACTACCTTAACCAGGTATTGAACTCACACTGTCACTGGATCTAACTAATGCCTTTATCGACTGTGCCATGTGTTCTTAAGGATATTCCAACCACCTGAAGAAGTCCGGGGCGTACAACGGCCGAAACGTTGTGATAAATATTGCAACAAAGATGAGGACAATAGTCCGAATAATGTAAATAGGGTACATAATACCTCATCTCAGAAATATAGACAGATAGATATAACACAGTTACACCAAATTTTGTATTGGAGAAAAGGAAATTGAACATAGAATATGTTTCGTCAGAGGTAGTTTCGTCTAACACCCTAAATTTCGACAAAACCAAAATATCTACCTGAAAACTAGTCATATTCTTAAACAGCCACATGTGATATAGACTTTCAATATGTCATACATGGTGCCAAACCTGTTCAGAAATATCTAAACTGTCAGCTTTCTAAAATCAATTGTTAAAATGGCTTTGGGTAAGTGAAGCCTGGGGGTTTTGGCATAGACCATCCATCTTTCAACACTGTGGACTGGTGCTACAGATTCACAAAGAACTGTACCAAATAGAAGAAATCCCATCACTTGAGGACTGCCAAGAACAGCAACAACTAAAATGAATATCACATATATAACTCGAAAAGAAAATAATGACATAATCAAGATGTTGATATTCCACAGTACTTTAAATAAAAAGTTAGGAGGGAAATCTTCATCAATACTGGAATGGCCGATAAAAGCCAATGACCTTGGAAAGCTATTTTATAAATTTCAATTGACACTAGTAGTGGCTGCTCGGTCAATGAATGTCAAATCTTTCCTAGTAGGATGATATTACCATTACTATTACACGCTTGATAAGAAAGTATGGTTGAATAGCTAACCCATCTCTTTTACTCTACGATTTAATCAGAAAGATCGTAGGAAAAAATGGATTCATAACATTACTAATGGCATTAGAACTAAATATTAACAGCCTCAGATGGTATTTGAACTGGAATTCTCGATTCCGTTACGCCATTTTGTATCTACAAGCTGCTAACTAGAGCAGAAAATAAAGTTATAAACGACAAGCTATAACAAAAAATCCAATAACAAACTAAAATCACATCCAGTTATTTTGACAGGGAATTTAAGTTCACGATGTCGTCTATTTAATTCTTCAATTATGATTCTTTCATGGTAACTTATGTACTTCGATCCTCTTTCCCTATTATTAAAATTGTTTAGAAAAATCCTCTATTTTCCAAACACATATTCAAATTTGTTCCCATTTTTCATAGCCACAATTTCCAAAAAGATTGGATGTCCGGGTAGGTAACGGATACCGGCATGGAAATTGAATCTGAGTCTAAATTCCGGGTTAATCGATAGCGTTTATAAATATCCTTGGAAAAGGTATACACGAGTCTCTTCTCCCGCTAGCTTGGGGTTAAATAGTCAGATAGACAAGTTTCTCTAGTTTTTGTTAGCAATGATTATTAGAAAAGGACATATCTAAAATTTAAAATGTGGCGAAAGCAAATGGAAACCAATTCTCTATATTTTTCCAAGAATATAAGTTTTATTCAAATTTACACCACAACCCCACACCGCTGAGAGTTCTGTCCTCCATGACTTCTAAATGCGTATGTGTCTAGACAGCGTCACATAATCTGTGTCCTAAGCTAAATTCAGAGTTCTCTTGACAACGCATAGCTAAAAAAAGAAGAGGGTTTTGAAGAGATGTGATCGCCTGTTATGTAATGGATGGCTTGGGAAAAATTTCAGCGCAAATTTATATTAGGTTATTTTTAAAAAAAAAAAAGGAAAACTTAATTTAACAATTTATTATGACTATCGCCAAACAACAGACGGTTTTATGTGACAAAGCTTTTAAAATTCGACCCCTCAGTGAGAAAAGTCAACACGGGTCAGGGACACACCAGGCTTTCACGAGTGAATACAATCGACCAGTGCTAGTTATAATTAGGTCGAGAATCTGAAAAATCTGAAAAGATGAAAATCCGCTAAATAAATAAATGACGAAGGACTTCCGATTCGAGATGGTTCGGGAGAAATCTGGTCCTTTCTACGTGATTCTAGAAGCGTCTCAGGACGGAACCATAAGTGTTCGACCACAGAAAAGGCGAAATATCATAAGACGAGTTTTGGTATGAATTGGCGGACGGCAGAGTTTGCTGTAGAGTTTCGTGGAGACAATTAAACTAGCAGGGGGAAGATTGTAAGCGAAACGTACGAACTGAGACTTGGGTCGGCCGGTTGCGAAAGGAATTAAGATGTCACCCATCTAGAGAGCAGTTTAATGACCTGCAACCAGGACTGTCATTTGTCCTCTCTCTCTCTCTCTCTCTCTCTCTCTCTCTCTCTCTCTCTCTCTCTCTCTCTCCAATTCACACGAGCGGAAAAATAAACTTGGAAGAAATCAATCTAGACCTTCAACAAATTTGCGTTCCCATTTTTTATATATATATATAAGATGCAGTAACGCAATTTAGTTCCGTCGTAAGAGACCCCATCACACGTCATGTTTTAGGGCAATGAGTGGCACTGTAAAATGACTTCTGAGAGATTATGGCATTTAAAACAAAAGTAAAAAGAAGGTAACAATTGTTTGATAGTCGCTAAGTGCATTCAAGAAGTATACAAACTATTGAGATACAAAACTCGAAAGCCATTCCAACACTAATCCTGAATTTGGTTGTCCATTCGATAAGAGAATACCAAGTCTTGAAAACTTATAGCCGTAAATTCAAAAGCAACAAATAGATTTATAACTTCATCGTTGATTATCTATAGATGAAGTCACTTCACGGTGCAATGCGCAATGCGTTCGCCAGTTGGAGAGTAAGGATTGGCTTAATTTCTTCCAAGCTCCGAAGCGGTCACTCCTTTATATCTAGTTTATTTTCGCTATGACCACCGTCTTCGAACTACCTTTTATTACTCAAAACAATTCTAGCAATTCATAATTCCTCGAGGCTATATATGTCCCAGCTCATTTGTAAACATCGACTTTAAACTGGAAAATAAAACTTTTAAATTGAATCTTCTTTTTTATATCGAATGATTGCAGTTAATAGGAATATACAGAACATGTCTTAGAATGGAGATTCCTATGGAGAAAATTTAAAGATCTATGTGGAAAAGATATCAGAATATTCCAAAATTTATACTGGGAGCAACCACTTTCAAACGGATAGAAAATAAATTGAGCAGCTATAAAAAAAAAAATAGAAAAAGGGTTGAGACAAAGATGTGCCTTCTCACCAGATTTATTGAACCTTTACAGCGACACCAGTGTAAGGGAATTGGAAACCCTACCAGGATGGATTATTGGTCGGCGGAATATTAACAATATAAGACACGCAAATATCACCATGTTAATGGCTGACCCGAAAAAAGAAAACAACAGGACGACCTAGACGAGGTGATAGAAGAAAGCGGGAAAAAAGTACTAACTGCAAGAAGTCTGGTAATCAGCTAGAGAAAAAAAAAAGATCTGAGTTACAAATTGGAGATATAAACATTCAGCAGTCATAAAAGTTTAAATATTTGGGGAGCGTTTTAACAGAGGATGAAAAATACGACACCGAGAAGCGAACATGCATTGGACTAACGAAAAAAGGATTATAAGCAAATTGATGAGAAACGGAAAAATGTTAGAAAAAGAAAGAAAAGAGTGCAGATTTGCTGTGATATTCATCCGCTTCTATGGCAATGAATGTTGGACAATTTCTATGAGTTAAAAAAGACAAGCAACAGAAATATAAAGTTCTATAGAGGAATAATTAAAATTCCATTGACGGAGTGAGTATGCAACAAGGAAGTCTTAAAGAAAATGGCAGCAGAAAGAACAATTATACTCAAAATCTGGAAAAGACAACTGAAATTCCTTCGACACATAATGAGGAAGGAGGGTTTGGAAAACTTAAACTTCACGTGGGATATTGAGGATAAGAGGGAAAGACATTGAATAACTTACCTTATGAGCTTATGGGAACGGATGGGATCTCGAAAGTCGGGGGCCTTAGTAAAGGTAGAACAACTGCGAAGATCAATGCGAGATAGAAAGTTGAGGCGTGTATGCCCTGAAGGGACATAGGCCCATATTAGAAGAAGAAGAAGAAGAAGAAGAAGAAGAAGAAGAAGAAGAAGAAGAAGAAGAAGAAGAAGAAGAAGTCTCTTCAGAGAGCAATCCAGAATGCGTTTGATATCGTTCGCCAATTGGAGAGTAAGGATTGGTTTAATTTCTTCCAAATTCCAAAGTGGTCACTCCTTTTATATCTAGTTTATTTTCACTATGACCGCCAGCTTCAAAGTACCCTTTATTACACAAAACAATTCCAGTCTTTCATAATTCCTCGAGGCTATATATTTCTCAGCTCACTTGTAAACATCGATGTTAAATTGGAAAATAATATAAGACCAAAAATCATTTATGAAGATTCCGTTTTTTTCCTATCGAGTGAATGCAGTTAATAGGAACATACAGAAAAGTCTTGGAATGGAGATTCTGAAGGAGAGAATTTAAAGATTTAAAAGTCAGTAGTCTTAAGAAGCAAATATTTAAACGAGAGCCCACCGTAATCCAGTTTTATGTATCCTGGGTAAGACGATAAACTACATCCCCGTCCTGAGTACGACGATAAACTACATCCGGCAACAAGGGTTCTGATCAGGAGGTTTCGAGAAGAGTGGAACCATCTCTTAATTGCTGGTGTTCCCAGGTCTACCCTGACCCGGAGTAGTAGCACCTGTTTGGGTCCCAGCTATGGGCAAATAGTTAATCAGACTGGGGTCAAAACACTATGAAAGTGTAAAAATAGATTTTAATACCAGAAATTCTTTGTAAAAAAAATTATTACTAGCAATACATTATTGAAAAAAAAAATTATTACCAGCAATACATTTTTGAAAAAGAAAATATTACCAGAAATAGATTTTTAAATAAAAAAATATTACCAGAAATAGATTTTTAAATAAAAAAATATTACCAGAAATAGATTTAAAAAAAAAATATTACCAGAAATAGATTTTTGAAGTGAAAAAATATTACCAGAAATAGGTTTTTTGAAGGAAAAAAATATTACCAGCAAATACATTTTTAAAAAATAATATTACCGGCAATAAAAATGTTGTCGGCATTAAATAACCCATTGAGGTTGATATACCGTAAAACAAAACAAACCTAACCATACCAAAGTTTTATACATACAGTCTATCCCTAAAATATTACTGAAATTTGAACATTAATAACTTTCTCGGTAAAAATCTTCTAAAATCTTTTTATATACTTCTGTCCCATAATAGTTGTTATATTTGCATACACATTTCATATACTAAATGCCAAGGAACAAGGCTTACGGCCAAATCACGTAGAAATATCAGTTCCCGTACGATAACCAAAGTTAAGCAACTAGAATCGTGACCGTTTGAGAATACCAAGTGCTGTAAATCTGGATGTGCGGTTGGTGTAATGGATAACGGCTCCGAATGAGAAATCGAAAGGCCTAGTTCCAATTCCGTTCGATTCGTTATATTCAATTAAACGCTGAGACACTTGGTAAAGGTGTGAATGCACTTCTTTCATTCGCTGCTATGAGTTATATGGTAGGATTTGTATCATAAAATTATGTCCCTAAAAATGTTTACAATGATGACATATTTTCTGGCTTTAGAAATCAATATAATGGAACCGGTATTTTGTAGAATTTTATTTTTCAAACCATTTCGAAAGAAAGAAACAAACAAACAAACAACGAAAGAAAGAAACAAACAATCAAAGAGAGAGAGAGAGAGAGAGAGAGAGAAAGAGTGTGAGAGAAAGAAAGAGAGAAAGAAAGCTATATAGGAAATATTGAGAAAGTTATAATGTATTTCACCACGAGGAGATATGAGACAGCCAATTAAGTCAGAACTAAAGTTGATTGGCAGAGACCTGCATTGAGAATTAGTTGATCCTGTTTTCTAATTGACAATGTGTCATTTCTAGTGCGTTTCCGCTTTCCCCGCCTCTCTCTCTCTCTCTCTCATCCCCCCTCGCTTTATCTTCTACTTTCTTTCTCTCTATTTCATTCCTGCCCACTTTCTTCCATCTCTTTCTCCTCCGCCCTCTTTCTATTTTTATCTCTTTCTCACTCATTCACTCTCTCTCAACCTTCTTCTCCATCTTTCTTTCTTTCTTTCTCGCCACCCCTAAAACTCTCTCTCTCTCTCTCTCTCTCTCTCTCTCTTCTCTACTTTTCCTTTCCTTATCTTTCTCACTTTCTCCCTCTTGTCTTTATCACTTTCTCCCCGACCCTCTTTCTCCTCGACCCTCTTTCTCCCCGACCCTCTTTCATGTTTTGTCTCTATCTCAATCCCTTCATCTCTCCCTTTCTCTTCTTCCACTTTCCTTCCCATTTTCTCCCATTCTTTCTCTCCCTTTCTCTCCCACACTCTTTCTCTTTTTGTCTCATTCTCACTCACTCTCTCTCTCTCCCTTTCTCTTCTTCATCTTTGTCTCTTAGTCTTCATCAATAAAAATATTCTCTTTTCTTTCTTTCTTTCTTTCTTTCTTTCTTTCTTCATCTTTCTCTCTTTCCTTACAAATTTCGTCTTCCTGTTTCTATCCCATTTCCCCACCCTCTTTCTGTTTTTGTCGCTTCTTCTTCCTTTCTCTTTCTTTCTCACCATCCATCCCTCTTAGCCCTTTTTTTTCTTTTCACTTTCTCCCTTCTCTTTTTCCTTCTTTCTTCCCCCACCCCTCCCTCTTTTTCTCTCTCCCTCTTTCTCTCTCTCCCTCCTCTCTCTCTCTCTCTCTCTCTCTCTCTCTCTCTCACGCTCTGGTGGCTTGATGCTCTTTGTCATTTGTCTATGCTTACCCTCCTTTCCAGAAGCATGTACTACCGACAACAAAAGCAATCCCCAGTTTTAGCTCGAAAACTTTCAGTTTTTTTTTATGCTATATTTTCAGTAAATAATTAGAACAACCACTGAGCCATATATCTATCCTTTACTTCTCCGAACAACATATGCCACCATCTTGTTTGTTTACATTTCATGATAATAGTATAAAAAATCGTAGCTAGATCATCATTAAATTTTATTAATTTTAAATGACACGTAAAGGTTAGCCTTTGTCTGCTTATAGGTTAGGTGTTGTTATGTATAGACACGCCTCGAAATATTAGAGATGCAAAGCCAAATCTTACCCAATCTTTATTTACGATTTACAATACTTAACGATCGTTGAATGACGATCTAGGTGTTACCAGAAAACATTCATAGCTCTCTAAACTTTCTTTCCTTTGTGACTTTTACTTATGTTTGTTCTTTCAACTTCCTTCTCAGTCCTTATTCTGGTATTTATTCACACAAACTTCTTACAAACTTTATTCATTGTTTCACTCTTCACCTTTTGTTTTCAGTATCGCCTGAGAAATTTCTCCGAGCCTTCTTTCCTCATGTATGCTAGAAATTTCAACTGATTTTATATGAGACAAATTTTCAGCGTTTTTCTGTTTCTGTTTTTCATAAAGAGTTTTTGTTACTCACGTCTTCAGTCTATGGTATTCTCGACATCTTTTCACACGAACCACATTTGTATTGCCTCCACCCCTAAGTCTCTACTTCGTCTGTGAGGAAATACTCCAGCATTCACTGTCATATATGACATTATATAACATTTCAACACCATTTTCTTTGTTTCTAACGAAATTGTCCTGTTTCTTAATACTTTGCTTAGCTTTTGGAAGTCATCTTTCGTTTTTCGAATAAGCCTCGGATTTCTGTGTCACAATTTTCGACCACTGTCAAGACAAATCCCAGTTATATAAATGTTCGTATTTTATTGATTTTTGACTGTTCCTCTTTCTGACAACCATATATTCGTATTAGAAAAGGAATTAAATTAAATATATTTGAAAAATATACAAAACTGTCGGTGTTATGAAGTCTAAGCTATGTTGGCAAGTAAATTTACAATAATTTATTATTGATTTACAGAACCTTCTACTTGAAGTCCTAAATGCAGATAGTCTGTGGTTTTTCTTTTATTGCTTTCTGCAATAAGACACGGACACGCAGAATTACAGCTAAAGAACTGGTCCAAATACTTGTGTTGTTTAATCCCAGATCCAAACGTCGTAACTTCCGGAAAGCTCCTAATAGGTTGCGTTCAATATGCTGCTTCTCGAACCTAACCAGTCTCAACCCGACTCGACATAGGTGTGTATTTCCAGCGATAGTCTCGTGATAGCACCAAATTTGGCTCGCTGGCAACACTCCCGACAGTTCATTATAGCTATGATTACATTCTGGATTACAATAACTCGTCCAAGAAACGTGATTGGCACATCTGAAATGCAATCAAGTTTGCAGTAGATTGGACCCAGCGGCCACGAGTCTTCCAGCGCCTCCGTCACACACATTCACTCGTTTCGACGCCCCTTCGCTAGATTTGCGCACGATTCTCACCAAATTCTTGGCTTATACACGCGATTAGTAAGTACCCCCTCTTCCCTACGCTTCTTGATCAACACAGACGTGAATGTTAGTGTCGTTTCGACAAACTAAATAAAGAAAGCAATGCTTTATTTTTGTCTCGTAGCTTGCGTATCGTACAAGCCTTCATTCTTAACACAGGATTTAAATTATTAGCATTGTAAGTCAACCTGAAACTCTTTTATTTGTATAAAAATATTTCTTCATCATTTGAATTATATTTGATATAATTCCTATAATTAGAGTTCAGTCTATTCTCTTTGGATATTTGTTTAATTGAGAGACATTACACGAATTCATTGGATTCAAATTAAAACAAATTCGTTAACAATTTATGTCATGTAGAAGAAAATATATGCTTTGAGTTTATAATAGGCAAGTCAGTATATATATATATATATATATATATATATATATATATATATATATATATATATATATATATCTTTTTTTTTTTGCAATGAACTGATATGTATGTGTGTGAATGTGTGTGTGTGTGTGTGTGTGTGTGTATACTGTGGTCAAAACCGATCATTAACAGCTTCATGTTTGAACCCAATACACACATAAAAGTTTTGCGTTCACAGATGTCGATACCGAGTGGCAACAGTCTGGTTTGTGCTTGAACGCATTCTCCAACTGTTTATATATGGGACATTATGGGTAGTAAGATGAGTTATTTCTAGTTTATTGTGTTATTCTAATGGCTATGGTATAAGTAGAAACGATGATCTTCCATTATTTTAACGGCTACTGAATAGAAATAATTATGGACTAAAGCGATTATTTTATACTAATTTTCTAAGGTTTTAAATCATTTTTATTAATCATATTATTAATTCCTTCTGGTGAATTTTGGGTTTATCAATTAATTATTCGCTATTGTTATTATAGAATTTATTTCACTGATTACTATTATAACGGCTGCTGCTGATGATTAAATGCATCGCTCTTCATAATACTTGAGCGCTATGGCGACCGGTATGACGTTTATGCGTTAAAGATTCCCTTTCTTTGTCGTGAGCCGATAGGGAGTTAGCGATTCTTACCTTTATGTGAAATTGGTTGAGATTTGATCCCGTATTGGAGCAATCGGATGTCTAGTGACACTGATGAGCCGTGATAGAGCGAAACAGTCTGCCTGTGGATGACTATATATATATACGTGTTTTATTAAAAATGGCTGACATGGCACTACTATTAAGCTTATTTAATTTTTCTTGTATTAACGATATCATCACTCCATATCTACCTACACAGAGCATCATGAATTTTTCTTAACCCTAATACTACAAAAACAAATCAAGGTATTTTAGCGTCACTTGACGTAGACAATTTATTAACAAATGTCACTTGAAACCATCTATATAATCCTTCACTCCGTGTATAAAAATAATTCCGTTCTATCTCCATCCATCAAACCTAATATTCTCAAAAAATTATTGCATTCTTGCACAGTCCTCTTCTATTGCCATAATGGCAATATCTACACCCAAACTAATGTTGTTAGTAAGGGAACGTCAAAACACACTATTTAAAATGTTACTAAACCCAAAATATTTGTCTGCTATATACATGATATGTTTGTTTTAACTAAGAACAAAAATAAATGAATAATCTTAAAACCACATCTGACAAAAAAATTTGCCTATGAATAATAGTAAAAAAAATAAACTTCCATTTTTTAGACGTTCTCGTAGAATTCAGTAGGAACACATTGACCACTTCGTTATAAAAAAAAAAGAACACTAGCAGAAACTCTTCTCAACTTAATTTTTATGAGAGAATGCCCAGTTAAATATGAAATAGCTGTTATAAAAAAAAAAACATCCTCACGGAAACAGACGAGAATTCATTTTCTCGTCACTTTTTCCTAAAAGAACTGAATAATATAAAACAGACGCTAGTTAACAACGGTTTTCCTAACTCATCGATCACCAGATCAGATTATTTCATTCTAAATAGCTAACAGCAATACTGAATATACAGATAAAAACAATAGCATTAACATCTTCTACAAAAAACAAATACGAAATGCATAACCCCACTTGACCAGAAGAAGAAAATTAAAATATCTACTATAAAAAATGTAAAACAGCTAAGCTTATCATCATCAATAACAACACACCTGCAAAATCTAAATTAAGGAGAACCAATATTATTTATGAATTCATTTGCCACTTAAGGAACTGCGTTCCTAATCAAACCAAACTCGTGAATAATAATATTGCACATACCACTACATGCTTATCAAAATAATCACGTTACACCAGTCTGGCCATAGCTAAATTAGGAATCATTTAAACACACACGAAAACCTACCAAACTTAATCCGCAAAATACTTGTAGAAAATACAAGTATAACAGCCTCATCATCATGTAAAAATGACAAAAAATAATCAAAGCACTAATAGTAAAAAAGAAAAAGCTAACACTCAATAACATCAACTATGAACTCTGCCATAATATGCTGACCGTTTTTAGAAAATAAAACATTCCTATAACTGTAGAAACATATATAAAAAGCCATACATTCATTTAAAAGTAAAAAAAAATAAAAAAATCTTCCATGGTAACGGGTAAAAACATTTGAACAATTTTAAAAGTTTATATCTTTTGTCAGTTGTCTTTAATGAAACATGTATAAAAGAGGAATTGCTGCCCAAACATACAATTTCATATATATATATATATATATATATATATATATATATATATATATATCAAAGGAAAAATTTTGAAAAATCCAATAATAATTTTATTTCGACAGGTAAGTTATTAATACCTGCCTCATCTACTTGGATTATACTTTCCACTTACGGATTTGATATTATCTATCTATCTATCTATCTATCTATCTATCTATCTATCTATCTATCTCTCTCCCCCCTCTCTCTCTCTATATATATATATATATATATATATATATATATATATATATATATATATATATTATAAATTAATTGATTTAAAATATGGTTTTTTTTTTCGCACACAGTTCCAACCATGTTTCAAAAAATAGAAGCTAAAAACCCCGAATTTAATTTTGCAATTAAATTAAAAGCATTAGTTCCATTTCATCTTTAAGCGAATTTTGGAGTAACTTTTAAAAATTACCGGGTTTTTAAAGACACAGCTAAAATCACGTTTCCATGGTTACATTCAACTGATGTCAGGTTTCATTGTAAAATACATCCCTACCCTTACCAAATTGTAGCTAATAACTGATACAATGATACTGACATAAGGAAAATCTTGACACCCCTTGTTCAATTTAAGTAGAATATTCTGTAACCATGGAAACGTGATTTTAGCTGTGTCTTTAAAACCCGGTAATTTTTAAAAAGTTACTCCAAAATTCGCTTGAAGATGAAATGGAACTAATGCTTTTAATTTAATAGCAAAATTAAATTCGGGGTTTTTAGCTTCTATTTTTGAAACATGGTTGAACTGTGTAGTGAAAAAAACATATTTTAAATCAATTAATTTATAATATTAATGCTCTGTAAATTTACATTGAGCACTATTTTGTAAAAATAAAATATCTATAAGAACACCGGATTTTATATCTTACTGTTCTTTCTTTTTATTTATATACATATATATATATATATATATATATATATATATATATATATATATATAGGCAGCATATATTCATTCACACGTGTTTCATTGAATAATATAGACATATTGTGTCTAGTTATTTTATACTGCTCCTTTCCAGTTGTCTAATCAATTTTTCATGTCAAGTTAAATTTCATCAAGTGTGGCGCCGACAATATTTTTTAACCCAAGTACTTTCGATCTTTTCTAAGATCATCTTCAATTAAATTACAAATCAAAATTATTGTAACTGCGATGAAATCTGCATTTCCTTGTGATGGTCATTTTTAAAAAACACGAGCGAACGCGCTTCGTTATAGTTGTTTTAAAATTGAAAAAAAATTTAGATTTATCCTTTTATGGACTTTTTTGCAAAATAGCATATATATATATATATATATCCCTTGTGGAAATCCATTCTGGTTCAATGCTTTCCAGCAAAATTTAATCTACAAAAATGTAAATGCAATGTCAATCGCTATCTACTCTCCTCTTTTCTTTCTTCTCATCATTATTGTTTTGATTGTTAATTCTTCCCCAACATCTAACCCTTCATGTTTTATTACTGCCTTGCATGCGATGACACCGATTATATCTGTATATAAGCCCAAAAACTTTTGAATCAAAGGTCTGAAGTTATGAACCGTCGTGTGCATACAGAATTAAACTCTCCTAATTTCATATGAGGCTGAATAAAAAATATGTACATTTCAATTCACCTCTCTCCCACCAATGCATTTACAATACCCTTCCTTTCATTCCCTTTCTTCTTCTTCTTCTTCTTTGCATCCTCCACCTCTCTTCTTATCATACCCAACTTCGTGCAATTGTTTTTTTTTGTTTTTTTTTTAAATAATATAGTGTTCAGTAATAATTTTGTTTAAAAATAAAGTGTTGGGAAATCAAATAATACAAACCGACTGACGATACCCATTAGTTGAAATCAAAGTAGCGGAATCGACTGATCTCAATTTCAAAAAATAAATATATATATATATATGTGTGTGTGTGTGTGTGTGTGTGTGTGTGTGTGTGTGTGTGTGTGTGTGTGTGTGAAAATATATAGAAAATAGGAAGGAACTGGTTAGGTAAATAATCCAAAGTTCCTTAGTATTTTAGTTATTATTTTTTTAAAATAGTGCTCGATACAAAAGTAGAGCATAAATATAATTATTTATTTAAAAATATGATTCCAACTCGCGACATAAGAGGTCTCATGTTTCAAAACAAGAGCCAAAAACTTCAATATAATTATTTGAATTAAATTGAGTTAAAGTGAGCTCTGTTCCATCTTCAAGCGAATTTTTTTGGGAATAACGTATTTCTGAAATTTTAATAATTGAAATCAAAATTTCCATGGTAACAGCTAGGGCGAATTGTTTAAATTGGGGAGGCGGGTGTTGGATGTTAATAATAAGTATCAATATAGAGTTACTTTCATGGATGTCAAGTCAGGGAAAGGTGGGAGTGTCTAAATTTGAAACGGAAGATGTCTTAACCCTAGTCTGGCATGCGTGTCTATGGAGATTTATTTATTTTTTTATTTTATTTATTTATTTTTTTTTTTTTATGAAAGGGATTTGTGCATATAAAAAAACTGCCGTAACGTTTGTTTTTTGACAACTTCATAAAGGGTTATCTTTTTTGTAGGGTATTTAAACTATTTATTTGGGCTATGGATTATGAAAGTTATTATATTGTATGTTTGTTCTTAGCTAATTATTCAGACCATGAATCTGATGATTGGGCTATGGATTAATCAAGTTATTATATTGTATGTTTGTTTTTAGCTAATAATTCAAACCATAAATCTGATGATGTCGACAGAAAACCGTTAACTCATGTCTATTGTTTAATAGATTATTATTATTTAGAAGCTTAATAATGTGCAATTTCTCATGGAGGTACAAAGGGCATGGGTCATCCCAAGTTTTACATATATATATATATATATAAATGTTGCAACTGAGTTATCAAAAACAACAGTAGAAAACCAAAATTGGGTTAACAATAAGTTTATTACCTTTTGGTACAGGGAAACATAATGTAAGGAAGAGAATGTTTAGCCGTGAATAACTACTCGTTATTAGCAAAAAATACTTCTCTTGATGTAAGAGTATTTTTATCTCTTTCACCCAGACTTGTAGAGAAGTATTCTCCCTCAAAACAATAGGAAAGTAAGCTTCTTTTTTTTTTTTAAATAGCGTACATACGGGTAAAAATTATCGGAAAAAGTGAGTTGAAAATTCAACTGGAGTCTTTAAGAATACTTATAGAGAGTGACTTTACCAGTCTCACAGTTCTATGATTTTCAAAAGTTAAATTGAAATGGAAAGGCGAATGTAGTTATTAAATTTTATTTTTTATTTTTTATCAATGTTTTCTTTTGAACCATCTTTTGCCTTTGAAAACCTTTTTTGTTATCCACTCTGTAAATTTTATTCGTATGTTCTTCAACTCCAACATCACAATTCTTTTCGAATAACAAAGAAACGATAAAAAAAAAAAAACATTCTTCAAACAAGAAATTACGTACAATTATGCTCAGACACCGACATCGCCGGAGATCGTTTTATATATAAGTCCTCTAGGTTTTTGTAATTCTTTTTATTTTTCTCACAAATAAATTAAAAACTTTAGCAATATTACCCTAACCTTGCCACTTCCTTCACTATGCTTGTTAATAAAATATGTTCTGACTTATATTGATTGTTCTCTTTCTATTTTTAGGTTTTTCGTTTTTGTTTTTTTTTTACTTGATATTGGGATGGTGCATAAATATCAAGCGTTTTTCAAACAATATTTATTATAAAAAAATATAACAATTCAACAATAACATTTTTAAATGATTATCCAGAGAGTATGATTATCGACACGCATTTTTTTTAACCTGGAAATAAAATAATATTTTTATTAAAAAAAAGTAAACAAAACAGCAATTTTTATTATCAAATAACTCGCCTACAAAAACGCCTGGTAATTATGCACCAACCCAGTATTAACTGTACATTGTTGAAACTGAAAGCAATAGTTTAAAATATCAGAAACCAACCGATTTGAACAATTTTGCACACGAACAATATCAACTGCCTGAAATAGCACATCGTACAATGTTTGTTTTTGAGCAAAAGTAATTTCTAAAAATACGCCATTTATGCATATTCTTTTAACATCTTTAAGAGGTTTTACATACAAAGTGTGATATTTAATGCCAAACGTTACCCATTTGAGAATAAAAAGCAATTTCGAAAGTTTTCCTCGGAGTGGGACCGAGGAATGGACCTTTGAAACCCACTGTACCTAATGCAATGCAGATAAAATGGATACAACTTCTACAGGTTAAAGTTTTCGACGGTCAACCTAAAAGAAAATGTAGAATGCGTAAAATATGAAGATGAGAAATCTTTTAAACGGTGGTTGGAAAAAGAACTCATAAAATTCTGCAACGAGAAATGGAAAAGTGCCAAAAATATCCAGGATAAAATAATATAAAAATATCTCCTCCTCCTCCTCCTCCGCCAACTGCTACAAAATACTAAAGAGGGATATTGATATTATTATTATTATAGTAGTAGTAGTAGTAGTAGTAGTTCTGGTGTGCAGTTCTACACTCAAAAAGCAATATGGAACTGAAACCGTGTTAATGACAGATGCAGAAAGAAAACTATAAAAACTCCTCGTCCTAAATACGAAAGAAGGTAAAAAAAAAGATTATCCGTTAATTGTAAGTATAAGGAAGAGGAAGCTGAAATTCCTGGGACACATAATGAAGAAGGGGGACGTGGAGAATCTGATACTCACGTGTTGAATAGAGGGAAAAATAGACAAGGGAAAACAACGTGTGATATACCTGGTGGACTTAAGCAAGTGGATGACAGAATGTGGTCTGGGGGAGGAAGCAGAGGGAAGGAGTTTGTTGAGAGCTGCAAGGGATAGAGGGAGGTGGAGAGCCATGATCGCCTACGTCCTGAAAGGATACGGCACATAGAAAGAAAAGAATGGCCCAAGATGCAGGCCTACGAATGGGAGACGTCAATCAAGTGAAGAAATTTAATTCCCTGGGAAGTGTTTTATCAGATGATGGAAAATGTTACACAGAAATCTAAAGGCATATTGCAAAAGCAAAAAAAAAAAAGCATTAAAACCTATGAATGTCAAATTCTCCAAGCCCTCTTTCCTCATTATGAGCCCCAGGAATCTCTTTCCGTTTTTAAGCACAAAGTCAATTTTATTTCCATTTTCCTTAAACTTTCGACATTGTTCACATATTCCATCCATGGAATGCTCAGCATCCTTCTGTAGAGCCATATTTATTTTGCCTCAACTTTCCTCTTCATCAAATAAGAAGTATTGATATTACATAGCAGTTCAACACTGTTTTCTTTACTTCTAACGGTATTTTCTTTCTTAATACTTTGCTTAGCTTTTGGAAGGATTATTGCTCTATTTGAATGTGCCTTCGGATTTCAATGTCACATTTTATGTCATCCGTTAAAACACTTCCAAGATAGTTAAACTTCTGTACTTACTTGAATCTGACGTCTTCAATTTGTACACCACGTTGGACTGCCCCTCTTATTTATCTCCAGACTTTCTTTCTACTTATAACTGATGGTTAGTCCTTTCTTCCCACTTTCTTAGACGGCATTTCCTCAGAATTCCTACGTTTTCTTTCTCTTTCTGCAATCTATATAGTATATTCTATGTATTTTATATTGTTAAGATTGTGTCTGCTGGAAATAAATCCTCTGGTCTTATATCGAGTTTTCTTTGAATAAACCTCGCTCTATCTATATAATAAATGTGAATGCCAGTGTGTCAGTGTGTCACACCTTTTCAACTTAAAGGACGCAACCCTGTCTCTTTCAGTGGCTCATTTCAAATGAAAAAATACTGTCCTGAAATTACAGAATTTCAAAGTAAAATCGTCTGTGTTTTCAACTTTACTCCTAGAGGCCATAGCCCAACATACCATTCCATTTGGTAATCAGGCCGACTCTGTGGGCAAATCTCTATCTATAAAAGGCAGGATGTGTGTGTGTGTGTGTGTGTGTGTGTGTGTGTGTGTGTGTGTGTGTGTGTGTGTGTGCGTGCGCGTGTGTGTGTGTGTGTGTGTGCGTGTGTGTGTGTGTAACGAATGCACGGCCGCAATTTTCGACGGATTTGCACCAAAATTTACATGCACATGCCCCAAGTTAGCGGGAAGGCCAAGACTTTGCATTTCCCAACTCCCATCGATAGCGGAAATAATCAATTTTTTCATGCTTCTACGGCAGTTTTCCTGTAGTTTGTAGCCATTTTCTACTGGCCAGAGTGAGAGCCAATAGCTGGCTGCCACGAATAGGCAGGAAGATTCTATTGCCCAGCGTGAGAGCCAACAGCTGACTGACACGAATGTTAACTAGCATTCTAGCATGCAAAAAAAAAAATCGATAGCTGCAGTCGTCACAAGTGGGAAAAATTTAAATCTACATAGCACTTTACTCCAATTGGCTCATTCGCTTGCTTAAACTCAACGTTCTGATTCCGCAGAACTGGGTTGGATGTGAAAAAGTAATTGCTGTTAACATTCTTTTTACATTCGGTTTTTCCAGTTACGTGTCCTTTTTTAAAGCTGATCGTTTTGTGTTCATTTTGTTTAGTTCTTTTTTTCGTAACAGATTAAATGTTTAGTATAGAGCTTAGAAAAAATTCGCAGTGTGAGATAGGCAAGAAGTAAGGCATGTAGCAACATTATCACGGCAAAGGGCACTCCTTCAAAGGCAAGGAAGGGCAAAAATAGTTTAAGTCAGGTGATAGCGACTGCTGTATGAGTCGTACGATTTTTGAATCAAGCCCGGGCAACGCCGGGTCATGCTGCTAGTTAAAAACATTCTGGGCCGGATCCGGACCCACAATCTTGAAATTTTGGATTCACATGTTTTCATAACTTCGATTGAAAGTAATTTTTGCAACGAACTTTTTTGTATGATAATAATTTTTATAGCTTGGAAATAAATTTGGAATTAATTGAAATTAATTGCGAAATCCATTGAAAGTCACTCATGAAATAAAAATATTTTTTTCTACGGAAAGTAAGGACCTGCGTACATCAAAATTTATTTAAATTAATTGGCGGCAAATTGAACTTTTAAAAGGTAAACTTAAATATTAATGCAATAATTAAATTCAGCGATTAGTTTTGACTTCTGTAGTTAATTGTTACGTATTACATCTACTCCTCCCTATATATTTTGAGGAAGGCCCAATCAAGAGCCTTTCGAAGGAGCTAGCTTAAATGCCACCCGACAGGGCGGCTTTTAAGCTAGTAAGTCTTCGAGTGAGAACTCCTATCTTTGTCTTCCGACGAATTTAATTTTTGTAATTACTTTAGATGCGTTGATGTAAGACAATGTTTATTTAGCTTTTTTCACAAACAGTTATTTCCTTGTACCAAACCAATTTAGTAAATGATTTTATATATATATATATATATATATATATATATATATATATATATATATATATATATATGTGTGTGTGTGTGTGTGTGTGTGTGTGTGTGTGTGTGTGTGTGTGTGTGTGTGTAAGAGCAGAATGGAAAATCTGTCCTTTTTCTTTGTTAGCTTGTGTGTGTGTGTGTGTGTGTGTGTGTGTGTTGCTGTTCTTGCTTTTTTTACTAGAACCATATGGAATATTTACCTGGACCAGTGAGTACGAGAGGATGTAAAAATTAATATTACCCTCAAGTCTGAAGGGTCTATACCCCAGGCATTGTAGTAATGCAGGAGTCTGCTGTTATTATCCGTTCCCTGAGGCGTCGCCAAAAGGGAAAGTGCCGAGGGGGTTCGAGCAATTTAGTGACGGCTACCAAATCTCACATCCAGCTTCGACCTTGTGAGTGGGAGCATGAATAAAAGTGCATACACATGGGATCCTTCAATTTTTCTGTGCTAAGTCAACAGATAGGCGATAACGGCTCTCTACCCCTTTCTAAGTCACTTTTTACTTTTTACCATTGACCTTTGCCCTAGTTCTGCCAATCATTCAAAGTTGTTAAATAGAGTAGTCCCTGTTTCCTTCTACTTCGCTGGCCTTCAGAATGCCCTGTGAGTGTTCTGTTGTCTAGGCCCACTTTCCTCATTATGTGTTCAGGAAACTTCCTTGTGCGCTGTTCACCTTTCAAAACAAGTTCGAAAGCAAAAGCTTAGATCAGGCATTTTGTAAGCATATTTTTCTCATGTTTTTAATCAATTCACTACAAATAAGACACTAGGGGTCACTTAAAATGAAAGAAAAAATTATTATGGAGAGAGGACAATAAAAGAGCGGGTTTCATTGAGGCAGATGACACAGCATTAATTTTTTTGAAGACCTCAGTAGACTGGAAAGCAAGAAGTCAGATGAGAGTTCCATAAGCAAGCAGTGCAAGAGAAAAAACTGATAGCATAGAATTTATGGTTACATCTAACCATTTTAACTGTAAAATGATGAGACCTAGCTGCCAAACTAGTACTACGCTTAAATTTGTGGTATCGAATAACCAAAGTTGAAAGCTCATCAGAACAATTACCAAAACAATATTTATAGAAACAATGCCAGAACCGATAGCATTTCAGATTCTTCTTTGTATTTTATCAAGAATCTATAAATCCATAACAGAAGCCCCAAACTATATCTGACAACAATTTTAAATGCATGGACGAATGGTAGATAGATTCTGGCAAGAAAAATTGACACAGTGAACCAACTTTCCTAGCAGCAATCCTAGCACTCTCCATCTTATGTAACCGGAGTAGGTGCAAGTATTCACTCTCTACGAGGTTAGCTGCTACCGTACTGATTGAAGGCAAAAAGGTTTTCTAAGATGATGAAAAGAGAGAAGATTCGTTTTGGAGGCATTAAAATTAAGACGCCATTTCTTGCCGCATTTAACAACGGATTGTAGATCATTTTTTAAGTCTGCTATCAATTTGACCTTATCGAACCGATCAGAAATACCATGAAAACAGGAAGTAAATAGTTGTTATCAGCATAGATACTGAGTTGAGATCTGATGACATCGATAAGTATATCATTTAATAATCATATATAGAAAAATTTGCAAATTAAAAAAATAATAATGTTTTTTATGAAAGTATTTATTTATATTTGATATTACAGATCGACATCGATCTTTCTTCAGAAATAATAAATAAATAATAATTAAATAATAATTAAATAATCATAATGATTGTGATTATATTAGATCTAAGTAATTAATAGATATTTTCTGGTATTTATAATTCATCATTCATCTGGCCAGTTGTAGAGAAGAAATGTAAATTACTATTGTTTTTGTATTTAAATAAGGAAAATATTACTGACATGTTATGTAATATCAATCCTTCTCTATGGCAAAGAATTTGGGACAATTTCCTCTCAGACGAAAAGGAAACTTGAAGCAAAAGAAATATTGTTCTACAAAATAATGCTGCAAGATCTATAGATAGAGTATGATTAGTGTTGACGAGTTCTCCCCTTTTTACACAAATGGACTCACCCAGTATATACATATACTACTACTACGTGAAGACCCGACAGACAATAAGACGGAGGAGGAGTGAAAGGTTGTAGGTAACCGGAAGAGTGAGAGTAAAGTAACAAACAGACAGAGCGAACGTAGCGAGCAAGAGTCACCGTGAGCGTAGCACGTAGACTCAGTAAGAAATCATACAGCGATACTTCAATACCAAAGACTGTATAGATATTTTGCTACTAACCCGTATTCCTGGAACTACTAACCTGCTTTACCAGTTTGTATTATTACGTTAATACATTATTTTCCTATATTCCTTCTTGGCGTTTGTTATTTATTGGTACCGGATTTCATCCCGGAATCCACAACACTTAGGAAAATTTCACCCTCACAGGACATATTGAAATTAAGAGATGTAGATAGAAAGACGCTAGCCCAGCGAATAGCGTTGTGAAAATAGATGGCAGGACATGAAGTGGGAGGGAGAATAATAGACTGTTATGGTGAAACACACCTATTCTATAGTTAATAGACTCTCCCACCTATAATAAGTAGGAGTAGGAAGAGTAACGAGGGAGTCGGTCAGTCAGTTGATGTCGGACGACAGTTAGTCGAATACTAAAGTATCAGCGCCCACAACTAGATTACTCTGCGTTATACCTATTATATCAAGTTCTTAACGTTTTGTACGTCGAACCTATTTTAGGACCGACTTAGTACAAATACAAGCCTCCACTGCGAAATCACCCCACAACATAGACAAACACTACTTAAATATGCAAAGGAAAGAAAGTTATGGGGAATCGTTATCTTTCTCTTCCTGAAGGGGTTACGGCACATCAAATAAGAATTTTCATATATAGTGTTCCTTGATTATGTTGATGGTAAAATGTTCCCAGATCATTCTAGACTCTATTTTTTATGTATTCTATTTTATTCAGATTAGTAATTTTTTGACAAGTCTGGAATATCCCGTGAATTTCGTTTTTTTTTTTTTTAATTATTATCTAAACGTAATTTTTCCTGACATGGTCCAGCTCCGGAGTTACTCCCCACTCTCTGATTATTTATAAACGTTTTAAATTTTGAAGCGGTTAGAATTTAAAGTTCCAGGTATCCGTATTTCCAGAAGAGATATTCAAATGTCTAGATACCGAGATACCGAGAAAGATTAATTTACCAGAATCAAGATACAAAAAAAGGATATACAAATTCTGGATATCAAAGATGCACAAAAACTTAACGGGACTAGACTTATGTCTAACGATTTTATAATGAGATTTCGAGTACCAATAAACGTCCAATTATTACCAAATTCGTCTCCAAATGTACACAATGATGAATATTACTGATGACGAAATAAAAAAAAAAAAAGCTGTTAAAAAACCAAGAATAATAAAGCATCACTTGATGTTAAAGCTGAACTTTTGAAAATAACTTACGTTCTCCCCGAATTCTCAATTTAATGAAGACAGTCTGGAATCAGAACCGTATCCCAATAAAGTAGGACTTATCACACATTAATGCACCATGAAAACAAATTTATAACCCTTAAGACCTTTACACATACAAAGATATCTCAAGTGAATTCCTTATTGCAAAGGTTCCCAACCACCGGGCCTCAGACCCGTACCGGTCCTTAGACGATTTGCTGCAGAGCCGCGAATCATGTGGTACCGGGCCGTTGACCATTTGGCACCAGGCCGCGGACCATTTGATAACGGGTCGTGGGCAATTTGGTGCTGAGCAGCAGTTCATTTGGTACCGGGTCTGTAGACTATTAGGTACGGGCCCGCAAGGAAAGAATAAAAGCGTTTCTTTTGTGTTTTCCTTTTATTGAATATCGCCGTCTTGTTTATTGTTTTGTTAAGCGCGTAACCAACATCGACACCGATACCTACAGCTCTCTCCCCACCCGATCTGGGGAAATATTGTCCCGCATGACACCGGCCCGCGTCGAAAAAAGTTGGGTACGACTGCCTTACTGGATACACGACTAAACGATTTTTGAATTCAATTATTCTTGTCTTTGGTTGTTCACTCTGCTCTTCTACTCACGCGTACAGGGGGTTAGAAAAGATGGATTCATGCCTTTGCCTCAGGATCACTGCTAGACTTTGAACTCAATACGTTGTCTATCTCACTTTCTGTGTAAATGTAACAGAGAGAGGTATACACACATTACATGAACGCACACACGCAAATATAACTTCTATTGACTGGGAGTGGAAAGGGTGTCTATATATCAAAGTACAATTTCGGTTAAGATGTGTGTTTACCGATGAGAAACACGATCTCAGGGCAGGAGGCGATGTTTTAAACCTGGGTCACTAGTAAACAATGGGGACGGGCGAGATACTTGGTTTTGTTTAACAGTATTTGTTTGATTAAAAGGTTGAATCAATGTTTAGATATTCCAAAGTATAATTTTGGTGAAGCGAGAACTTGAGATTGAGATAAGGTAAATAATTGGAGAATAGGTTTACATGTCAAGGAATAATTTTTGGCACTCGTGGTAGCTGCGTGCCGGGCCGAGGGTCAATTGTGATCAGCTGATCCTTTTTCTATATTAACTCGAGATTTTGCTAATAAAGCCGAGTCGGGGAAAGAGACTGTAGTCGAGAGAGTCACGAGACTATCGTCGCAGTGAATCGAGAGATTTGCGGGAGAATTTTGTAGGAGAGAGAGAAGACTAACTCCTGTTCTGAGAAGTCTGTATGAGACGGGACTATTAGTCATAAACCTACCCCAGGCGATTCAATACGCGTTTATCACACACAAACTCTCTCTCTGTTTGGAATTCGCTGGATGCATTTTGTCTTTTTCTTTTCTCATTTATGTTAAATGTTTTTATTCTCCCCATAACCTCTATTCTGATGTTATCTTCTTATATAAAAGATGTCAATATTTCCCACATTGTTGTCTGGCTTCTGCAGATATTATTTCTTGTTTTATTTTGACACATTCTAAAACTTCCTAGCGCCAACTCTCACAGCCATGTCCACATCCCCTGTCAACCGTGAACCTATGGACAACACCCCGCTTACTGGATCTACAATCTAACACAGCGTGGGCAGCGAGCAGGACTTGACCAGTTGACCGGTCGAAATAATCTACGGGTACTCAGGGAGCGTACGGCCAGTTACCCCTATGTTCTGTTCGGACCGAGTGGACACCTCAACCCAAAGAGGAAGACGCCGGTGGTTGGTGGGCTAGGGACGAAGTGGTAGATAAGTAACTACAGCGCTTACCAGTGTATGTATGGCATAAATAGTGAAACTATCGATAGTATCACAGAGAATTTTAAAATTGTCAACACTCCCATATGGAAGTGAATTCTGGAGAATTTCGTCACAGAGAATTGGAGGCAACAGGAATGGTGTTCGACGGAAGGATGCTGAGAATGTTCGGAGCGCATAAACAACGAAGAAGTCTTAAGGAAATTAGAAACAAAAAGGCCGCTTATATCAGAAACAAACAACTGAAATTTCTTGGACATAATAAGGAAGGATGGCCTTTGAGACTTAAAGAACATGAGACAACAGGGTACTTACCTGACGAGCTTGTGTAGATGGATGGCAAAACGAACGAATGGTAGGGATGGCAAAAAGATGAACGCTACTAAGGATTACAAAGGATAGAAATTTGTGGAAAACCTTTATCGTCCACATCCTGATGTGATATCGCATATAGAAAAAGATTCTTATATTATTATCTGACTGTTTTGTTCCACGGCTGTCTTTCAGTGTTCTTATTCACAACATTCCTATATCAAAAATAAGTATCTGAGACGGCTGTCTTCATCTGGTATTGAACTCGAATCGGTGGATTTAGATGTAGTTGCCGGAGGTCGATGTTCAAAGACATGTAAAAAGAAACTGCCTGAATATTTTCAAAGTAACCGGATATTGGTACTATAATGTAGGGACTTTTCTTTTTATGTGTCATGTCCTTTCAGGACATAGGCGATCATGGCTCTCCACCTCTTCCTCTATCCTTTGCAGCTCTCAGCCAGCTCCTTTCCTCTGCTTCCTCCCCCAAACCACGTTCTGTCACCCACCTGCTCAAGCTCGTCAGGTATGTCACGCGCTGCTTTCCCTTGTCTCTCTTTCCCTCTATTTGACCCGTGAGTATCAGATTCTCCAGGCCCTCCTTCCTCATTACGTGTCCCAGAAACTTCCGCTGTCTCTTTCTGATTTTGAGTATAAGCCTTCCCCTTGCTTGTAACCTATCTAAGACTTCATCGTTGTTCATATTCTCTGTCCATGTTATCCTCAGCCTCCTTCAGTATAACCACATTTCTGTCACCTCGAGTCTATTCCTAATCCTTGAGGAAATCGTCCAACATTCGATACCGTAAAGAAGAACAGATGTCACGTAACAGTTCAGTATAGCAGTATGGCAACTTATATTGACTTCGAGAGGAAAATACGCTATCGTTTCAGCCACTGGGCAGGCCAGATAATATGCCAGATAAATATGTGCCTATACGTAAACATCAGATCCCACACGTTATGGATGTTGTATCTGTTATCAACGCGCAAAATGGTGTTAGAAAACCGTATTCAAATTATGTTGCATATGCAAAACTCGACGCCATCTTTCTCTTCTTCACCTACGGGTAAAATATTAGAGTACGTTCTGTAACCTTGGCAGGACAACATCGATTTTTCAAACTTTTTACCAGCATGTCAGTATGGTAAAGTAAGGCCGATTACTCTGAATGTTTTACATACCTTCAAGAAGATGAGTTTTACAGTCGGCTGTGAAAATGGCTGAGATGCAAAAAATTGGTTATATTGTTGTTTCTTGTCAAGAATAACAAGTAAATAACAGCACTTGAGAACTATTGCGTAAGCAGTTACAATAACTATCGAAAAACGGCTAGCCAAAGCAATCTTTTATCCATTCTCTGCTTTGACAATAATCTGAAGGCATAATCTGATAATCTGAACGGACGTTGGATTCGTGACTTTCCCAAAGGAATTTGATTGGATTGCTTTATTTTACGACATGGTGGGTCATTTAATGTGGAAATTTGATTATTTTAATTTTTTCGTTTTTGTAAATTTTATTTGCGTAAATATTTATATAAATGCACAATTATGGTATAAATGTGCATTTTTTTATATATATATATATATATATATATATATATATATATATATATAAGACGATTCGAAAACATTTATTGCGACATATTTCACTGATCAGCCAGCTTCGTCAGAAAAATTCCAATCACTTGAAGAAGGCCAGGTCGTACAACGGTCGAAACGCCGTGAGTATGGCGACGAAGATGAGGACAACATTCAAAATGTAAACAAATGTAAATACTACGTTCTTTTGTTGCTATTTTCTTTAAGGCTTACTCGCTGCTTATTCGCTCCGACCATGGAATTCTCAGCATCCTTCCGTAGAACTATATTTCTACTGCCTCCTCTTTTAATCCGTGAGAAGATTGTTGATTAATTTTGTCTCGTGACATATCAACACCTATATGTGTTATTTAATGCCGGAATCTAAATCTTTTGAACACAAATTTACAGCTTCAACTAGAAACAAAATATATTGTTGGTAATTTTAACTATAAAATGTACTGTTAGTAATTTTACTATAAATATGTACTGTTGGTAATTTTTTTATATAAAAATGTATTTATTGTACTTATTCTCAGTGAGTCTACAGGGTTCATAGATATTTTTAAAAAATGTTTTGCTCCTTCAGTGTGTAGGCCTCTGTAAATTCCTTGGGAATGATAGTGGAGGGTTTTCTTTCTCTTGAGGCTTGAATTCGGAGTTTTCTTTATAGACTGAATGTCACTGAGAGTCTATTACTTTACTATTTAGCAGGGAGGAGAAAATATTGACATACTGATTTCTCAAGGCGAAAAACGCAAAAGTCTAGTCTTTCATTTGAACTCGGATTACCGATTGCAATTTTCCGCAAAGATGATAGATAAGACACCCACACACAAAATTAGTTTCAGAAGGACGAAATCAAGTCGATATCCACGGAAGATTTTGTTACGCATCCGGTGAAACTTGATATAAAGTTGTCCAACCCAGTAAAAACCATTACCGCAGAACCTTATTGTCTAGAACCAGGGCAGGTCGTTGGTGCATTACACCAGAAATATACAGCTTTAGGGTATAAACAGAATGACAATGCAAAGTCCCCCTCCCAGCAAAACAAATTCGTTAAACTAGGACATTTTATTTTACCCTTTATACTCACCAAACTTCCTGAGTATTATTTCTTTTGGATTTTCGCAAATAATAAAGAACAACAATTACTTTTTTTTTTCTTAATTATTTCACCTCAAGCAAGGCGTTAAAGCCACTAAGATGCAAAGGGTTCCTGAATGTTACAAAAACTGACAATAGACAATAAAAGAACAGAATTCAAAGAGATAGAATATGACTAAGGACGTTGCATCTAAAGTTCTCTAGAAATATTTCCAAGAAATGGGTAACAGAAAAGAAAGAAGGCGAAAGAGGCTTCCACAAGCCAAAAGAGCAAGAGAAGAAAACATTAGAATAAAACTTGCGGTCATATCTAACCCTTTCGACAATGAAACTATGAGACTTTTCTGTCGATCTAGTCATTTTTATATCTCCCGCGTCCCCTCATGACGTAGGTGATCATGGCTCTCCACAAGTTCCGGTCTTAATTTTGTCATTCTGTTATTTCTCCAAAGCCCTGTTTCGCCCTCCATTTGCTCAAGCACACTATTAAGTATGTTATACGTTGTTTTCCTCTGTCTTTCTTGCCCTCTATCTGTCCCGTGAATAGCAGATTTCCCAAGCCTTCCTTCCTCATTATGTGCCCCAGAAACCTCAACTGTCTCTTCCTGATGTTAAATATAAGTTTCCTTTTTGTTTCCATTTTCTCAAAAACTTCGCCGTGGCTCACAGGTTCGGTCCGTGGTATCCTCAGCATCCTTCTGTAGAACCACATTTCTGCTGCTTCAAGTCCTTTCTTCATCTTTGGAGAGATCGTTCAGAACTCACTGTCATACAAAAGGACAGATATCACGTAACAATTTAGCACTCTTTTACTTGTCCTATTTCTTAGCACTCTTTTACTTGTCCTATTTCTTAGCATTCTGCTTAGCTTTTAGAATTCTGTGTGTGTGGTGTGTGTGTGTGTGTGTGTGTGTGTGTGTGTGTGTGTGTGTGTGTGTGTGTGTTAATCTAGTTTTTCTCTGTTTGGGGGATTCTCTCGCTCACTTTCCTCATACCCACTTCCATTCCCAAAATCAAACTATTTTCTAATAGTTTTTTCCTTTTTTTTTCTATCTTTCTTCTTTTCTCTCTCTCTCTCTCTATCTCTTTCTCCCCCGTCTCTCCATCTCTATCTCACTCTCTCTATCTCTTTCTCTCATTGACTTATTTTCCTTTTTGCTGCATTCGCCTCACGAAAAAACAAAAAACAAAAAACGAGACCGTGTCGGTGATAAAACTGGCAAATATTTCCTCCGTATTTAGCATATCGTCAGCAGCGAACGAATCATTAACGAAGAAGAAAGAGAAACAAAAAGAAGAAGAATACAAGACGATATTTGATAGGACAGAAACACGACTAAAGAGATTGGATAACAAAATCAACAACAGACGAAAAATACTTTTCTCCTTTTTTTATCATATTTTGTATCATATTTTTGTTTATTTTGCCTGTATCATTTTTGTTTAATTTTTGCCTGTTTCATTTTTTTGTTTAATTGCCTTTTCTGTTTCATTTTGCCTGTATCATATTTTGTTTAATTGCCTTTTCTGTTTCATTTTGCCTGTATCATATTTTGTTTAATTGCCTTTTCTGTTTCATTTTGCCTGTATCATATTTTGTTTAATTGCTTTTCTTTTCATTTTTGCCTTTCATATTTTTGTTTTTGCCTTTTTCTGTTTCATTTTGCCTGTATCATATTTTGTTTAATTGCCTTTTCTGTTTCATTTGCCTGTATCATATTTTGTTTAATTGCCTTTTCTGTTTCATTTTGCCTGTATCATATTTTGTTTAATTGCCTTTTCTGTTTCATTTTGCCTGTATCATATTTTGTTTAATTGCCTTTTCTGTTTCATTTTGCCTGTATCATATTTTGTTTAATTGCCTTTTCTGTTTTCTACTCTGTTGAGTCGGCTTTATTCTATGACTTCTCTTTGTTTCAGGCCTGAAACATTGCTTCCTACTTCATATGTTCTATAGACACGTTTGTGCGCGCGCACACACACACACGCAGACAAATACACATAAGTGTGTGTCTACGTGTGTATATGCCTGTAGTTGTGCTTAACGGAATGCGTTTAATTGAATTAATGGTTTTATTTTTAATTCAACATATCTATTAGTTCAGAAGTTATTTTTAATGGATACCCGTTTTGAAATAGACGCCCTGTTTGTTTTATTATTTTATTTTAAACAATTGTGTATTACACCTACTGGCCTGCGCACACGAGAAAACTCGTGTGTGGAAGCCATCAGACGTAATTCATGAAAAAAAAATTATTAAATAAAAGATGCGCTCTGCGGTATTTTTCTTGAATATTTTGACCGGTAAACGAAAATAAATACCGTTTAATAAATAAACGAAGCGTCTACTTAAATATGGGCATCCGATAAAAGTAACGTTTAAACTGATAAAAATCTGTCGAATAAAATTTCGTTACATATATATATATATATATATATATATATATATATATATATATATATATATATATATATATATATTATGTACAATGTACATACATTGAGGGAAAACAAATATTCATACACATACAAATTTTTAATTTATTGTATTTCCAACTAAGTAATAAACATACTTATCATATAATTAATTGTGCAAGGATGCATAATAACTAAAAATGCATATAAAACAGAAAACAATTTGATGTAAAAAAATGAATGCCATTTATCCATTTTAGTTGATGAAAAAAAGTATTCGTTCAATGCAAATTTCAGATTTTAAAACAATTTAAAAAACTTTAATACTCCAGATTATTCAAGTGGAATATTTTAGAATGTTCCAATAATGTTATTAGTAGTTATTTTTAGTTTAAAAATACAAACAGGACATTCTGTAATTGATATTTGTGCAAGAAGGTTATCATCATGGCAAGATGTAAAGAACTGATTGTTAAGCTCTGGAAAGAAGGTAAAAGAAAATCTCAGACAATCTGAATATTCCATTTACTACCATTAGTTCATTCATTGCAAGGTATTAAAAAAACTGAAAACCAAAAAAGAACAGGTGCTCCACGGAAGATTTTTGAGGAAATGAATGTGTTAGATTAAACAAAATTCAATGCTTACTCCTCAAGAGTTGCAGGATGATTTGCTTTCATCAGGAATCTGTGTCAGTAAACGGACAATAAGCATTGAAATTCATAGGAACAATCTAAAGTCACATTCGCCTCCGAAAACGCCACTGCTATGGAAAAGACACAGAAATGCCATGTTGAAATTCATTCGTGAGCATAAAGATAAGGAAAAATCTTATTGGGAAAGAATATTATGAACAGACGAAACCTAATTTGAGTTGTTTCGACGTAACTCTAGAAATCATGTATAGAGCAAAGATGTCGATGCCTTCAAACAAAAGAACACAATTTCAATAGTTAAATTTGGTGGTGGTATCATATGTGCAAATAGATGTAGAGAGATGGCCTTGTCTATATTATCGGAAATGCTATCGTGTACACCAAGGTCTTGGGAGGATGGAGAGCGATAGAGAAAGAAGAGATAGCTTACAAAATTGAGGAGAGCTAGACGGGGACACATATATGAATGGAAGGAGATTCAAGAGAGAGTTCTCTAGCCTGTAGGAGATGGTCCCGGGCGTAAACTTTCAAGCCATGCATGTTGGTTTTAGAGTCGTTTCTAAGGAGAAGAAGGTAACCATGAATCGAGAAATCAGAGGAGGGGGATTGACAAGTTAAGGCTGGTCTCGAAGAATGGCTGATGCCCAACCCCACGAGAGCGCTCATCCTTCAAATCTACAAATCAACCATGCGTCCTTGCATAGAATACCGCTGCCATATATGGTCTGATGCACCCGCTGTTCGTCTCGAGGTCCTCCAAAGTCCTTAAAATCCAGAGACAGATACGTAATGTGATGGGTCCTAATCTGGTATCTCGTGTAAAGTCATTTCTCACAAACGTGATGTGGCTTCCCTCTGTCTTTTCTACAAGTATTTTCATGGTAACTACACCGATATGCTGCTTTCACTGCTACCAAACTGCATGAATTTAAGCGTGCTACTAGGTTGGTATCTCGCTCCCACCCGTTCACTGTCGAAACGGTTAAATATAGCCGTCTCTTCTAATCCAACATTTTCTTCTCGCACTTCCCGTCTGTGGAACTCCCTTCCTCTTACTTGCTTCCCTGGTAGCTATAATCTTCAAATATTTAAATGTAATAATCGACATCTTCTGATGCCTTGATCTTGTTCCCCGTTCTCTTCTTTATCCATTCCTCAAACACCCCGCTTTACTCTTGCATTCACTCTCTGTGACCCCCTTGCGTGCTAGTGGCACTTCCGCCTTTGCTTTGGAGGGGGATGCTTAAAAAATATGGCCAAGTCATGCACCAGATTTAAGCTCAATCGAGAATGGCGTTATTAGAAAATTCAAATGCAATCGAGAGTTACAAAAAAACATCCCGGATCTGAAGATCATATACGAAGAAGAATGGAGAAAAATACCAACTAAAATTTGCAAATCATTAATTGAGAACTGCAAGAAGAGTTTAGTTACTGTAGAAGTGAATAATGGTTATTCTACAAAATTTTAAATAAAGATTATGTATTCTTTTTTCTATTGTACGAATACTTTTTCACTCATTAAAATGGATGAATGGAATTTATTTCTATCTATTAAATCAAATTTCTTTCTGTTGAATATTTAGTTATTATACATCCGTGTACAGTTAATTATTTGAAAAGTATATTATTCATTAGTTAGAAATACAATAAATTAAAAATTTGTATGTGTATGTTTTCTCCCCCACACCATATATATATATATATATATATATATATATATATATATATATATATATGGCCCGAATGTACGAGAAATTTCATAGAAATATGTGTCCTCCAAAAGAAATCGAACCAGTATCCTTTAACGGAATCGTCATTTAGCGTGACGTGCTATATGAGAGGAATTTAATACGAAATTTCTCGAACATTCAGGCCGGTAGATGTAATTAATACAGTTTAATTAAAAAAACAGAACATTTACTCAAATAAGTGTATCCATAAAAAAAAAACGTATAAACAGAAAAAATATATTAAAACATTTCTGGGATCTAATCCATTTCACATAATATATATATATATATATATATATATATATATATATATATATATATATATATATATTGATTGATTGTGTATTTCGGCTACAAAACGAATGACAAGGTGCTGTGTTTTTTAATATAATTTTTCATGTGTTCTTATTTCTTTCTGGACATAAATTATAAAAAAAATTCATCAAATGTTTTCTAACCGTTTTTGGTTATAACTTTAGCCATTATTCTTCCCTTCTTGTCTGCCGGCCCATGAAATGTAATAATTGTGTATTTGGGCAACAATCCTTCATTTATACAAGTTTCATTAAAATAAACTGACAAGGTGCTGTGTTTAAGTTTTTATATAATTTTTCACGTATTCATAAATTATATAATACATATATATATATATATATATATATATATATATATATATATATATATATATATATATATATATATAAATCAGGAGAGATCAGTTTGAAGAAGAAGAGAGAAAAAGAAGAAAAGCAAAGGGTATTATAAAAGTATCGATGGCGGCTAATTGAAAAGTACATTTTATTATTGCTTGGAACTACAGTACAAACTGTGTTCATGTGTCATTCTAATTATGCAAAATAGTGATTTGGTCGAGCTGAGAACTTTTCAGCACATCGCATATACGTACTGTCTTCTATTATTCGCCGTGTTCCTTCAGGCCATAGATCTTCATATCTACTACCCTTTGTAGATATAATTATTCCTAAATATTGTTCTAATCCCTGATTTACCATCCATTTACAAAAGCTCATTAGGTAGGTTACTTGCTGTTTCCCTCTGATTTGCTCGCCATGTGACTGTCAAAATTAAAAAGCCCCCTTTCCTCAATTTGCGCCAGAGGAAATTCGGATTCCTCTTTTTGTTTCTAATATAAGAATCCTTTACATTTTGTTTTCCTTAAGTAGCTTAAATGATGCATCCATTGTATTCGCAGTATTTCTGCTACCCCGTCTTCACGTTATCTGTGAAGATTATTCACTACCATACGGAGAATTGATATCCCCTAACAGTTGAATACTCTTTTCTTTGCTTTCACCGAATTTTCACGCTTTTTTTTTTAATACTTTTTCTCTCTTGGGAAGCACATTACCCACAGTAGATTTCATTTTTATTTTAATGTGCGCCTTATATGCCGGTAAATACTTTAGAAGTTCCAGTAATTATTGCGGGCTTCTGAGTTGGATCCTTTCCTTCTTCTAATATGTTGTTGTTCTGAATTTACAGCAGGTGTAAAGAGATGTTTTACATTTTTCAGCTTTACATGAAGTCATGTGGAATAGTCGTGAAAACCCATAAAATGGTTTGCTGAATAGGTTGTCGGCATGCAGCGCTTTCCGTTCCTCACATTCGTTGACAGGTAACGAATCTGGCTGTCAGGTAATTAGTCAGTTAGGTAGACAGGTAAACAGTAAAAGAGAATTGACTGTTAATTAACTGTCCATCTGTATTACGTAAGAGACTGGTTGATTTACAAACAACTGGCTGGTTCAAATCCGCAGAAAGGATTTCAACGAAAAAAATTCAAAAAGGTTGAATAACATTTTCAATGGAATCTTCGAGCGCAGAGCAAACAGATTTCAATGAAGTGTACGACTCCTTAAGAAAATGGACAGGTAAATCTAAGAAATTATATTGAGCTGTATCACCTGATATTTAAGAACCTAAAGCCATAAGAAAAAAATGTACTCAATTAATACTAAAAACAACAAGATGGAAGACTATTTAAAGACACATGCAGCTCCGAATTTGCACAACATGACTGTAGGAATTTCATACAGGTAAACTTTCGTCTTCCCAACTGATCTTGTACTTTAAGCAGAAACTTAAAGCCAAGATTAAGAGAGAAAGGAAGTGATTCTCTTTCTGTGTTGCGTGTTTGTGCCAGATGAAAGATGCTGATCTGGAGTGGTATCTGGACGTTTTTGTGCCTCTGAGCTGAGTATTAATCACCCCAATCCATGGTAGCTTAAGTTTTTTTGGATTTTTTTTTTTTAATTTTAAACAGTTCTAACTTAGCTAGAAGTTAGATCATTGGTCTCTTTTATTACCCTCTCTATTTATTTAGTTTAATTCCACAACCCCAAGCCTCCTCCATTAAGTGACCAAGATTTCAGTCCCCTGGTAGATGCGGGACGACGTTCGCCTTTTGTCCTTTCGTATTTGTTTTTGTGTTTTTAAATACGTATGTTATTGTTTGCGTGTCTGTGTGAATAATGATCTTGCTGATCAAATCACGCATTTCTGTCTTCTATGCCACGGTTAGAATCTTCGGTTTGATTGTTTCGTTTTTTATGACTTATCAACCATTCGCCTGCTATTTAAAACAAGAAAATATTTTTAGATTGTATGAATATTACTTTTGTTTTCTTTTTTTTTTCTTATGTGATAATAATGAGTTAGTGATACAAGTCTTAGTAATTAACCGATAATTGTGGGTGAGAAGAGGTGAACTCATACCACATCAGAATTTGATGAACAAAAAAGAATTAATGTGGATATGAACTGGAGGATCAACTCTTTATCACCATTAATATATAAACTGATCCCTCATTTTTATGTCGTTTCTATGCATTTATATTCCAGAGAATGTAAATAAATCTAAATGATATGCTTTTGTAGCTAATCAGTATTTCATTGTTTAATTCGTTTTCCATGTTTTATTAATCTTTTGAAGGTTATTTAAAGCCAGAAAATATTTTCATATTTTAAAAATTTTTGTGGGTGGGTGGATAATAATTGTTTAGTGAAATAAGTTTTACTAATTAACCCATAGCTGGGGAAGAATATGTGAATTCATACTTTTCCCAAGGGTATTTGCGCGTAAGTGAATATAACGAAACCAACTGGAATTGGAACACGGTTTTCCTATTAACAATTTCGAGCTTACAACTCTTGGTATTCCCAAGTGGTCACCCATTTAGATACTGAGCAGGATCGATGTTGCTTAACTTCGGTGATTGTACGGGAACCGGGGTTTCAATTTCATATGATCGTAAGCCTGAGAGTTTCTAATACTAACATTTTGTTTTGTTTTTATAAATATTTTATTTTATTTTATATATTCACAGGGATAATTTTTAAAAGTCTTTGCTGTCTTCACCCCGGCCAACACAAAATTGTTTATATAGGACTAGTTATGACTTCATAAGAAATTGCCATATTATGGTGTCTGTAGCACGCCTGATAAATGTAATTAGGAAGTTTTGGCGAAAGGAACAATATTGGTGCGTTTGGGCAGGTGATTTTGACTAGTTGATTTAAGATTGAACATTGAAGACCAGCTCCTTCCCATGACCATTTCAGACTTCGTGTCACTTTTTTTTTTTTTTTTTTTTTTGTATCTACAATGAAAAAACAGACGAAATTTCAAGCTAGTAGTGAAGCTTTATTTAATAGAATGTGACTACTGCTTTGAGGTACGACCATTTCTTTTATAGTCTAGTAATTCAAAAGGATGATAACTATGGTTACCTTTCACCACACTATCATTAATTTTCTTAAAACGATTAAATTTCTAAGATGAAAGCTCTTTCTCCAATATAAAGGTAATAATATATTATTATATTCATTAAAAACGTATTTATTTTCGGCTTTTGATTATTATGGTTAATTAATCTTGCATTGTGATAATTCATACAGATATACATTGTTAGGGCGTACATTTTAAAAGTATATATAAATATACTATAAACAATTTTTTAAGCTTGTAGTGAAGCTTTATTCAATAAAACTCGACCGTTCTTGGACAGTAGCATCCTGGTCATTTGTATTCCAGACAATTACGTACCTGGCAACTGCGTCCCGACACGTTTGCGTTCCTAGACAAATGCGTCTCTGGATAATTGCTTACCTCTGATAATTTTTTGAAGCCTTTTAAAGGCAATTACCATTAATTTTGAAAAAAAAAACATAGACAGTAATCAAAAATTTGTATGAGAGGAATAAATTTTTAAAAAAATAAAAGTTTATTTTAATTTAAAATGCAATGACAGATATACGTCGCCAGTATGTTTTTGTTTCATCGACGTTTTTCTTATGATAGTTGTAGCTGCAATTTTCCTTGTCCACAAATATTTTCACACCAGTGTTTGATTTTCGGAACTTAGCCATGGGTTCCAAATAAAAATATAATCTATAAAATCCGAAACTTGTTTCCTGTTTGTGGTACGCACTGCTGGGGTAAACTGAAACTGCTAGCTTATTTTTCACTTGTGAAAAAAAAAATTTTCTCTCTTTTTTATTTATTTATGGTAACTACCTTTCTGATTCTTTAGGGTAATTAAAGGTATTAGTGTGCAAATTTCTATATTAAACAACTCTTTAAAATATAAAAAATGGCAACTTCAAAAAATTATCAGAGGTACGAACTTATCCAGGGAGGTATTTGTCTAGGGGCGCAAATGACCAGGGACGCAAATGTCCAGTATACAACTGTCCGGCCACCCAATTGGACTACTGCCCATAAGTGAGGTTTAACCATTTCTTTTGTAGTTGAGTTGTTCCAGGAGGAGAAAAATACAGTTATCTTCAGCACAGTATTTCAATAATAAATGCCAATTATTTAAAGCCACAAAATTACAAATGTAAAAGAAATACAGTATAACCCGGATATAAGAGAGTTGTCGGGACCGGAGAAGAAGTCTCTTATATCCGGGTTTCTCTTATATCCGGGTTACACTGTAATAATAAAAACGCAGCTGTCACTTAAGTTGGGCGATTGCATCTTTCGACTTTGTTTAACAAAGTAAATTTTTATAATTATACGTTTTCTACATTTATTATTAACTCGTAGTACCCGTGAATTTGAATTCTATTGAGGTATCATAGTATTTAAGAATTAAAGAAGTTCATTGTGAGTTCCACGACAATAAAATACACGTGGAATTTCGCCATCGTTAAATAGTTGAGCTTAACAACTTCAGCCAAATATTTGTGCTTAAACTACTTTAGCCAAATACTTTTGCTCAATAAATTTAACCAAATATTTAAGCTCAACAACTTTAACCAAATATTTATGCTTAATAAATTTAACCAAATATTTAAGCTCAACAACTTTGACCAAATATGTATGCTTAATAAATTTAACCAAATATTTAAGCTCAACAACTTTGACCAAATATGTATGCTTAATAAATTTAACCAAATATTTGAGCTGAAAAACTTTAACCAAATATTGCAATAACAATAATCAGTGTGAACGTTTCTTTCATTATTTAAAGAAGTAAGAGGGTACAAATGCAAAGATTACAATTGATAAGTTTTCCATTTCACTGAAGCAGACTTTAAGAACATGAGAACTTTATCACCTAATCTATCTTCTCTTCCTTTCTTTTTCTCATTAAATCCAAACAGAATCTCTGTTATGGCTTTCCTCGTGATCAAAGCGGAATAGTTCATTATATGGGGGATATTGGTAGAGTGTAACAAGCTGACTAACTAAATAATTAAGTAACTAAGGAACAATTAAAATTATAATATGAATTTTCTAGAACATTTATTTTAAATATTTTTTTTCTTTTTTTTAATCATTTCAACTCAAGTAAGACGATAATACTGCTAAGATGTAAGGGATTACTGGAAGTGGAAAATAAATAAGAAGAATTTATGACAAGAAAGAACAGGTTTCATGAAATCAGAAGATAGCGATTAACACTGCATTTAAGTTTTTAAGATTGTCGATGGCAGGGAAGAAAAAAACCCGAAAAATGTTAATTAGGGTAGGGAAAACGAGAAAAGAAACTGTTAAAATAAAGATTCAGTCAGTTAAGTACCATACGTGAAACACGCTTGGGCGATCATGTTTCTTTCGATTCTAACCGACGAGGCAGAAGATTTCAAACAATAGGTTGCCATTTCTGTCTGCGGTAGACTGTTTGCCAAACAAGGCTAAAGAACCCAGTCTGTCCTGCTATTTAACCCATAGCTGAGAGGAGAAGATATGGAGTCATACGTTTTTCCGAAGGTATTTGCGCGTAAGTGAATGTAACGAACCCGACTGCTATTCGAACTCGGCTCTCTGATTTCGCATTCTGAGCTTATATCCATTACACCACAGCACACATCAAAGCATAATGGAACTTATGGTTACAATTAACTATTTCAACAATGAGACCTAATTGCCAATCTAGCAGTACGTCTAAATTCACGCGGTCAAGGATCCAAGAAGTGAAGTTGAATAAATGCAATGAAAATATTTATAGAAACATAGAAGGTACGTCACGGCGGTGGGAAATTAATTGAAGTCGAGATGCCAGTTCAGCACCAATAAGATTACAGATCCGTCTTTGGAATTTAAAACTGGCTCTCATGATTTGCACGCGAAATTTAGCCAATATTTATCTGTTAAGTTTTAAAGAAGATATCTCCACATGTCGAGACCCTATATTTATTGGCCTTTGCTGGTGCCATTCAAAGCCTCGATTCCAAAATCAGTCATCTTGCACCAACAAAGAAATAAGATAAAGAAGACACTTATTTCAGCAAAACAAGACGGTGAACCTGACAATCAGGTATTTCAACAGAGAAGGAAGCAGAGAGAGTGATAGAGAGAAAGAAAGAAATGGTCAAATATACAATTAAGTAGCTTATGAGTCCGTCTAGAGGTCAATCTCAAGACGTCTTTGAACATCGATATGAGTGGATGGCAATTTGCATATAGGTCAAACGATATTTAAACTTATTCACCTTTTGCCTGAACTAGGTTTTCGAGACGAGAAAGTTGAAGGGGGAAAAAAAAATAGAAGTCGAATGAGGAAAGTTGAAACAAGCGTGGCAAATTGAATGGAGAAAGGGAGTAGACTTATGGTGCTAGAAAACGAAGAACGAACGAGTCTAGACCGGAAATGTAATAAGAATAGGAAGTAGAAAAGAAAACGGAAGCTCGGCTTCAACAGAAGTGGGTAAGATTTACAGCAATGGAGGGAATGAATTATCGGAAGGAAAGATTGTTTCAAGCAATTTGAAGTACTTCGCTGAAGGAAGCGAAGCAAACTTTCGTGACCGGAATAAAAAACACGAAGAAGTATCAAAGGTTCGGAGTTAAATCTCAAAAATGGTTTACTCGAAAAAAAAAAAAATAATAGAAAACAAAAGATGTTCTTCATTTTCTAGCAGAATGATTTTAACAATTTCTAGTGAGACAAGGGCAACTTTGTAATTGGCTGGCAACTCGTATCCGAGTACTCCTGTCCGCTAGGGGAACATGTCTAGGGTAGCTGGTTAATCCCTGTTGCAGACGCCTGCTCAGGAACATTTCTGTTTCTTCAACATATGAGTAGATAGGTTTGCCTATTGTCCGCTTCACACTTTTCCCCGGTCTTTTGAACAGGAGAAGAGGTTTATCCCTTGTTTCCTGTTTAGGATTGGGTTTCCGGTTTCCTCTAATGCCAGTTCCTTCTCTTTCATTTGCTGTGGCTTCTTGTATCTTGATGGCATTTCCTCTTACTTGGGGTGGTGTCTCTTACTCTTAAGTGGATCTTGAACCCTGTACAGTATGAACATCATTGTAAAAAATAAATATACACACACAAAACAACATACAACGATTATACCGAGGAAAATTCTATTAGAGAAAACGAAAATAGTACTGAGCTGTTATGTAGTATCGCTCTACCCATATGGTAGTGAATGCTTGGCAATTTCCACACAAATAAAGAAGAGACTTGGGGCAACAGAAATGTGGCTCTACAGAAGGATGCTGAGAATCCCATGGACGAAACATGTGAATAACGAGTATATTTTAATGAAATGAAAGACAAAAAGAACCCTTATAATTAGAGTGGAAATTCTGAAACCTAATGAGAAAAGAGCGATTGGAGAAACAAATAAACATGAGACAGGAGGGACAGAAGAAAGGAGCGAGCCACCTACATAACGAGCCTTTCTAAATGGCTGGCATAACAGATATTGGAAACAAAAACGAAAAGACAAGTATTGATAATAGCTACAAACGATAGGAAGATGTAGAGAACCATGAACTTCCACGCACTGAAGGGAGACAGCATAGAGAAGATCAGGCCTTATTTAGTGTTTTTCTGGGATGGAATGCATAATCTTGTGTGATCAACAGTTTCAACAAAGGCAATCGGCTTAAACATTTGATCACGATCACTTGTGACATTGTGAAAGTACAACCATCGATGATTTCAAATGGTTCCATCGACCCAATTTTATTCACAAGTCTTGGATCAACCTCTGATACAGTTTTCAATCAGCTTCTCAACGGTGGCACATGCTTGGATACACGTCTCCCAGTTTGAGCACCTCGGCGTGGTGTAATGGTTAGCAAGCTTGGCTTGCTAGATCAGTTACTACTGAAAAGTGAGTTGGATCCTCACTGAATGCCCCATACTTTCGGCTTTGTGTCACATCTAAGCTACGCTTGGAAAATCTCTACATGTCTCCCAGTTTATATTATTAAGAAGTTACCTCGTTGACAAATGACAAATCGGCTATGGTGAGATTCGATCTCGGATCTCATGGTCAGAATGATAACGTTCAAACCACTCGGACAAGCATCCGTTAAAACGTTTAGTATCTTCATGGATAAGTAGATTGCTCAATGCGTTCAAATTCCCTGAATATTTCAGCAGAACCTTCCATAGTATAAATTAAACAGAAGGAAACAAGAAAAAAATAGAGAAATATAATGAAAGAATGAAAGAAAGAATTGGAAAAGAATAAGCCCAAAATGCAGATTACAGGTCAAGCAGGTACAGAAATTTAAATATCTGGAAAGTGTTCTAACCAAGGACGGGAAGTGCGACACTGAGATCATAAGGCGAATTAGGATGGCCAAAGTTGGATTCCAAAACCTAAGCACGGTATTAAAAGACAAAAACATTTCGTTAGAAAAAAGAAGAGTATTGAACTGTTACATGATATCTGTCATCCTTTAATGGCAGCGAATGCTGGATAATCACCTCAAAGATGAAGAAGACACTTGAAGCAACAGAAATATGGTTCTACAGAAAGATGCTGAGGATACTTCATGAGTTGAAGTGCCCTACGAGGCTGGCATCCCGTTCTCACCCCTTAACTGTCAAAACTCCTAAATGTAGCCGTCTCTTCTATTCCAATAGCTTCATGTCTCGCACCTCTCGCCTGCGGAACTCCCCTATTTCAGTTTCCCTGAGAGCTATAATCTCCAGCTATTCAAATGTAATGTCAATTGACATCTCCAGTTGCCTTGATCTATCCACTACACTTCTCCTCATCCTATCTTCTACCACTCCTATCTTCTGTAACCCCTTGCGTCCTAGTGGCTTCTCGCTTTGCTTGGAGGTTTTGAAGTGAAACAAAAAGGAAACTTATACTTAACATCAGGAAGACGGAGTTGAAATTTCTGGGTACTTAATATGGGAGGAAATGCTTGAAAAACCTGATACTCACGGGGCCGATAGAAAGAGGGACAGAGAAAACCAGCGCGTACCATACTTGATGAGCTTGAGCAATTGGATACCAGGACAGGGTTTAGGAGAAATAACATAAAAGCTACAAGGGACATGATACTGAAGGGACATGGCACATATAAAAAAAAAGAATTTTAGACGTTTCCTTAAATAAATATAATCTCTTCTCTTGAAATAAAACTTAGGATTCCCTTGCAGACTTCTGAATCCTTCTCCTTGCCTTGGGAAGTACAATTCTTTAATCGGAATGACAACACTCATCCACTGACAGGTCTCTGTCTCCCCGATGCTTTTCGCCGTCTTCCACAAACAAGAAGTCAGAATTTAATTAGCATCTTTCCCAACAGATATGGCAGAATTAATTGCATACGTTTTCGATTCCCTTCTTGCGTGTTTAACGCATGTGCATCTGCTCTGATGTCAGTTACGTTTACATCTCTAATTATAAAGCGAAAACTTGGTTAAATAACGAATATTCTGATTAGCTCTTCGCTAAGAATAGAGCACTCTGATAGCTGGTAATGCTTATATCTCACATATAATGCGTTAAAAAATTCCCTTTCTCTGAGGTGAGAATGCTGATTACCTAAGGGCGAGAGTCTACGACTGATGTCAAATCGGTTGGGTTTCAATCACAGCTTAAAGCAATCGCATGTTTAGCTACACTGGCTTTGGCTGACTCTTTCGTAGGTTGAGCACTAGGAAACTTGTCGGCTGCTGCTGCTAATTAACGCTGAAAGTTCTTCGCTATGAATTGAGCACTCTGGTAGCCGGTAATGTTTATATCTCGTATATAATATAATGCGTTAAAAATTACCTATCACTAAGGGTGAGAGTCTCCGACTGATGTCAAATCGGTTGGGTTTCTAGCCACACTGATGAGCTGTGATACAACCTGTGAATTACTATATATATATATATATATATATATATATATATATATATATATATATATGATAAAATAAAAGAACAAATAGTAAACGTATATCAGTCTAACATGTTTCTCTTTTATTGAAGAGATTGAGAGAAGACTGACAAAAAGACAGAAACACTGGTATTTTCACTTATGTTTGGGTCAGTTTTTAGTGGTCAGATACGTGTCATCTGCATTAAAACCGTAGATAATTCTATGTGCATGCAGGTCTTTGAAGATTCTTGTATGGTAATCTGTCTCTGTCTAGTGGGAGTTTTACCTTCAGCTTTGTACGCTCAACTCGCGCAGGGGAAAGTCACAAGTTCCTAATTTACAGGAGCGACTTAATCAACTTTTATACCCACCATTCTTAAAATGGTGGGTATAAAACTTGATTAAATCGCTTTTATTCGTGGGTTTATCAATAGATTTTAAATATCATAAACTTACAAATTAAAACGACCTAATCAACTTCTATTTCCACGACAACCAAAAAAAAAAAAAAAATCTGGACTAGTCATAGGATTCTACCTCAAAGACTTTAGTATATGCAACCCGGAATACCAAAATGAAGAGGAGAGTTATATTGAAGAAGCTTTCAAACTTCTACACGACCCACATCATTTTATCCTCAACGATAAAAAAAAGAGTTTACAAAATCCACAAAGTCAAAAAAACAGTCACAACCAATAACAAAAATTACACAAAATTTATAATCCTTCCCGCCATTACTCTTTCCACTAAACTCACAAAAAATTAGTCATCCCTAATACAAGGATTGTTACCACAACCTCCAAAACGGAGATATAATTAGGAAGAAGAATATACCCAACACCGATGCAAATGCCTGGATTTATCAAACAAATTGTTTACAATGCAAAAATGTTTATGTGGGGAAGGCATAACGGGATCTAAAAACCTGCATCTACGAACACAAAAGAGACAAATTATATAACTCTCGTTTTGCATCGATACTATGTTGGAAATAACATTGATTAAACAACATTTTCATAGAAAATATTCGTCCTCCGAAAATTTCTCAGACATTCAGGCTGGTAAATGTTGTTTAATACTGTTTATTATAAACAGAGCATTTATTTTAATATTTGTATCTATAAAAAGAATATACAAAACATAAAAATGTCTTAAAACAATTCTCGGACTTTGCCCATTTCATAATGTGTGACGTCTCATATATATATATATATATATATATATATATATATATATATATATATATAATTTATTCGGAAATTATAACATAAATATGTTATAAAATCACTACAAAAATAGCCATTTTGTTTCAACACTTCTGGTGTCTTATCAAGTGATGGTGTTGAATGTAGAATAAAGGTGGATTAATGGGTAGGGTCATGGATCGCGTCGAATCCATTACATTCATGCTAATACTCTCTCTTGGGAACGATATGAATCCTCTTCTTCTCCCACCCCCGCCCAGGTAGGGGAAAATAGCAGGACAGTCTTCTTGCTACACATGTTTCTGGTCTTGCAATCTTCATCAGGCAAAGTAGACATTTGAGTCACTAACACAGAAAAAAGAGAATGTCTAATATCGAGAATATTTAACATCGAAAAACATGAGAAAAATTAATTCCTTTTAATAATATGTGAAAATAGCCACTTTTTGTGGTTTCTGTCTTCTTTTTATGATATATATATACACACACACACCTCGGATATGCACATATAAACATACGGAAATATACGTATAAACATGCACAAATCACATATATACTCACTAGACATACACATAAAGAAATACACATGTATGCATACCAGACATACACACATACATATACATAAATACATGTATAGAGATCTAGACATACCCATTCAAACATGCACATACATGCAACATACACATATACTCATACACGTACATGAAAACCAAGCGTACATATATATATATATATATATATATATATATATATATATATATATATATATATACACAGACCTACACATGGGCACATACAAATACACAGATACACACTAGGCATACATATACACAATCACAGGTACATGTACATAAAAAGGAGACATGCACATACATACATACTCGCATACGCACACATATACAAACATTAGACATACACGCATACACATATACACATAGACGTACACGTATCTGTACATAAATACAAGACATACACTTCTATGTACATTGTAGGGATTTTATGCAATAATGCCACGGTAAAATGGTACCGGTAATTTTTACCGGTACCATTTTACCGTGGAAAGTGGAAAAAATGGCACAAGTGAAAAAAAAAAGAAAAAGAAGTTTATTGAAATAACACTATTGTCAAAAAAACGTGGTTTTGAACGAAATCTAATTATTTTTTTTATTTTTCCTACTTGTGTCATTTTTTCTACTTGTGTCATTTTTTCTACTTGTGCCCTTTTTTCCTACTTGTGTTATTTTTATTTATTTCTTCCCACTTGTGCCATTTTTAGCGAAAAATGGGAAAATATGTGATCAATAGCATATTTTGTATTTTCCTTAGTCTGACTTTTCTGTTCGTAGTAAAACTTAGTATTTGCCAATGTCTGAAATACAACTCTTTTCCAAACGCATGTTTATTCCTCCAAGACACACACCATAATTCGCAAACAAAGAATGTAACAATCAGTGAAAGACAAACGCTTGTAAATCTCACGACCCTTGTAAGATGGAGTGAAATCGTCTTCGGCGAACATGTCTCAATGTGAAATCATTTGCCGTTTGTATATATGCAGATATATGCTATTCGATTCATTTCACGATATTTTCCCCGATTTCGTTTGTCTTGACGTTTCGTGATTATCGTGAAAACAATATGAATCTGTGGGGACTGTGGGATACAGTGTTTGACCTTTCGATTCGATAATGAAACACGAACAAAAGGGGTTTATACAGCACGGGGTAGCGGGGTCGGAAAGCATGTCTGGAAAAAACCCGATAGGAATGTTTTTAAGACTGGAAATAGGTCACTGGAAATCGATCCAACCGACCCCATGCTTCTGCCCACTCGCTTGCCTTGCTTTCCTTGGACGCACAGGAACTGATGGCTAACGTGACGCATTTCGGAACAGCTGGGCGAGAAGCCGGTATTACTATCACAAGCCATTTTTCTAGCTTTCGAAGGAGTGGGTGGGTGATGAATTTTTTATGCTAGTGCTGTATTGCTAACAATAATGACAATAATGACAATAATAATAATAATAATAATAATAATAATAATAATAGCGGTGCCGGTAGTAGAAGTTAAAATAACGATGATTTGAATTATGGTTGCGATAATGAGCAGAGAATTGATGAGAAATTCGACATAATTCATGAACTTATAAGCTTATCATCCCAGTGGTGACTGTGACGCATCTGTGGATAATGTTGATGATTTCTTTTTTTTTTAAGGTAGGTTTTAGAAGTATATAAATGCATTGACTATAAAATGAGAGATAAAAATAGTGTGTCCGAGCATCATTTCACAAAAAAAAATATATGCCGAACTTCTAGCTTGATTCTGACCGATAGAAGAAGATCTAGTAAATAAGCGTAAAATGCTAAATAAAATTAATAAAAGATAATGTAAGAAAATGTAATAATAAAATTATAATAGATAAGCTAAATAAATAAATGGCAAATTCTGTCTGTCCGTGCGTGTGGGTGAAACAGGTCGAAACCGGTCTAACTCGGGTCAGACTTGATCTACATAGACATATTATACCTTTTTGGAATGAGAATGATCCCTGGATTGAAAATCTGCCTTTCATCTGCTGCTTGAACATCTAGCATTGGGATTTATGTCCGGGTGAGAAGGGAACAGTTGAAAATTCAAATTTTAAAATTACTAAAAATTTTCTCACTTTAAAATTTTTAATTTATATTGAGTTTAAAGTAACACAAAAACTTAAACTGAATTATTTTTTTTTTGTTTTAAATTCAGTTTGAAATATCTCCAAAACTTTGTGAATTGAGAAAATCAATTTTATTTCTTCAAAATGCCGAGGAATCAGAGTTAAAGTGACAGGTTTCGTGATTTGAAGAACACAATTTTCGACCTAAATTGGAATTTCGGCCCAAATCGGTGTTTTGGTTCAAGTCGGACTTTGGGCCCAAATCGGTCTTTCGGCTGGAATTGGAATACTCCGAATCAGAGTTAAAGTAAGGTTTTGAAGTTCTATGCTGTGAATTGAGGAATTCAAAGTTATTTCTTCAAATTTTCCATTGCTGCTTTCTAAGCTTGTGCAAAGGCTCTTTTATTTTTGAGCCAGAAGCTTAATTAGGTGTCCGCAGGGTTTTTAAACTAGTATAAAATGAAACGCTTTCATTGACCGAAAAGGTATTGTTAGTGTCGTTTGGGATTTATCAAATTTCTTATAAGAGTTTTTAATGAAATTAGACTTCTAAATTCCACTGTTATCGCTCTTTCTAGTATTGATGGGAGTTTCCTTCCAAACCTTTTGTCTATGGTGGTGTTGAAAGTCAATATCATCGTTATATAATTATTTTCTCTTCTACATATAATTTCTATGATTTTCCTACTGGTAATGTTCAATTAATGCGTTTTTTTTAATTGGTAAAGATCTTGGCGACATTCTAGTGCTCGTACTATCTAGGGTCTGATGGATGACTGTCATCTTTAAGTTTTAAAAGATTTATTCGTTTGAAGTCATTTTTAATCTAGGTCTGAGAAAACAATTACATATTGATGACTGTTTAAATACACCATGCACAACAACTATATGAGGGTCTAGATGTGAAAAGTCCAAGATAATGACTCGAGTCCTTAGGTTAATATTTTTCATTGTATTATCGTAAAGTGTTGGACAAAAGTACTTCTAGCGCAATCTGTACTGTGTGCAATATCTTTAACTCAGTTACTAAATCGGATGGTAACTGATGATAAAACAAAATTGCGAAATAAAATTTAAAAGAAAATTTTTAAAAATCGACCAATTCAAATTCGCAGATTAAATCTGCATATGAAAAGAATGATCCTTCTTTTTTATGTGGCGAACGTTGGCAATCATGGCTCTCCACAACTTCCAGTCCGTTGTAGAACTAGGTAGATTATGGGTTTTCCTTTGCCCCTCATCCTTTCAATCTGTCCTGTGAGTATCAAATTTCCCAATCCCTCTTTCCTCCTTATGCACCTGAGAAATGTCTCTTTCTGTTGTACCGTTTTTGTTTCTATCTCCTTCGGCGTTATTCACACGTTCGGTCCTTGGTATTCTCAGCATGCTTCTGTAGAACCAGATTTCTATTGCCCCAAGTCTCTTCTTCATTTTTGAGGAGATTGTACAGCATTCATTGCTATATAGCTGGACTGATATTGCAAAAAAGTTCAGTATTCTTTCTTTTGTTTGTAACGATATTTTCTGTTTCTTAATACTGATCAAACACTTTCCAGATACTTCAATAGTTGTATTTGTTGTATTTTGTCATCACCAATTTGTAATTTGCATGTTGGGCTGTCCCTTTTGCTAGCAACTATGCATTCAGTTTTCTTATGCTACCTAAGTAAGTGCAATAGCAAAGCACGATTATTCTTTTTCCTTTCTAAGTTCTCCTTGGCAATAAAGATATACCAAAGAGATCTTCAAAAATGTAATCTTTAGCTCCTGTATATTCGACAGTTTCCTCTGTTGAAAGCTCGTAATTTGTTTTTCTTCACGCTCTTTGAGATATCTTTTGAGATATCTCTCTTTCGCATCAGTTGTTGTAATTCGAGGAAACAACTCCTTACAGTTCTTTTACCTTTCTTAACCGTTCTTAAAGGTGTTGACCATGTTTGCCGTAGTCTCTGAATATGGAATCCAGTGAAGTCCGTAATCTCTTCAATATCAGAGGTTGGCAGTGTAGATTCAGAGAAAGTAGCGGTTGTTAATTCGATATCAGGTTGGCAGTGAAGATATTTTGGGAGAAAAAACAAAATGGCTGCTTTTATACACGTCGAATTGAATATTTTGAGCTTTCTGATTGGTTAACCCTTCTATTGGTGAACAATAAAATGAGTCAGCTCATTTTGACTGGCTCACTAGTACATCACTCTACCCAAAAATTCTAACAAAAGGAAGTTGCAAAATTGTCTATTTCATCATAGGCCAAGGTGAGCTAGCCCAAATTATTAAAGATTGGCTTTCAGGGAGCTCCTGCCATGATTTATTTATTTCAGAATACTCTGGTATAATGTGTTGTTGAAGAATTGCCGAATTATTCAAAAACCTCCTAGGTGGAACTATGAAAGGAAGTATTTCGAAAAGAGTCTAGGAAAATATGAGCACCCGAGTCTAAAACGACTTTATTTCATATCCTACTTTCGTGAGGAAGTCGGTAAATATCGATCAAAGGGGAGTATCTGTGTTTCACGTGACCTTTCTGTTGTGTTTCTGTTTTCAGGCAGTTCAAGGAAATTGCTTTGATGAACGCCCGGTTCCATGACCCCAACCCAGCGACGCCAGTGCGATATCTTACTACCCGTACTTCGAGCTGAGATCAAAGTGTTTTTTTCTCTTCTCGAAACAATTAAAATCTCGTTCTGGAGATCCCAAACCTCGTTTTTATATTAATGTTCACCAAATATAAGTTCCAAGAGCCACTTAAGGCAGAAGCTTACTGTGTCGTGTTACATGAGTTCATGGAGCTACGTCGGAAAGAAAACGATTAATCCTAGACTTGGAAAGGTCCTGCGGCATCATCAGCTTAATTGCACTAAAAAAAAAGGAGGGTTGCTGATCGTGGAGACTGGGCATTTTTTGGCTATTGAACTGTACACACCCCATTTAACTTTCTTTCATGCTATCCCACCGTGAGGAGGTGAGCTAATTGATTTGCTATATGACCTTGCATGACCTTAGTGCTGGAATCAAAGCATGATACCTGATCTCCTCTTCGTACCGGGAATTCAAACCGTGCAGCAGAACCTACCTACATAAAGAGACGAGGTTTGAAACGGCAAGATGTACTGCTTTGCATTCGCACCGAAAGCTCCAATACGAACATTTCAGGGTGTTTGGGTGTCAACCTAGGGACAGTGCAAAGGATTTAGAAAGAGTTAGATCAGTCTAATAGTGATTACGAAGGTACGGCTACTCAGATAACTCACTCTGATCGTTCTGATAAGAAAAGAACTCCCGGAATTTTTGGCGAGGCCCTTAAACTCATCACAGAGGCTTGCATTGAGTGCCTTGGGGTGATAGATCTGCCCTGGGTCAAAAGGGTGGCTGCTGCAAAAGCCTATGTCTGGCAACAGGACTCTGCAATATGTCACATGTTATAGTAATTTACCCACGCACGCAGTGACTCCCCCAGCTATAAATAGGAGCAGGTACTGCCTTTTTGGAGAGTGAATTTTCCAGCAGTCAGCTCTGACGGTCGGACCGAACATTCTTGCTATAACTCTCTTGTTTGTATCTGGGTGTATTACTGTTAATATATCTGTTTAACTCAATTCTTGTGTCTTTATATCTGGCCCTAACAAGGCCACAACACCACAGAAGCAGGAAAACCCACTCATATCTGTCAGACAATTTCTGAGACCATATCACCCTTTACATCTGGCCACCTAACTCTCCAGACTGAAATACCCTTGATTATTATGCGTGGGACGTAGTTGAATGAGGGACTAACGAAACTCGATGTAACACCAAAGTAGAACTGAAGGCAAAGGTTATTTCAGTATTCAGCAACATAAACAAGGAGACCGCCTAGAAGAGTTGCAGGGGATTCTGAAGTCCTCTGGAGCCGTCATTGAAGTCAATGGCACTTTTATTGAATATATTTACTCTTTATTATTTCAAGATAATTTTTTTATGTAATTTTGGTAAATATATCTGTTAAAATGAGATGTCAGCGTTATTTTAATTTTTGCGTAAATTAAACGACAATTTATCCATCGCACTGTGTGTGTGTGTGTGTGTGTGTGTGTGTGTGTGTGTGTGTGTGTGTGTGTGTGTGTGTGTGTGTGTGTGTGTGTGTGTGTGATATGATTAGTCGACACGAAATCGTAACTGCCTAAATATACTTTTTATATACATATATGTGTGGCGGTGCATCCGTGCGCGCCTGTGTGTGCGCATGGGAAATTTTACCTTGGCCATCTCTATTTAACTATTTCTTCATTCTTTTAGGAATACTTTTTTATGAAATATTTTTTTTTTCTTTACACGTTTATTTTCAGGTTTCTCTTTTCCTTCATTTCTTTCTCATTCTCCCGCTTTCGCATTCTTTCTCGGCCTCCCCCTACTCCTCACTCCTCCTCACTCCTCCTCCCTCCTCCTCCCTCGGCCTCTTTTTCCGTTCGTCTCTCCATTCGTTTCTCCATCGCCAACTTCCATCTGTTATTTAACGCACCCGTCATTCAGCAGTCACCCCATTATCCGAAAAGGTTAATTACGGGGTATTCTCTTTTCAGTCAAGGTAAAGAAATAAAAGGATGACCTCGACTGCAATTACTATCCTGGCATCAGAAAAGAACAGGCTTGGGTTCTCCTTCCGCATGAGAAATATGGACATTGAAGAAACATTATATATCAAACTAAAGCCCCAAGGTTGAACGTGACAATATTGGAAAGAAAATGATTGAAGAAAAATTTCATTCTTTACATGTCCATAAATCCAGAGGTCTTGATTAAACTGATACTACCATTTATTATTATTATTATTATTATTAATATTATTATTATTATTATTATTATTATTATTATTATTATTAATAATAATAATAATAATAATAAAAGATGTGTGAAAGATCAGAACTGCAACAGTAAGAGGTCGGGGTACAAGTATACAAAGCCAGTATAGTCATCACCACACCCAGGCTGATAAGAATATTCTAGGTATATGCGTCACAGCCAAATATGTGCAATACGATGAAAGATTTCGATAAAAGTTGCGTATAAAATTGCAAGTTGGACCCACTTAGAAATGCCTTCAGGCCGAGTCGGTAGATCCAATACAAACATTGTAGAGTGTTTGGGTGTCAATCTGAGGAGGGTGCACAGGATTCTGAAAGAGTTGAAAGAGTGTAATGCTGATTACGAAGATACGGCAGCTCGGAAAACTCACTCTGATCGTTCTAATAAGAAAAGAACACCCGAATTTGTTGGTGAGGGTCTCGGACTGAACATGGAACGTATTCCCAAGTATATTGATGCGACACCAACATTAGATCCTTGTCTTTAAAAAAGTAAGAGAAAACAAATATATCTAAACACCCGACACTACTCTGACTTCTTCCTTCTTCCTAATTTTCATTAAGGACCTTCCTGATGTCTTTATTTCTCAACTCGGTGTCTATGCTGATAACACAGCTATTTACTATTGTCTTACTATTAAGACAAAAGTAAATAGTATGTCTGATCGGTCAAATTGGCAGATGACATAAAAAATGGCCTAAAATCTACTGTTAACTTGGGCAAGGAATGGCTTTTAACGCCATCAAAACAAAACAAAGGGGGCTCTCAATTAATTATCTGTGAATTCCTGTTCTAGATTCCATCAGCATGGCTGATGCTAACTTTCAGGAAACAGACTCGTTGCTGCTGATATGAAGTGGAAAGATTTAATTGCTAAGTCTGCTGTTAGCAAAACAGGTTCACTGTGTCGAGGAAGACAGTTTTTCACGCCAGAATCTATTTTACATATTTATGTCTACCGTTCATCGAGGCTTTGAATATTGCTGCCACATCTTGTCTGGTACTTCTGCAATGTATCTAGAGATTCTTGATGAAATCCAAAGAAGAATCTGCAATGTTATTGGTCCTGACTTGGCATCTCAGCTTCAGTCACATTCCCGCCACCGAATAGTAGCTTCCCTGTGCCTTTTCTATAAATACTTCTGTGATAATTTCCTAGACTTTATGAATTTAAGCGCAGCACTAGATTGCTAACAAGGTCTTATCGTTTTACAGTTGAGTTGGCTAGATGTAACTGTAAGTTCTTTGTTAACAGTTTCTTTACTCGCACTTCATGCCTGTGGAACTCTCTTCCAGCTTCTTGCTTTCCATCCAACTTTGATCTTCAAATATTTAAATGCAATGTCAATCATTATCTGCTGTCTTATTGATTCCTCTTCTTTTATTCTTTTCGGTCCTTATTAATATGTTTCTTTCTATTATTCGTTCACACTCAGTAACCACTTTCGTCTTAGTGGCTTTATTACCTTGCTTAGGGTGAAATCATTAATTTAACCCAGGCCTTTAAACTTCGGTATAGTGTGGATCATAAATAAGATTTAATTCCTTCTGTGAAATTCGAACTCATGCCCTTGATTCGTCAACATTTTCATCATCATCATTATATGTTTTTCTCACGTTCGCATAAGAGGTTATGTGGTTATTGCTGGAGAGTTAGGAATAAAAAGTCTCCTCATTTTGGCTGATTTATTTTTTGCAGGGTTCCAAGTGCACCGTTTATGGTCGGTACTACCAGTGGCGTAGCTAAGGGGGACCAGAATGGTCGGTCCGCCTCGAGCGGCACTTTTGGCCCGCGGTGAGTTTTCAGAAAAAAAATAATAATAAATAGCATAATTTCAATAATTTTTGCAAAAAAAAAAAAAAAAAAAGCTAAAAGATAAGATTCAAATGAAGCCAATCTGCCTTTGATATGGCTGGCTCAAAGTCAGCCAGCCAGCAATAAAAAAAAATGTCTCCAAAACGCGTTGTCAGGTGGCGGGGATAAACCTCACATATAAGACATGAACAAAAGGTGTGAAAAAAATTTATACATTTTTAAACGGCTTGATGTGAGGTGGGATTAAGTGAACTTAGTGAATCCACAGTTTTTTAAACCTACATGAAAAATCCAGATTTTGGCGCCAGATCTTTGATTTTGATTTTTCATGTCCGTGAACTGTTAGTGAAAACCATTAAATAAATAATTGTTTTTTTTTTAATTTTATCATAGGCCTAGCTTTAATATGGATGTAAAATCGTAACTCTTCACAAATTATAAAATAGATAGATGAATAAACTGATATAATTCCAATGCTTTAAGGATATATTGAAAGAAAATGGAAAAAATATATATATATATATATATATATATATATATATATATATATTAAATGCAGAAAATTTATTTAAAATATATATATATATATATATATATATATATATTATAAATTTAAGAAATTTTATTTAAAGTCCAAAATGGGCTTTTTTTCAATTTTCAACAAGTTTTCACGGTAGTAAAACAATACAATGTTATAATTTTTTGTTATTTTTAGATATTTGAAGTTTTATTAAGCAAAAATAGGCTAAGAATTACAAGTATGATAACATTTTTTAAAAGACACTAACTACGCTACTAAACACTGCCATAATAAGTCGCAGAGTTTTTATTTGTTTGTATGATTATAATGTTTGATTTTTTTCTTTGTTTTACTAATTACCTCCAAGTTTCAACTAATTACCTCCAAGTTTCAACTAATTACCTCCAAGTTTCAACTAGAAAGCACAAGAGACCAAAAGTCAATAGATCCTGATTGATGGTACAGTTGGTTGATTATGTATCATTCTTCTTAATGACATGATTTCATTGAAGTTTGGTACGTTAAACTTTCATTAAAATGTGTATGTATATATAAAAGTAAAATCTGTGCACAGTAAAAATGTGCAAGCCGATAAAATGCAGAGTCGGAAAAACTAAAATCATGCCACGGGTGAAAAATTCAGTAAAATCGTAGAAGACCATTCAAAATATGAAAGGAAAATCATTGTAAAATGTGTGGAATGTTGTGAATATATGAAAATATGCTGACAAATTCCACTAGTATAGGCCCTTTATTCCCCCCATAACCTGTCACATTTCCTTCCAGCTCGGTTCTCAGACTAGTTGAGAAAGATATTTGCGATATTTTTTTATTATGGTTCCTGTTGCGCCAATAACACAAGCAATAACAATTGGGATGATCTGAGTTTTAAATACTGCATCTTCTTTAGTAGCAGGAGGAGGAGAAGAAAAGAAGGAGGTGGGGGGAATTTTGACCTAGAGTTGTTCTATAATCACATGCTGGGTCATGACTAATGACCTGGGGCAAGCGAAGAATGTATTTGTTTTTGTTGTTCCCACTTGATTACGCAGAAGGAAGCTTTTAACAAAAAAACATTTAAATGGACAAAGATCTTCGCACGATATGAACTGTGCGTACTTCTTAGGACTATTTGGGGGGGTATTTCCTGGAGAGATAGTGCACCAGGGATGTTGCTGATTTGTTGTTGAGTTCCTTATTTATGAGACCCAGTGCTTCAACCACAAGAACAGTTTCCATCTCCATGCCTTTCATGGTGATGTTTTTTCGAGTTAGTACGTTCATATCAATCAGTGTTGTAACTTTTCCTTTTGATCTTTGATAAAAATGCCTGAGTGATTTGCTTGCATTGTTCGATACAGATTTAGAATAATGTCCACACGAGTTTGCATCTTTTCCCCGTAATGATGAGATTTTCCAATGCAGATATTAACTGTCCTTTCTATTATTATTATTATTATTATTATTATTATTATTATTATCAATGGCGCCTGGTGGTAGACTATTCAGCACTACTGTATTTACTACTTGTTCGAGGGAATAAGTTTGAAAGACTTTGATTTTCCAAACAACAATATTCGATGGCTAAAATCTTTAAGTCAAAGGTCAATTTTTATCATTATCTTCACTCCCTACCAGCTCCTCTTTCATTCAAATTACTCACATCATTAATCATAACTATTTTAACAGTAACCCTTCGTCTTGAGTGGCTCGCGAGCCACTCAAGACGTTGGTCAACTTTAGAGGGGAGACAGCCGATGTTCAAAAGAGTCCACTCCAAGGTCTGAGCATTTTTTCTTTTTCATTTTTTCGGCTGCATCTTTTTCTTTTCTTTTTTTCGCCTTATTTTTTCTTTTTTCGCCTTCATCTCCATTTTCTTTTCCTTTTTTCACCTACATCTTCTTTTACGTTTTCTTTTTTTTTTTTTTTTTTTTTTTTGTCTTCATCTTCCTTTTCATTTTCTGTTTTATCGCTTTCGTCTCCCTTCTCTTTTTTCGTCTTCATCTTCTTTTTCTTTTCTTTTTCACCTTCATATTGATTTGCCTTCTTTATTTCCCTGGTTAATTGGTGTGATCAAGATATATTCTCATTCCTTTTTGATTTTGCTCTTTTATTTTCTTTGACAGTGCTTTTCGACCATCTGATCATATATCTTCGCTCAAATTATATTTCTTTCTATCTTTTGTTAGGTCTGGTGTATTTCAGATTTGATGTATGTCGTTCTAGTTTCGAGCTGCTCTTGGTAAGGACCCCAATTCTATTTTCAATTGACCCCTGCGCAAACATGCGCTTCATTTTGCCTGGAATTTCTTCATTTTTTTTTATTTTTTTTTTTTTTTGAGGCTGACATCAAACTTTTGGCTTATAGAGTACATATATGCGTGGGGATGTATACATTCCTGGGTTGGTGCCCACTGGGAGAGTTTGAACCCTTAACCTTCGTTAAGGTATTAAACTACGAGAAAGAAAATTGATATAGCACCTGTAGATTGACAGTATTTAATGATGTTGAGAGGTTATTCTTTTTGGTTACACGCAATTCTGGCTTAGAGCGAGGGTTTGGTTTGTTTTGTTTTACGGCATATCAACCTCAATGGGTTATTTAATGCCGACAAAATTTGTATTGCTGGAAATATGTTTTTCTTCAAAAATCTATTTCTGGGAATATTTTTCCTTGAAGAAATCTATAGCTGGTCATATTTTTTCCAAAGAATGTATAGCAGTTTTATTGCTGCTATTTTATTTTTAAGTATTGCTGATAATAATTTTCCCTTTAATAATTATTGCTGGTAATAATTTTTTTATTACAAAGTATTTCTGGTATTAAAACCTATTTTTACACAAGTTTAGTGTTAACTATTTGCCCATAGCTGGGACCCTAATAGGTGCTACTACCCTGGGTCAGGGTGGACCTGGGAACACCAGCAATTAAGAAGTGTTTTCACACTCCTCAACACCTCCTGATCAGAGGCCTTGCTGCTGGACGTAGTTTATCGTCTTACCCAGGATGCGGATGTAGTTTATCGTCTTACCCAGGACACCCTTAAAGCAAGGGATTAGCCCAGTGTAACGTCTTTCTCCACTGAAAAATTTAATTCGCAGTTGGTAGGTACGTAGGTAAATTTGTGTCAAGTCAATCTATGAGTGCTAAAATTACCAGTTAGTCCAGTACTACTACATGGACGCGTTTTCAGTAACAAAACCTCTTTCTTCGCTAGTTCTTTTCAAATTAAAGGCAAAACCTTTCAAAGAGCCAATGAAACTTCTTGTGAGGTCAACGGTCATCAAGCACACAGCTCATTGGGAATGTTTGAGCACTTAACCATTGTTAAGTTACTCAACGAGAAGTGGGTATACTCTGAAATAACACATGTAGTTCGCTTGCAACTAGATTATTGCTTATAGGATTATAGCTTTTGATGTTCAGATAGTCTGTTTGACTCTATGCATCGTCTTTCCCCACTATAAAACTCTCCTGATCTTACTTGGTGATTGTTATATAGGAATGAAGGGTGACACTTGATTTTGAACATAGATCGCCAGTGAACAAACACAGGCGATCCCATTATTGAATTTAGTAGACCACGTGACCATAGAGGAAACGCATAAGTAGTGGGCTGCGTGACGTTTAATAGTTTGCTATTCATAGTCTATCCTCTATTACTAACGGATCGTTATTTCTTCTCTATCCTCTATAACGATACGGGCCACTATTCTATTCTCTATACGGTGGTTACTTGTCGAGCGCATATTATAGAGCAAGTACTATTAGTGCGAGTGTTATTCGAAGGCGTCTGGCACCAGTATTGTTCAACGGCGTTACTATAGTTGTATCAGCGATTACAAAGTCTTTACTACAACGAGCAATACGGAAGTGACGAGTATTCGTTATTACAAAAATGGCAACGAGTGTCCGTTGACATCACAAAAATTGCAAAATACAAGTGTCTCGGGTTTTTGTTATAGAGGAATAAAGTGTCACTGCCGACACTGGAGTTTGAACACAGATCGCCAGTGAACAAACACAGGCGATCCCTTTATTGAATTAATTGGATCACGTGACCATGGGAGAAACAAATAAATAGGACGTCACGTGACGTCTAAATGATCTGTATTTCTTCTCTGGGCACCTCGGCGTGGTGTAATGGGTTAGCAAGCTTATCTTGCTAGATCAGTTACTACTGAAAAGTGAGTTCGATCCTCACTGGATGCCCCATACTTTCGGCCTTGTGCCACATCTAAGCTACGCTTGGAAAATCTCTGTATTTCTCCTCTATGACTATACGGATCGCTATTCTCTATTCCCTACACTATTCTCTATTCGGATCACAAAAGTGTCAACGATTGTTCGTTGACATCACAGAAGTATGTCCATAGGATAAAGGGGCAAACAGTTGTAATTAACAATGATAGAAATCGTAATACTCTGGAACTGTTTCAGATCCATTGCTGGATGGTGGTGCTGATGCAAATGCAATGGTTATCAATCTTGTCTTGCTAGAACAATTATAACTGAGTAGTGAGTTCGATCCTCACTGAGTGCCACATATAAGAAAACCATCATTAAGTAGTCAGCGTAGATTTGAAGAAAAAAAAACTCCGAAAATATTTTAATATTAGATATAAGGAACATTGTTCGATGTACCAGTCACAAAAAGAAATAAAACTAGTCAAAAATTAACAATGAAAATTCATTATCTGATAAGTTTAAAATATTATTTCATTTGTAATTATTCATTCTGTTATTGAGTTTAATACTAAAATTATTATCAGAAATATTCTTAGTAACAATAATGATAATTGCAATAAAAACGAACATATTAAAACATCAGGTTGATATGTTGTTTTTATTTAGCGGCATATCAACACCTCTAAGGGTTATTTAATCTAAGTGCATAATAATACTTAATAATAATTGTTTAATGATACAAGTCTTACTAATTCACCCATAGCTGGGGTGAACACAGGTGGATTCATAACTTTCCCAAGAGTAATTGAGTGTAAGTGAATATAATGAACCCGATTGGAATTTGAACTCGGATCTCGAATTTTTATTTTATTTTTTTATTTTTTTTTTTTTTTTTTTTTTTTTGTTATTTTAGTTTTTTTTTTTTTTTATCATTTCACCCCAAGGAAGGTGGGAGTGCCACTACTACGCAGGAGGTTACACAGAGTAAAAGTGAGAGAAACGACTGGGTATATGGGGCGGGGCTAAATTCTGAGCCGTTATCAGTTACACTACCGGCAAATTCAAGCTTACAGCACGAGACTTTCCCAAGCAGTCATTTATCTAAATAATGTCCAGACTTGACGTTGCTTAACTTCGGGAACCGTTGTTTTAACCTGATGTGGTCATAAGCTAAAAAACAAAAAAAAAATCAGGAAATAATAATAGAAAAATAATTCCCGTAAAGAGATCAAACTTAAAACAACAAACAAAAAGAAAAAGCGAAAGAAGAAAAAAAAGGAAATCCTTTTTTTTTTTTTTTCTCGTCCTTTTTTTGATTCTCAATTCATCTTTTTACGGTAATTATAAACTGTTTCTTTCATTCTTTCTTGTTTTAATTAAATGTCAGTTTTTTTGCAATTATTACACATTTCTTCTTATTATAAACGTTACTTTTAGTGAGTACAGGTTTTTGAGTTGCTATCCAATATTTTTTTTATTATTTTCTTAAACAGTGAAATTAATAACAAAACAAAAAAATTGAGAAGTCAAACTAAAAAAAGAATTATAACCCGACAGGTATCGAAACTTTTCAACCAAAGTATACCTCTACCAGTTCAGCCACGGAGCCAGCCTGACAGGGCAAGGTTTAAACACTTTTCCTGAAAAAGTGGTTTTCCTAATGGAAAGAAGGGATACAGGCTCGATTCTAATTATTCGACATATATTTATTAAAAATTAAAATAGAAAAGTTCATTTAATATATATAACACTCTGGCAATGGAACCTGGGTATGATGTAGCTAACTTGTCTTACAAGAACTATTAAGGCTGAGTAGTGAGTTTAATCCTTATTGGGGGCCCCATTCGTTCGACATTCTGCCACATTTAAGCTAGGCTTAGAATATCACCATAGAACCTTGGCTTTGGTGTATGTTCTTTTATTCGCTGTCCACATATTTATAGAACTCAATACAATTCTGACGAGAGAGAAGGAAAACCGGTTGTCTTTTTTTGTTGTTGTTTTTATTGTCTTTTTGTCCTCGCTTTCATTTTTCATTTTGCATCTTTACAGACGGTGGAGTTATAGATAGCGGTCCGGGTTGAGAAATCGGAGAGCCGAGTTCGAATCCCGGTTGAGTACATTACATTCACTTAGGTGCTAATACCCTTGGAAAAGGTATGAATCCTCTTTTTCACCCCCTAGCTATGGGTAAATAGCAGGACAGACCGGGTTCTTTAACCTTGGATGGCAACTGGTCTATCGCAGAAGGAAATGGCAGCCTACTGCGTGAAAAACATCTGCCTCGTCAGTCATATATAGAAAGAGGTGATTGCCTCGTCGTGTATCACGCATGGCACATAAATGACTCTCTACAGAAATTATAAATCTTTTTTTCTGTTCTTATTTAATTTTGTTTGATTAATATGTCCGTTTTTAATAAAATCTACTAAATTAAACAGAAAAAAATGGATAGAAACAAAGAAAAGAGTGCTATCTGGCGTTGGATACGGGACAGTTTCCGCTCAGATAAAAAGGAGACTTCCGGCTGAAGACATCTGATTCTACAGAAGAATGCGAGACAGAAGATTTGAAAAGCAGGGAAGTTTTAAGGAAAATGGGGACAGAAAGAAGATTTGTACTTCTAAACAGCATGAGACAGTTGAAATTTCTGCAACACATAATGAGAAAAAAGGGCTATAGAGAATGCGACACTCTCAGGGCATAGAGGAGCAGGGGAAAACATCGAGTAAGCTACTTGAATTGCACAATGTATTAATGGATCACAGAACAGAGTGAGAAGGGAAAAGACAAACGTCGGTAAGATCTAAAAAATGATAGGAAGTTGTGGAGAAAATGATGATCCTTAACTTCCTGAAGAAACAATGCCGATAAAGGAAGAAAGACCACTTTTAAAATATCTAAATTTAAAAAAAAAATGTTTCTTTTCTCACAATTCTCGCTTGTGGATCTCCCTTCCGACTCCATGTTTTCCCCTCAACTTAAATGAAAAATGTAAATGCAATGCTATGCCCTCTCTATTGTCTTTCTGATTACTCTTCTTTTGTTCTCGATCCTTAATAATATTTCTGTTTTCTAATTAGCCACACCCAATAACTCCTTGTGTCTTAGTAGCTTTACTACCTTGCTTGGGGTGATCTTGATTAATATATATATATATATATATATATATATATATATATATATATATATGTGTGTGTGTGTGTGTGTGTGTGTGTGTGTGTGTGTGTGTGTGTGAAAAAATATATAGAAAATAGGAAAAGAACTCGTTAGGTAAATAATCCAAAGTTCTTTAGTATTTTTTTTATTATATTTAAAAATAGTGCTCGATGCAAAAGTAGAGCATAAATATAATTATTTATTTTAAAAAATGATTTCAACACGCTACATAAGAGTTCTCATGTTTCAAAACAAGAGCCGAAAATATATTATATTGAAATTTTCGGCTCTTGTTTTTGAAACATGAGAACTCTTATGTAAAGTGTTGAATCATATTTTAAATAAATAATATATATATATATATATATATATGTGTGTGTGTGTGTGTGTGTGTGTGTGTGTGTGTGTGTGTGTGTGTGTGTGTGTGTGTGTGTATAGATAGATAGATAGATAGATAGATAGATAGATAGATAGATAGATAGAATGCAAGCTCGGTTCCCGAACGTCTCACATGTCGAACAAATCGGTTTTCGAACAGAAAATTCGAGATGAAAATACCTCGGTTATCGAACAAAATTTCGGAACTCTAGCAACATTGCCAAACCGAGTTAGCCTCATTCATTAGCCTTGTTGTATACATTCGTGTGTTGCGTTGTGCTTTTTTTTTCTTTTTCTTTTTTTTCCTTCAATTTTATTTTATTGTACTGGGACTTTTTTCTCTACATTGATTCCTATCGGAAGAATAGTTTCGGTTTACGATCATTTCGAGTTACGAACGGCCTTCAGGAACGAATTAAATTCGTGAACCGAGGTCCCACTATATATATATATATATATATATATATATATATATATATATATATATATATATATGCACTACCACACAAAGGAATCTGTTAACTATTAATGGACACTAAGCCTTAAATTTCTTGTACTCCTCTCAGTATTCTCAGCGACTTCAACAACGCCTCATAACGTTCCACTACTGTCATAGTAATTTAGTTTAAATATAGAAACGATGTGAATATTATCATCATCATCATTATTGTTATTACGATGATCATCATTGTTGTAAGCGGTGTGCCGATTAGGTTCTGCGGCGAGCCAATCCTAGGGTTGAGGGTAACAATGATTGGACCGGGGCATGGGATTAAGAAACGGTTGCGTTAGGAGAATGGGATAGTTAGGGGTTGGAAAGGTTGTGGCAGCATCCGGAAGATAATCCATCAACGATGATGGCTGAATAATTTGAACATTCAAAGATGAGTGAATCAACCAGAGTTGGGAACAAATGACGAATCATTCCCCCACTCTGAGGATGGAAGGAAGATCGACCGTGGAATTCGGACATTCGAAGACACTTGGATGCATTTATGATCAATCCATTGAATCTGCATCTATCATCAAGTCCACCATTATTATTAGTAGTAGTAGTAGTACTTCTGTATGAGTCGATCCGCTGACTACAAGAAGATCAAAATTTAACTCCAAATTGTTTAAAATACGATATTTATTAGAAAATATATTCATTTAAAATATTAAAGGAGTTACGAAAATATCTTCAAATGGTTGTACATTTTGGCTTATAGTATTTTCCAGTTACCCAGTGGTTGTTGCCAGACAGACAGTGAAATTACCTCTTGCAACAAGGATGTCCATTTCAATTTCATTCAAATTGTGTGTATATACGCTTGCGTGTCTGCTTCTATTTTTAAATTCAATGATGGACATAAAAATATTTCTACTAAATTAAAATAAGTAAAAATATAAGTTTATTGATCAAACCGAATTATTCAACGAAAATTTTTAATTTTCTAGGGTTCAAAAATTAACTTTTTTTCTTGTCTCCAATTGTACAATTTTATTGCTCAGCACAAACCAGGGGTTGTCCAGACCCAATGAGAATAGAATTTATTATTTCAAACTCATTGAAATCGTGTGCATATGTGTATGTGTGTGCGTGTGTATACACATTAACCGGTGCAAGCACATGTGAATCTTTTGCGCACTCAACAGACACGCATATCTACATTAATACGTTCATATACCGTCACTCGAAGACAGTGTATGAGGGACAAAATATCAGTTCGACTTTTAAAAAATTACACTTGTAAATGAGGGGGTCATCTTTATTATTAGAGGTGAAAGGAGATGGAATAAATTTCAGCAAGGAAATATTTTTATGTGTTTTATAGAAATGATTAACAAGAAATAAAACTGACTTGTATGCACGCAAATATCGCTGAAAAGAAAGACGACAATAATGTGTAGCTACTAGAAATTGTGTGCGTGTGATATACGTGTGCGAGAGGGTGCGTGTGCGAGAGGGTGCGTGTGCGCGCGTCTGTGTGTGTGTGTGTGTGTGTGCACGCGCGTGAAAGACTTTAGTCACTCTGTGCGGGACAAGGTCCCGTGTTGGTGTTGTTACTACAGCATGATGGGAAGAAAGAAGGGCGCTACATAATCACAAAGAACTGTTACCATACAACAGAAAACATCAGAACATGACCCGAAGAAAATGTTATCTATATTTAATAAACACAGATTTGGTTTCCTTTGTTTTGGTTTGCGGCATAACAACACAGTGGATCATTTAATGCTATTTTTTTTTCTAAATAAAGCCTTCTATAACAGTAAAGAAACATTTTAAATAGATTGCTGTTAGTTAAATAAACACAGACAAAATATAATACAAGTGGTAATTGAATTAAACACAAAAACAGTTACTAACAAAACTGGTCAAAATGTTTTGATGGAAGCCAACTTATTCTTCATTGGGGGACACTGAGTTTTTACTGGCTAGCTCCACATTTTGCTCTACAGAAATTGAGTTGTTTTCCAATCATTTCACACTAAGCAAGGCAATAATGCCACTAAGACACACGAAGTTACACAGAGGAAAAGGGAATGAGAAGACTTAAGGAGAAGGAACCAGAAACCCAATACTAAACAAGAAATAAATCGTAAACCGCTACTCCTGTTCAAAAGACAGGGAAAGTGTGTAAACCGAGTTATACATTGAAACCTTATGAAGTACTTGGATATAAGGCATGATGATAATAACAGTGTAATTTTATTGTTCTATGTTATGGATGAAACATTATGAATTCCTTGTATATAATCCCTTTACATAGTCCGCATCAAATATATGTGATAGAAACTCGCCATTATAACTAGCAGTGATCGAAACCTTTACCTCTCTGTTGGTAAAATGCGTCAACGCATGGTTCAGCTAGTTCACTGGGAATGTAAATAAACATTGACATATTAGCAAAATGAAACCCAATTTGTTTGTCAATCGGATTTTGTTTAAAAACCTTGATGCTTGTCAACGACATTTTTATTTTTTTCCACAAGAGAAAGATGAATGATATTTGCTTGTCATTTAGAGTTGGTCTTATATCAAATTTTTCATTAAATAGTCTTTGTGGCTTTTGGCTAAAGTCAGTTTGTAATGGAAGGGTAGAGGTATGGGGACGGGAGACAAGCCAATGATTAAAGATAGGTTGGCAGGAGAAACTCATTGACTGACTGAAGGGTTTTTCTTTTGATTGCCTCCTGCAGCTTGATGACGTTACAAGTTGGAAACTCTTTAGTTACACAATCAATATTAATTAGGACAATCAATAAACTCATCTAATTAATTAAAGATGTGATAGAGTGGGAGTCTCTCTCTCTCACTCTCTCTCTCTCTCTCTCTCTCTCTCTATCTATCTATCTATCTCGCCTTGCTTTTTTTTAACTGTTATTTCGGGTAAAGTTTTATTAACTCGTTTTTTTTTCTACCCTGGCGTCAGCGCCAGCCAAATAAAGAAGTAATCGCCGGCGGAAAGGGAGGAAAATCCTAAAACGTTCTGCACAGATAGGACAATTTGACTTTGGAAATATCAAAGATTAATATAAAATTATTTGCGAAGCACAACTTAGTCTGGCACAAGGCCACCCATTATATTCAGTGAAGACTAAAGTCATGATATAATGAAATGGTCTACCATCTTTCAAAAAATATCATTAATGGTAGACGTTCCTTAGATATAGTCAAAAAGTTTAAAGGCCACAGCTAACGATGAAGAACGAACTAAAGACAACCTTTTACAAAAAGTTACACCTTTTAGAAAGTTGCTTCTGTCCTGATCCAGTATTACAAGTTCAATCAAAGTTTCCGGTTCACAATATAGATTTGATTCCACTTTCCAGCCATGTTGTGATTTTTTTGTTCTCGGAGAGCAATTAACAAATCGTAGATTACGGAAGATTCAGATGGTCTACTTGCAAGTACGTTGGGCCGAGAATCGGGCCAAGCAGAAAAATCAAGTATGAACAAGTCGATTTAAGTCCAAAGAAAAATTTATGTATATGTATATAAGGAAAAAATTGGTACAAAAAATAATGCTTCTTTTACAAGAAATTAGTGTACATGAAATAAAGTTCAGAAAAAAAAATATTGCAAATGATTTAGAAAGGAGAGAAGTAGTTTTCGGGTTCACCCTTTATGTTCTTAAAAGTTGCCGTAATTATTTCACTATCAGGATATAAGAGGGTTCACTGGCATTATTGCGCCAATATTGCAGATAACTTGCGTTCACTTCCTCCCTTATTACAGCATCAAGCGGACGCTTTCAATCTCACTGCCTATCTCTTTCTCTTTGATCGACTTCGACTCGACTAAAACGCGCTTAAATAAACGTGGCAGCGACAAAAACCCGGGGTGTTGGTAAACTTAGAATACAGCCAGATTACTGACTTCTCCCCACCCCTCACGATTAAATGAACAGTCTCTTCTCAATTGGTATTCCATAGTTCATATAAACACTATTGTTTTGACATTTTATATTAATAATTCTGACGAAGCACAGATTCTCTGGGCACAAAGTTCACCACAGTTTATCTTTCTCTTTCTCATCTATAAACAAAATTCTATATTACTATAATTATTAATATTTCAAGGGTGACCATTGCTTTCCGTCACAGACGACTCTTAAAGTTATTTACAAAGATTAATTTAGTCTGGGACACCTCAACATTCATTGTTGCATTTTCTTATATTATTTTGCATTGAATGTGTTTTCTTTGATTCTAACAAATTTTTCCTATTTCGGAACTGTTACGTCATAGCTGATGTATGTCGCTGCTGAATGCGGATAATCACTTCATAGATGAAGAAGAGATTTGAAGCAACAGAAATGTGGTTCTACGGAATAATGCTGAGAGTGCCATGGACTAAACAGATGAGCAACTAGGAAGTTTTAGAGAATATGGCTGCAAAAAGGACACATATTTAACGTCAGAAAGAGACAGTTGAAATCTCTAGAGCACATAATGAGGAAAAACGGTTTAAAAAATTTGATGCTCACAAGACAGAATGGAGGCAAGATGGATGGAGAAAAACAACGTATAGCCTACTTAGTGAACTTGAGTAAATGGATGGCAGAACAGAGTTTAGGAGAAATAACAAAAAGACAAGTTTTATTAGGAGCTACAAAAGGCAGGAAATCGTGGAGAGCTATGATCACCAACATCCTGAAGACACAGGAGTAGTATTGAATGTCTTCTATATAATCCCGTACAATTCTTGTTAGATGTTTTACTTCCTGTGACTTCTAAACAAGAAAAGAAGAAGAAAGGAAAATTCAGCGGCAGGAACTTCCCAGTAATTGTCAGTCACGACATTTTGATTTGGAAGGAAAAAGAAATGCTGGGATATTATTCATGACCGTTGTCTGTTTTAAGTCAAGCCAGTTGGGAGGAGACATTCTCTGCTTTGAAGGTATTTTTTGTTTGTTTCTTTTGTTTTTTGGTTTATTTGTTTTTTTGTTTTTTAATTTTTAGAAAGTAACGAAACTTTAACAATGTTACAACTTTTTATAGTCATTATCCTGTGTCATAGAAATGCCAGTTTAACAGTATATCAGTCTTTTAAAAAATAGAAATTAACAAAACCTTAGCTAAGTTAGAACTTTATAGAGTCAGTACAACTTGTCATAGAAATACCGAGTTGACAGTATATATCAGTCATTGTTCAAGATCCCAGACCGAGAATGAAAACCAATAAAGCAAGACGAGTTATCGCTCTTTCCAGTATTGATGGGGCTATTTCTTGTTTGCTTTCAGTGTGGAACGTCATCATATTGTCTCTTCTAGTTATATCTGCTATTATGTATGTATTCTATAAATATCAAATATTTTCCGACATTAATGACACTTTATTTCCTTGGCTAATCAAAAATGTCCTGTAGTTCTGAATACAACACAAGAAGATCTCGAATCAACGAGACCAGAGTTTAATAACATATTATCCATGTTAGCACTTAATCACAAATTTCAAAAATATATTACTTTTTCTTCATAACTTTAATATAAACTTTACTAATTGATGTATATTATGTGAATATATGTGAATGAGATATTGTTATGGGACCTTACCCATAATAACATAATGGACTATTCCGTACGTAATAAATACTGCGCCTCAACAGGAAGCAGAGAGTTCCTTCTGAAGTCTGAGTTCAGTCTGAAATCTGAAGTGAAGTCCGTCAGGAGTCTGTCAATCGGTCAGAGCGAGCGAGTCAGTCAGTCGAGTCAGAGACAGTCCGAAACAGAGTCGCGTTCAGACAATTACTACTAAACCTGATTGTTCATACTAACACTTTCTACTTCTCTGTATCTACTCCTGTTTGTAATATATCTGTGATATTCCATATCCGTATTCGAGTTCTTCTTTATTGGTTCTACCGTGGACGATCACCGTGGTACAAGGAACCGGACCATAACAGATACCTAGACTTCTGTAGCAAGATTACCAATTGTTGAAGTGCTATATTGGTACTGATAGATTGTATTGTCATATTAGTTGACAGTATTGCGGCTACATGGGCGTTTCCTCAAGCAAGATAGTAACAATTAATATATAAACAGTTACGCACAATTAACAACATATTTTCGAGCCATAGCAAACTAAATAGAAAATAAAAAAGGTGAATGGAAGTGTATGTGTAGAGATATCCTTCTTTGCTTTCAGTGTGAAACGTCAACATCTTGTGTCATTATTGCTTCTCTCAGTTATTTTTTTTTGTTTGTATTTTTTAATCAAATGCTCCCTAGTAAGGGCGGGGGTGTCACTAGCACGCAAGGGGCTACAGAGAGTGAGAGTAAGAGTAAAGAGGAGTGTCTGAGAAAAGGATAAAATGAAGAACAGGGATCAAGGTCAATGCATCAAATGTCGATTACATTTGAATATTTGAAGATTATAGCTATCAGGGAAGCAAGTGATAGGAAGGAAGTTCCACTGACAGGAGGTGCGAGATAAGAAGCTGTTTGAGCAGAAGTGATGGCCACATTTACCCGCTTCAAAAGTGAAAGAGTGGTACCGAGATGCCAAACTAGTAGCACGCTTAAATTCATGCACTTTGGAAACCATTGAAAGTAGCTCGTCAGAGCAGTTGCCATGAAAATACTTTTAGAAAAGACAGAGGGAAGCCACAGCACATCTGTGAAAAAAATGACTGTAGACGAGATGCCAGATCAGGACCAATCATGTTGCATATCCATATCTGCATTTTGTCTAGGACCTCGAGATGAACAGCGAGAGCACAAGGCCATATATGGCAGCAGTATTCCGTGCAAGGACAAATCGTTGATTTGTAGATTTGAAGAATGGGCTCAAGCGAGAGAAACTTTCTGGCGCGACACAGAGAACCAACTTTCCTTGCGGTAGATGAATCTATAGATTCAATCTATTTGTTCCACTTCAAGTCAATAGATAGCGTGAAACCAAGCAGGTGCAGAGAGGCGCTCTCATGGAGTTAGGCATCAGCCATCCTGTTGAGAGGCAGCGACGGTTCTCTTTGGTGGGTAACTGAGAGCAGTTTCGTTTTGGAAGCATTAAAGTTTACAAGCCATTTCCTGCCCCAGTCAAACATAGATTGTGCTACCGATTTCAATCGTTGTTGCTGATGAAAATCCTCAAGTAATGTGGTTTCTATTATATGGTACAGTTCTTTGCGATTATGTAGCCTCAGGCCAAAATGTTCAAAGAAGGATTTGTTCTCGTAAAAGCCTCCAGGTTTCAATTGCTGGAAACCATATTTAATCATTGATCTGAGAAAGCAGATGTATACAGCCGACAGTTTTGATATTTATGAACGAATAAGCATGGTATGTATATGAAATTCTCATTCTGATGAACATGACATGACTCAATTCAATGTTCTATATACGTGTATGTTTTATCACTTTAAACATTATTTTCATTCTTGTATATATAGATATATATGTGTGTGTGTGTGTGTGTGTGTGTGTGTGTGTGTGTGTGTGTGTGTGTGTGTCTGTGTGTGTGTCTTCTATGTATTTTAGTTTTAATCCTTTCAAGTCCACAAATTAATTTCTTGGTAGCTATAAAAATTGATCAAGGAAAATGTTCTTTCAATTAATTTTTATTTTCCCAAGTATTTTCAATATCATCTGAGATCATGGTGAGGAGGTTAAAATATCTGTCGATGTGTATACAATAGCTCCGTAAATTCAAAATATTTTTCCGCTATTCGTTTACAGCGTTTCAAATCCAAAATATTTGAAGACGGCTACGCATGACGGACATGTTACAGAAGGCGTAACTCGAAATTATAACAATCAGAGGCAGTTCGCAACAGTTTCACAACTGGATACTACATGGCTCATTCCATATGTGCCGCAGAGGATGGTCATGAAATCAAGTGTGGGGGTCACTTTCTAGTAAGTTACTATAAATAAATCCACACCATTGCCACTTTCTTCTGCTCAGATTTTCTTTCACCTTCCACCAACTCTTGCAAAGCCAAACGGCGATAGGGAATGGATGACGGGAACAGGTTTTTGCAAAACTGGAAGCTTCTAATCCTGAACTTGCACATTGGCGGTGAATGTAGTCATCAACACCATCATCTTAATGAAAGTGATCATCAAATAGAAATTAAATCGAAACGGTTAAATATAGTCGTCTCTTCTAGTCCAGTAGCTTCATGTCTCGCACTTCCCGTCTGTGAAACTCCCTTCATCTTACTTACTTAATAGCAATCTTCACTTATTCAAATGCAATGTCAATCGACATCTTCAGATGCCTTGATCTAATTTCCCGTCCTTCTCGTCATTTTTTCCTCTATCACGTCTTATTACTCTTGCTCCCATTCTGTGTAACCCCTTGCGTGCTAGTGACACTCCCGCCTTGCTTGGGGTGAAATGCTTAAAAAAAATCTTAAATACGAGATAAAGCCGACGATTCACTTTGTTCCAAGAATTGTCTATTAATCATAGTTCATGTAGCATAAACAGTTTAAACGTCGAATTCATACCGGCCGAATTACAGAGATTTATTTTCTATTCTTGCATGTGCATATTGCATAGATACACTAAGATGAATCAAGCCGTCTGCAGACCGACATACACTGGACATAACGTTTTCACAATATATTTTTCGATCTACGAAGAAGTTAAACAATGTAAAATGGTAGTTTAATTAAGTAAATGTTCACCTTTAGGCTACGAACGTTAATTTGATGCACTAAGAAACATGTCGTATACTTATGAAGTACACGTGAATATCCGAATTGCATCAGGATAGCACATACATACATACATACATACATACACCTACATATATATCTATTTGAGCTGCGAGGAAGGTGCTTCTTTCCAAGTGTGTGGGCTTGTCGCGCAAAGTTGTCCACCAAAATCTAATTCACGCAAACAAGTTCAATTGCTGATCCCTCTTCCTGTTGTGACCTCCTGATCCAGTTTTCCTCTCTACTGTTCCCTCTTTTTTAAGCTTATTCACCGTTCCCTTGTTGGTGGTTGAATGGACTTTGAAGATGGATGCCAGGGTATGAATGTTGGTTCCATTACTGAAGGCCTGAATGATATTTTTCCTCTCGCCATCGCTCACTTGTGAAGAAACAGTAGGGTTGACACAAAACGATTTCAACCTATTCTCGTACTAGTTGAATATCTCAAAGGATTTTTCAGTGATTCTTCCGACAAATGGTGTCAAGATGGTTAAAAGTCTTTTCAGAAAACCTGGAAAAACAACGAAACACAAATAGTCTAGGTTTTTTTGTCAGATATTAAACATTTTGTGGGATGGACAATTATTCCATGCTGTTACACGTTTTTAAACAATTTTGCTGTTAACCCAGTATATATATATATATATATATATATATTATATATATATATATATATATATATATATATATATATATATATGCACAAATTCTCTCTTAGGCATATCTGATTGAATATATACTGACATTATGTGCTAATTTCTCAGAAAATCTGTTCATACTGTGAATAATGTCCATGATAAAGGATGAGAGAAATGTGCTATAGCTGTTTAAATTTCTCTTATGTTATTTTGATCTTCTTCCAAGATATATACAGAACTATATGTTGTTCATATATATTTATATATGTTATCCATTGCCTTAATTTTTTATATCTAAATGCAAAACGGTTGACAATGTGCTGACCGTTCATTATAACGTGAAAAAAATTACCCATTTTAGATTTTTTCTGTCTATAACACAGAGAGAAAAAAATTGAAGATGAAGATTATCTTTATCGAAAGTTCTTAAATGAAAATAAAAGAAATTTAAACAGTTGTCAGAACTCATTCTTTAACATCAATACAGGGAAGTTTATTCATGAGTATGATTTTTTAAATTAGCAGAATAATGTCTGTAATTTATTCAATCCGATATATATATATATATATATATATATATATATATATATATATATATATAAAAGAAATATAAAGAAATATAAAGAAATATAGTCTTAAGAAATGCTATATTTATGGGATAAAGTGCTCAATATCAGAGATAGAGCGTTAAATATTGAACATCTTATAGAGGCGACTGTCTGTTTCATGCTATTTGCAATCGTTCTTTATTTTTCACGGGTTAGTGGTGCATTGTGGGTATTCTATTATCGGTTATTTTTACCGGAAGTCGCTTTGTTGTCAAGTTATATTGCTCGTTTTTAGAATTTTATTTTATTTATTTATTTATTTTGTTTTGTTTCTTATTATTTATTTATTTATTAACGTACATTTGTTTATAAGTATTTAACAGTTTTGTTTTGGTTTGAGAATTTAATTAATGCTATTTGTTCAATTTTGGGGTTGGTTGTTTAGTTCATTTATATTATTTTTTTAATGGGAACAGTTTTTAATTTGGGATTGGTTTGCCTATTTTATTTCTTGGATGAATTTAGGTCAATTTAATACGGTTTAAACAAACATAGTACATTTGTTTTTATTTTATTTTTTCCGTTTTTCATTTTTTTAGGTTACGTAATGAAAATTTATTTTCATGCCTGCATTTTTGAGATGACTCGATCTTTTATTTAATAATTTACGGGGAAAGTAATGATAGCTAAAAAGTTTGCAAGTTTTTTGATTGGTTGTTGTATTTGATTTTTTCTTATCTTCCAAGATGCGTTTTTGTTTTTATTTCCCAGATATAGAGAAAGCATAGTACTGTTCAATTTACTATTTTTGAACGATGTTTTGTGTGTATAATTTCTTTTGTTTCCAGGGTCCTTCAGTTACTCCTCAAAGTTCATTTGGTAATTACGTTGTTTTGAAAATTTCCGTTTAAAGGGACATTCGTTCTTTAGCAGTTCAAGTGGGTTTAATTTTGTTCGTGTGGTTTTTTAATTTTATTTGTCTATTGTAGCTGATTTTTACTGTGTTTTTGTTGAATATCTTGTTAAGGTGCTTGATTCTGGGAAGTGTTCTGTTAAGAGTTTGAAGAATATTTTTCTACGTTTGTTTTACGTTCTTGCTGTACGGTGGGTATCAAATGAAATTCGGGTTGAAAGTATATAAAGAAATAAAAAACAAAACGACATCACACAAAAAAATATTGGAAGACCGAAAAGTCATCAGCCTACAACAACCAATCAAAACCTTAAATTTGCTTGAGGAAAAATAGTTATCATTACTTTCCCTGACCAAAATAAATTATTAAATAAAAGATCTGATTCATCTCAAAAATGAAAATAAATTTTTACTACGTAACCTAAAAAAATGAAAACGGAAAAATAAATAAAAACAAATACAATAATAATAAAAAAATAAATAAATAAAAAAAAAAATTAAAAAAAAAATAAATAAATAAAATAAATAAATATACTATGACTTAAAAAAAACGGAAAAACAAAAAGAGAAAATATAAAATAAAATCCAAGTAAATAAAAAGGCAAAACCAATCCCAAATTAAAAACTGTTCCGCCAAAAAATAAAAGTTAGAATGAACTACAACAACCAACCCCAAAAATTGAACAAATAGCTTTAATTAAATTTCAAACCAAACAAAACTGTTAAATACGTGATATAAACAAATTTTTTACTACGTTAATAAATAAATAAATAAAATACAAAAAAAAAAAATAAATAAATAAATAAAATAAAATAAAAATAAATAAAAACGAGCAATATAACTTGACCTAAAATAAATGAACAAATATAAAAATAATATAATATATAAACTAATCCGTATATATAAAATAGCCGAGAAAAAAAACACAAGATATATGAAATTGTTATTTTTTATTAATATATATATATATATATTATTATATATTTAAACAAAAAGATATATTGTTCTTATAGATATTTTTATTTTACAAAAATTAAATTTACAGAGCATTAATATTATAAATTAATTGATTTAAAACTATATTATTATTTAATTTATTAATTGATTAAAACTATATTATTATTTATATTTATTATTTATTAATATTATGAAGGTTTGATTTGAAACTATATTATTATTTTAACTATTTTAGACTATATTTCATTTAATATAAGTAAAATGCATCCGAGTTCTTTACCGTCAGTAAAATTATTTTTCTATATCAAGTATATTTATATTACAATTTAAAAAATCGTAATATACTTTAAATATACGGAAAAAAATAAAGGGGTAAGAATTTTAGCCGTGAACAATATAATTTTAAAAAATCTAGACGACAGGCTTTAACGGAAGTTAGATTTCATTGAAAAATGCATACCTTCCCACGACCCAAACGTAGCAATAACTGATACATTAAATTATAGACATATTGAAAACCCAGCCACCCCTGTCTAGAAAAATAGATTTATCTGTAACCTTGAAACATAAATTTTGTTTTAGCTGTGTATTTAAAACCCAGTAATTTTAAAAGTTACTCCAAAATTCGCTTGAGGATGAAATGGAACTAATGTCTTTAATTTAATCACAAAATTAAATTCGTGGCTTTTAGCTTCCATTTTTGAAACATGGTTAGAACTGTGTAGCGAAACCATATTTTAAATCAATTAATTTATAATATATATATATATATATATATATATATATATATATATATATATAGATACACCTAGTGAGCCAGACAAACCTACCTAGGTTTCACCTGTGGATCGTCAGGTAGGTTTGTCTGGCTCACTAGGTGTATCTAGGTTTGCTTCTACGGTTATATTGAGCTCTTTTGTTAGTTAGTTGTTACTCGTATCGGGGTTTTTTTCTTTGGGCTTCAGACCTGCATCTGTGCGATTTTTTGTCGGCAGAAGTTCATGTTTGTAGCTCTTTTTTTTTAAACCTTTTTTCCCTCGAAATTGATTTGATTAACAAATCAAAATTCGAGTTTTTCAAAACGAGTCTAGTTATTTATATATATATATATATATATATATATATATATATATATATATATATATATATTAAGACCAGGCCGCTTAAATTGACATTGAGCTCTCTTTCTTCCGTAAGCCTCTATAGCAGACTCCTTTCGGGCTTGCCTATTTTATTTAAATTATATGCTCTATCATGGGAACTTTTAGATCCAGGTATTGTTAGGCACCACCTTGCTTTTGGCAGTATGCTTCTTTGCTGTGATTCTACTATTTTTGATGGCATGGCGCACTTTCTCGATACGCCTTTGAACTTTTTTTGATATTTTGTACCTATCCAATTTGATACCTTGTATCTGTCTCTTTTTATCTATTTGGATATCTTGTACCTATTTCCTTTGATGTTTGTACCTATCACGATTTATATCTTGTCAATATCCTATCTGATATTTTCTACTCATCCAACGTGATATTTTCCTGTTCCTTTTTATTTATTTTACTTATATCATTGGGTATCTTGTACTTATTCCACTTTTATATCGTGTATTCCTCCCATTAGATGCCTTGTACCTATCCTATTTGGCCTCTTGTATCTATCGCTTTTGATATCTTCTGTCTTATTTGATCCATTCTACTTACTGCATAGGGTCACGTATACCTATCTTTGATCTCTTTTACCTATCACATTTGGTGTCTTGTACCTATCACTTCTGATCTCTTCCGCTTTATTTGATCTCTTGTACTTACCTCATAGTGTCACGAATACCTATCTTTGGTCTCTTGTACCTATCCTTTTGATCTCTTCTGTCTTATTTGAGCCCTTGTACTTATCTCATAGGGTCACGTGTACCTATCTTTGATCTCTTGTACCTATCCCATTTGGTCTCTTGTACCTATCCATTTGATTTCTTCTGCCTTATTTGAGCCCTTGTACTTATCTCATAGGGTCACATGTAACTGTCTTTGATCTCTTGTGCCTATCCAATTCAGTCTCTTGTACCTAACACTTTTGATATTTTCCGCCTTATTTGATCTCTTGTACTTACCTCATTGGGTTACGAGTACCTATCTTTGATCTCTTGTACCTATTCTATTTGAGCCATTATAGCTGTTCTTGATCACTTGTACCTCTTTTTATCCTTTGTACTTATTTTATTTGATCTCATGTACCTCTCTATATTGAACGTTTTTATCTATATCTTAGCATCATTTGTAACAACTGTGATCACTTGTACTTATATTATTTGATAACGTGTACCTTTCATTATTGATTACTTATAATTGCCCTATTAATCATTTTATGTATATTTTTTAACAATATTGGAAACTAGTATCTATTCCATTTGAATACTTGTGTCTATCTGTTTATCGCTGAAATCTTTTATATAATTCTTTAATTATCTGGTAAACTAAATTCCTTTCTCACTCACTCGTATTAGGTGAGCTTTTGTCAGAAATTTTCCCTTGAATATTTAATCTATGATTAATTTTTGAAGTTGGAGTTAAAGAAATCAACCATCTCAATACTTAAAACAAATCGACGAACAGTGTACAGGAAGGAGAGATGCAATATTTTCGCCAGCCACCTCTCAATGTTGAAGAGCGCAGAACAATATAAGGTCAAGGGCAAAAGCAGATATGTTTAGCCGTCAGGATCTTCCATCAGGAATACTGCACGGAAAGAACGAGGCTCTATCATGTGAAAGTCTTTGAGATATAGCAGAACAGAAAAGGATAGTGTTTCAAGTCATCGGAAATGTCCATCATGAATGACAAGGCTGAGGCTAGATGTACATGGTTGAGAGTTGAGGGTGGGGAATAGAAAGCGTATAGGTGGAGATTTCAATACACTGTTTTTAAATCTATGTCTATTATCTTCTCTATCTTTCTCTCTTTTCTTTCCACTTTCCCTTTTTTCATCTCTCATTCTTTCTTCCCTGTCACTTTTCTCTCTTCTTTTCTTTTCTGTTCCATCCCCCACCTCTCTCTCTCCCTGCCTCTTCCGCCTCTCTCTCTCTCTCTTTCTCTCTCTTTCTCGCTCTCTAGTTTGTCATATTTTCGCAAAATTCCCCCTCGAATTTTCATTTAGTTTTGTCTACATTTTCCACTCTTTCTTTTACTCTATTTCGTACTGTTCTCTTTCTCTTGCGTTATTCACACTCTTTTTCACTCCCTTCTCTCTCTCTCTCTCTCTCTCTCCTCTCTCTCTCTCTCTCTCTCTCTCTATCTATCTATCTATCTATCTATCTATCTATCTATCTATCTATCTATCTATCTTCGTACTTTTTCTTTCTTCCTCCTCTTTTTGTCCTTCTCTCTGCTTCATTCCTTCTCTGTTTCCTTCCATTTTTCCGCGCGTATATATATATATATATATATGTGTGTGTGTGTGTGTGTGTGTGTGTGTGTGTGTGTGTGTGTGTGTGTGCGCGCGCGCGCGTGTGTGTGTGTGTGTGTGTGTTATTATTAGTATTATTATTTCTGATACACCCTGATGAGTTTACAGAGTGATTGCTAGAGGTTCCGTCTACAAAACTCTAGAGTCGAGATGCTATATATATATATATATATATATATATATATATATATATATATATATATATATATTATAGAAGGTTAGCTTATGTTGGTATTAGACCACACTTGCGAAAACATCAGATCAAAATCGAACACATATCCCGAACGGTTGCTATTGCAAATTCTTACTCTGTAACAGGCGGCCAGAACGTGCGGTACTCTTCTACGTGTGGAGGTGCGAAGTTGCACAGTGGTGATTCACCTAGAGAAAAGGAAAACCAGATTCAATTCCTAACCAATGCTTTTGCCTTAATACCTTTGCATTTTATTTCATTGACATCTTCAGAAAAATGTCTTCTCACGTGTACGCTTTGTATGGTGTAGAGAAAAAAAAGGCAAACCGCACTACCTTACACATTCACCGAATCAAGAAAAATATTTTCCTCCCATTGTTACTCTTTACAAAAGATCAATGCAATTTCTTGACCCTTGCTAAGGATGCTGGGAAAAAAAAGATCAACTCATTCTATCTCTCAAATAAGAAACCTATACTACATCAAGTGTCAAATTAGACGAAAAAATATCTACGGTACAATCATAGCTATCCAACCAGAATCGAGTTCAAAATCATTTGGAGGGGGAACGTGTATTCCCCAACCTGCAACCTCTTTCCCATAGATGCAACGTTCCAAGTCTATCACTAATCAATTGCTATTTCTATGTCAAATGTTCAGGTGAGCTCCACTCAATCTGTTAATATATTTACAGCTAAGAGATGATATGTTTTTTTTTTCACGTTATCAAATCGCTTTCATTTCATCCAAAGAACTTACAATAAAAATTCTAATCAATTTCTTCCCAAGAAACATAACTTTATGGAACAGACTCCCTCATGGGTGCTTCCACGAACACTTTAATCTTGACCTCTTTATGACAAGAATCAATAATCCATGCTTCTTTTCCTTGTTATCCACTCTTCCGACACCTTCACTTTCATTCATATCACACACCTCGTTCATCATTGTCATTTTAACAGCAGCCCTCCCTCTATCTTGAGTGGCTGTGGGGACTTGCACTAAGAGAATGCTAATATTTAAGATTAAGTGTATCTATTCACGTAGTCAAAACCAACTTTTGAAAATGTATTTCTCCATAAAACGCAGACCAATCTATCAAATGTGTTCTTTCCTTATTCTATGTCCTATAGATTTCTTTCTTGTCCACTTAACCAGCTCTTAACTCATGTCCACATTTTTCAACACTGCTGGCCGATGATCCGAGGAGGTCAAGGGAGACAACTAACAACCATGTTTCAGCCCGGGGCTCATGCTAAGTGACTCGGAAGGTCAATTGCTGAACTGGTCAGTTCAGCTTTTACGGTCGGTCGACATAACGCTGCCTTCGACACCGTCCGCACAAGGGTTATCGACAGCCGGACATAAAACGCACGCACGACGGATTGTAAGAATTGTGTTTCTTTTCTCAGACTGAATTGATTAAACATTCTCCAGGCTTTATATTCACGTGACTATCTATGGCGGCGTATGTACAAAGAACGAAAAAAAAAATGGACGCCAAACTAAAGAAAATGTTCATTGGCGAAAAATGCAAAACTTTATTTTTCTTTTATGTACCATGACTCGTCAGAATGTGTGATCATGCTCCACAACTTTAACTTTTCTACCTGTAAACAATGTATGTCACCTTAATATATTTTGAATACACTGTAAAGCCAAGCCGTTAGATAGGGTATTCAATGTTTACATCTAACCTCCTTGTTTTTAATATGTCCAGTGAATATTCCCTATCACGTGTTCCAGAATTTACACACATTTATATATATATATATATATATATATATATATATATATATATATATATATATACTCAAGACTGAAAATTACAAAACTGTAATAAATATTAAATAAACAGAACTTGTCTATTCTTTCTAATCAAACTTGTTAGAATGAAACTTGCTGTCTAAATATACCTTATATATGTTACTTAAATGCTTCTGTCAGACTTGGACTTTGTGTTATGGCTTGGATGAATTGAAAAACTGGCTTCGCCGTTACTTTGCGTCATTTTTAGAAAGGTTTTCACAGTGTTTGGGTGTCAGTCTGAGGACAGTGCAGAGGATTCGGAAAAAAATGTTGGATGCGTCTAACGCTGATTACGAAGATGGATCTCTAGTGATGACGACGTTATGCATCTATTCATCGTCCCTCGAGGGCCTCAAACTTAAAACAGAGGCCTACATCAAGTGCCGTGAGAAGGTAGTGCTGCTCTGGTCACACAAGCAGGAAAACACAATCATGGCTGTTAGACAATTTCAGCAGCCATATCACCCCTTGCATCTGGCTATCTAACTCCCCAGACTGCAATACCCTTGATTATTATGTGTGGGGTGCAGTTGAGCAAGAGATCAATAAAACTCCTTGTAACACCGAAGATAAACTGAAGGCAAGGATTATCGCAGCATTCACCAAGTTAAACAAGGAAGCTGTCCAGAAGAGATTTAGGAAATTCCGAAGTTGTCTGGAAGCCAATGGCGATTTTATTGATAAAATTTAATCTTTAGTGTTTCGAGATATTTTTGTGTAATTATGGGAAATATATGTGTCAAAATGAGATGTCAGTGTTATTTTCATTTATCCGTAATTTAGACGACAATTCATCCATCGCACCATATATATATATATATATATATATATATATATATATATATATATATATATATATAGCTCATTCGCAGCTCATTAGTGCGACTAGACATCCGAATGCCTTAAGCCAGGATAAAAACTCAACTGATTTGGTGTCAGTCAGAGCTTCTACCACAGGGCTATCTTCACTCGATTACACGGATAATTATATAGCGTATTGTTTTTACGAATGTAAACAAATGCCAATCAGCCAAAGTGCTCCATTCATTTTACTAAAGAGCTTTGCATATATATATATATATATATATATATATATATATATATATATATATACATTAGGGAATTTTTTTAATAGTTTTAAGGTATGATATATGTATGGGTAAAACTACTCAATATAAGGGATAGAGCATATGTAAATATAAAATTGGACACCAAGGTCAACATCTGATGGCCTGAGGATTGCGTTCAAACATAAAGCAGACTGTCGTCCATCAGTGCTCAGTTTTGTCCACTTTTCCACACACACACACACACACATTGAGCACTATGAGGCAAAGGGGATTTTAACGGCTGCTTTAATGCATCGCTTTTTGTAAGAATTGAGAGCAATGGCGACCAAGATGGCGTTTATATATCACGTATATAATGTGTTAAAAATAACCTTTTTCCTTCCGATGCGTCGAGAGCCTATGAGTAAGAGTCTCTGAATGATGTCAAATCGGTCGAGTATCGATTCTGGCTTGAAGCAATCGGATGTCCAGCCACACTGATGACCTGCGAAACAGTCTTTCTGTTTGATGACTAAATATATTCAGCAGCCAAAATCGCATATTTTCCCCTTAAATGTGACCTTTTGGAGGGTCAACACCTCATCAGACGAATCGTTTGAAACTATTAAAATGTTAACAAATGTTCCTCGTTTCCTCCCAGTTTTTCTATCACACCGTGAATATGAAGTTTTATCTGTTTAAAACTATTTATATGTTCTGTGGTATCAGACATTTATTTAAATACACACACACACACACACACACATATATATATATATATATATATATATATATATATATATATATATATATAGAGAGAGAGAGAGAGAGAGAGAGAGAGGCATGGAGGAAGATAGATATGTACATACTGGGATAGAGTGATAGGGAAGGTTACCGAAAAGAATACTCAATCGAAGGTTGGTAATGAATGATAATACTTAGGACAAGAACAACACATATAAGATTCACCACTGGCGCGCAAAAGACGTAGTCAACTGGTAGAAGTGAGTCAAGTGAATTCCACAATGAATATCTAATTTCAGGATATCTACCAACCGCCCCACGCGGTCAGATGTGGCACAAGATCTAATTTAATGTGGGGTTCCCGAGCCCGTAGGCTCAGATAAAAATTTTCCGTAGACACCGTATAAAACGGGGTCGGATAACTGTTTCCCGGGGACAAGACTCTGCCCTTCGAGATAGCCTCGTCTGGGGATCCTCTCTGTTCGGAGTCAGTGAGTTTGCTAAATATTTTCAAATTAACCACACCAGTTCTAAGTAGTAGGGCTGCAATGGTATTGAGTTGTTCTTATTTTTCCGCTGTTTTAAGAGTGACAGAACAGAGCACAACGTTTACAATAAAACATTAAACATTCAACTCGTTTTCACGAATTCCATCTTATCTACTTTGTCTGGTTATTTCATGTCAATCAGTTTATGATTTGAATATTTGTATATTCACTTTGTATACGTGTAATTGTACGCGCCAGCAACCATATCAGACTGTATAGTTTCTGGTATGTGACACTACAGGTCTCCTAGACAGTTTATTACATCCCAGTATGTTGCATATTAATATCTGGCTTGACTTGCTTTTGCTGTTTGGATGACAATGCATGTATGTCCGTCTATGTGCCATATGCGGTGTGAATAAGAAGGCGATCTTTTTTTAACTGTTTATGCAAAGTTATCGATGCAAATAAGCGGCTTTGTGTGGTCGAATATATGAGTATTTTTGAGAAAATTTGTATATACTCATTTCGACCTGGGTCTCTATCTATGCTAAGCGGTTCGCCAAGTAGTAATTCTAGAAATGTAGATATATCTTTTTTTCTTCCTCTTTTTCTCTGTACACTCACGCATATAAACACTAGTACACACACACACACGCACGTTTTGAGTTCTCATTGAATATTTTGCATTCAGTTATACACATGTTTATGTACGTTTCTGTATTTGTATCGAACCGTTGGGAAAAGGAAGACATTTTGTAATCATTGCAAAGAAAATGGCAAAGAAAATGGCCGGCATTCCGAAACCACTTGGCACATGCGCAGACCCGTCAAGCAGAAAGACCTAATCTCCGGAAAGCGAAATTCCATCCATCCATCATCAGAGACACCATTCTGCACACTACATCTTCCTCTCCATCCCTTCCCGAACCATCAGCTATGACAAGAAAAGGAAGAAAGAAATGTTAAAGAAAGGAAATGAAACGTAAGAAAAATAGACAAGAACACTTTTCGAATTCCCGCCAAAACTTTCTAGACGTTTTAGAAATTGGCAAAGAGGATAATGGCGCCTCTCACCGTTTTTCCCGCCAATTCAGAAGGGTTGGCGGGAAAGACTTTTTGCAAAATACAAATTCGATATAAATTCATCCCTCAAAAAATTTAATAATAAACTAGAGATGGAACGGGAAATGGATATGAAAAATGAAAGATTGGAAAATATTGTGTGGCATTCAAAAGAAAATGTTGAATATTAGATACTATAAGAGTTGGAAGCGATGCATGCATCTGTACAAGAAAATACGCTCTTACCTACACATAAGTATGAAAAGAAAATAAAAAATGAAAATCAATAGAAAATAAAACTGTTCTTGGGTTTTCTTGAATATTTTAAAAAATGGAGAAAAACCAGGACGGAAGATTCCAGCTGAGGAAAGAATTGCATAACTTAAGACTAAAGTTTCCCTTTTGAGGTTTAACGTAAAAACGTAAAAAAAGGTGATCACGCGTCAAAGAAAAAATTCTTAAAGAAAAAATTGCAATAACAGAATTAGTAGAATGTATTAGAAATCTGCATTCGTCTTATATTATTTATTATTTGATTATTTTTTTTTTATTTTGTTTGTGTTGAAAAACACCCACAATACTTAACATATCAGTTTATTGCTTTGACAGAATTGGAATGAATGGCGGTAACTGTGTTTCATTAAAGGTTTTGATAATGGCGAACCCTTTGAAATCTGTTCTGTGGCTGTAAAACAACAATATGACCAAGTTTCCTTTTTGGATCAACTATTGATAAATACATAATCTCCATAACTTTTATTAATTTGGTGACTACCTCATTAAGGAGAGTGTTGACACGGTGGAATAATGGATAGCGGCTTGGATTGAGGAATCGAAGAGCCGAGTTCGAATTCTAGTCGAATCCATTACGTCCATTTACGTGCTAAAGGGGAAAGGTATGGATCCTCCTCTTCTCCACACTCCCAGCTATGAGTAAATAGCAGGAGAGACCGGGTTCTATAAAAGAAAAAAAAATGGTAACCTACTACGGGAAAAATCTGCCTCGTCAGTCATGTATGGAAAAATACATGATCGCCTAAGCGTGTATCAGGTATGGCATATAACTGAATGGTGGTGTAATGGATATCGGCTCTGAATGCGAAGTCGGAGAGCCGAGTTCGAATTCCAGTTCGATTCGTTGAATTCACTTACGCGCAAATCCAACTCTTCTCCTAGAGCAGGGTCCTATAGCCTTGAGTGAAAACCAGTCTACCGCAGAAAGAAATGGCAACATACTGCAGTCATGACTATGAATCGAAAGAGACGTACGGAATCTGAATGACTGACTTTCCTCAATAAAAGCAGTACTTAGGTGTCCAAAAGGGCTCTATCTTTGGTCCGACATTGGTTTTAATTTTCATTAAATACCTTCTCAATGGCATCAACTCTTAAATCGGTATCACATCCATTTACTCTTTTCTCGACAGCAAGTCTGAACAGTTCGATATGGTCAAATTGGCGGCTGATGTTAAAAACAACCTACTGTCTGCTGTTAACAGGGGAAAAGAATGGCTTCTTAATTTTAACGCCTAGTTTAACTAAGCTGCTCTCTATTCTCTGAGAGACCCCCTTTTCTACCTTCCATCAGCATGCAATCTCCAGAGATTCGTTGTACCATCTTGGAGTAATGTTATTGGCTGACATAACGTGGAAAGACTATATTGGATTCATTGCTATCTTAGCCGCTAAAAATGTTGGTTCAGTGTATCGTACTAGGCATTTTTTCTCTACTGGATCTATGTTGCATATCTATAAGTCTACTATTCATCTATGCTTAGAATATTGTTGCCACTGGTTTATATCTAGAGATCCGTGGTAAAATCCAAAGGAGGATCGGCAATATTATCTGGCGTCTCGGCTTCAGTCATTTCCCAACACTGTAAAGTTTCCTCGTTGTACTCTTTCTATAAATACTTTCATGGTAATTATTCGAATGAGCTCTTCGCTATGGTACCTAAACCTTATAGATTAATGTACATTACTAAAGTAGCGACGAGGTCTCATGAGTTTACCGTTAAGTTGGCTAGATGTAACCGCAAGTTCTATGCTAACAGTTTCTTTTCTCGCTCTTCTCGCTTGTAGAACTCTCTTCTGGCTCTATTTATAAGAACCTGCATATCGAAGTATCTGATCAAAAAGAAAATGGTGGCACTGATGAAAAACCATCATCTGGGTCGTTGTAGTTTTTTTCTTGTTTTTTTTTTTTTTCCAGTAGCTATTACTTAATTCCCCGGTCGTATTAAAAACACAGGCTCTCGTCCGATCACCGAAGTTAAGCAACGTCGAGCCTACTCACTACTGAGATAGTGGATCACCTTCGTAAGCTTGGATATGCGGATGGTATAATAGATAACAGCTGAGAAATCGTAATGCTGAGTTCGAATTTCTGTCGGTTTCGATGCATTTACTTACGCACAAATACCCTCCTCTCCCTCCGAGTATGGGTTAAATAGTAGAACGTGTATCGGAAAATCATTATTACCACCAAAAAATTGTTGATACAATATTCTCTCCTAAAAAAAGAAAAAAGAATTATTCTAAAAATAAAAAATAAAAAAATACGCTCGGCTTTCATGTAACCTACAAAAGATTGATATACCGTAAAAAAACAAACCAATCAAACCTATTTTCCCCAAAAACGTACCATCATACACAGGCAAGGAGTGTTGTTCTACCGACTGCTACAAATATTACGTTTGTGAGTAGAGAAAATGACCATAGCAGTGTTAAACGCAGTGGTCGAAGATAAGAAAAACTACAGTCTTGCTGACATAATCTAGGTCCTTTATATTTATTAAATAAGGTTTATAAATACTCATAGGCGCGTTACGTAGTAGTTCTCTCTACAGAAAACGGAATCGGCAAACTGAGTTCAAATTCTGATCTCGTCTGTTATAATCATTTTCACACAAATACCCCTGGGAAAGGCATGAAATTCTCTTTTCTTCCAACCGTTAAAACGCAGCGGAAGCTGGACTCTCTAGCTTTGAGTGGAACTCAGTCAAAGAGACGGAACATTCTGAATTCCAGAACCGTAGAAAAGGCAACAAGAAACCCCTCCACTATTTTTACAAAAATCCATACCAATTCACATATAATATAAAAAAGGAAATCTGTACGGAGACGGAGACATGAATGAATACAATAAAATATATATATATATATATATATATATATATATATATATATATATATATATATATATATATATATATATATATATATATATTTAAAATTGTGGTGGTTGGCGAAACATTATCAATTCTCTGATCGTTATGGCAGGTGGATTGGAAATAGGACTGAAAAGCCTGTGTTTTTGAATAAACATTTGGCTGATTAGCTCTCGAAAGCTACCCCTTACAAGTTGTTTAACTTTCTCCATGTAATTAACATTTTTATATCGCCAAACTCTAATCTGATGCAAAACCTTTGGATTTTCTTAGATGAAGCATTGTCAATGAATATCTGGTTTTTCATCTTATACTTGTTGCTTTTTGCCAAATACTTCATCAAGAATTGTGATAAAACAATAGAAGTAAAATTAAAGATAGTAAGATAAAAGTTAATACTTGAAAATACTACATTTCAAAAATTCGAACCCTCATGATTACATGTTATTCTTTGACGATAGAATTCGCTATAAAATTCGCTAATGCAATCAGTGGAATGGTTTAGTTTTGATTTATTTGTTTAACTAACTGAATACCCAACCCCGCAGACTGAAAAAAGTAATCACTACTAAAAATTTGCTTAATGTTTTTACTAATAATAAAAAATATTTCAGTGACAGACTATGTTTCCGTATTTAACTAATTTTTAATCTCTAATAATAATAATAATAGTAATGATGATAATAATAATAATAATAATAATAATAATAATAATAATAATAATAATGTTGCTTATGTCATAAATTTGATGAAACTGTTGACCACATAGTATCAGGATACCCAGTTCTTGCTGAGAAAGAATACTTTATTAGACATGACAGGCTAGGACGATATATTTATTTGCATATCTAGTCGAAACATGGTATTGAAGTACCGGTTGCATGGTAAAATAGGGTAGGTTTATTTGTTTCCCTTTTGCACCTAATGTCAAGGCTGGGGTTTGATGTCATAAATACTAACACCAAGAATTATGTACATTATTTACATTATTCGAACTATTGTCCTCATCTTTGTCGCCATATTTATCACAACGTTTTGGCCGTTGTACGCTCCGGCTTTCTTCAGGTGGTTGGAATTTCGAACTAAACCCTTTATTTCGCTCACTGGGGTAGACTGTGGAGAACTTTCAGAAGGAAATTAGCAGGAGATAACTGATAACTGACATCCATTAAACATGGCACGTGGAACTAGAACAGTCTAGAACGTGCCTCCTTATTGATATGGTAGTCCCTGAAGATCTTAAAAATGCTATCAAAATACAAGGACCTTGAAATCAAAATGGCACATGGCAACATCAACAATCCCTTTTGTTGTTGGTGCTCTCGGATTGGTTGCAAAGATTTCAGTAGACTCATTGAAAGGATTCCTGGAAGCCTTAAATAAATGCAAAAACTTATTCTCACGAGTACAGCATACACCCTACGAAGGGCTTTATCTATGTAAAATATGTATGTGTGTGTGTGTGTGTGTGTGTGTGTGTGTGTGTGTGTGTGTGTGTGTGTGTGTGTGTGTGTGTGTGTGCGCTTTATTTTTAATTGGTCAGTGGAACATGTCATAACGCGATTTCTGAGATAAAGTCTCTGGGCGGAACCTGGAAAGAAATGTGTACACACCAAAAATCAAAGAAAATAATTATAATAATAATAATAAATTTAACAACAAATTATTTTGACTAAATTTAAAAAAAAAAAACTTTTTATTTTAACTTTTTCAATAAAACTTATTTAAAAGAAATTAGAATTTGATATATTTAAATAATTCTGTAATTATTTTGTTAATAATACAATGGAAATAATTAATATTTGTATTAATAATGAAAAATATTAATCTAGCAAATTACTATTTATTCAGCTATTTAAATTATTTTGTAGAGTTTTTAATCCTTTAAACAGATTATTTGATTATTGATTGTAATTCAGTCAAATATTTTCGGTTCCATTCAACTAATATTTAGTATTGTGAATAGTTAGACACTATCGGTCTTAACGAACGCCGCAAAAACAAGATGACGTTTTCATTAAACATACTTTTTTTCTGCAAAACTTATAACTTCATTTTGTGAAGGCAGATGCAAATTAATTCTTTACAAACACGGTGAATTTAACCCTTATTTAAACCTTTAGCAACATTAACATTTCTTATTTATAGCAAGTTATTTTATCATTTAATCGTTATTTCTAGTGGACATTTGAGTAGACGCACCGTTTATTATTTATTAAACAATATATATATATATATATATATATATTTATTTATTTTCGTCTACCCGTTTGAATATTCGAGAAATCTTATTAAAGAAAAGATGCGTCCTCCTGCAGGATTTTCATTAATAAGATCTCTCTAATATTCAGGCCGGTAGACGAAAATAGATAAATATCAGTCAGTCAGTTATGTGTCATGCGGAATACACGCTTAGGTGATGATGTATCTTTCAATACATGACTGACGAGGCAGTTTTTTTCCCCGCAGTAGGTTGCCATTTCTTTCTGTGGTAGATCAGTTACCATCCAAAGCTATAGAACCCGGTCTGTCCTGCTATTTACCTATAGCTGGTGGGAGAAGAAGAGGATTCATACCTTTCTCAAGTGAATGAGTGTAATGGATTCGACTGGAATTCGAACTTGGCTCTCTGATTGCTCAATACGAGACTCTATTTATTACTCCACAAAAAAACGGAGCGTTTACTCAAATATGCTTATCTACTAAAAATAAGCATCAAGTGATAAAATCTGTCGGATAAAAAATTAAAAAAATCCATTACTTCTTACTTCGAAATTGCTTTATTTACGTTAGGATATAAAAAGAAATGATTTGAGAATCTTTAAAGATATTTGCGTTTAAATACACTATTCAGCTGTGCTCGATCAACGAAGCCCTTCGTGGCTGAGTTAGTCTAAAGCATGTTGGATCTAATGGTGGTTTCTCCTCCGAGGGGAACAAATGTTTGAATTCTGCCGGGCGTGAGAGCGGGGAACATTTTTTTTTTTTTCTTTAACAAGGTTTCTCTAATATTCAGACCAGTAGACGAAAATAAACAAATATACCGTTTAATAAATAAATAAGAAACGGAGCGTCTACTTAAATATGAGTATCCACTAAAAAATATGGTTCAAGTGATAAAATCCATTATTTCTTTAGAAATATAACAAGTTATAAAAAAAAACTACATTAAAAATAAATAGCACTGATGAAATATTTATTAAATCATACTTATAAAAATTGTTATGCAAATTAAATATTGCTGTTTATATTTTAGACGCCATTAGTTAATAAAATATGCAAAAAGCTGATCCAGTCTAGACTGTTTTATTCCACCGCTGTAAGAGAGATAGATGAAATTTATTATTACGTGAATTTATAATAGAATGAGTCCCTTGTTTTTTTGTTTGTTTGTTTGTTTGTTTTTTTAATCATTTTACCCCAAACAATGCGATAATGCCACTAAGGGACTACTGAGAGTGAGAGAGAATGAAAAGACATTAGAAATAACCGGAAACCTAATCTTAAACAGAAAACAAGCGATAAAACTTTACTCTTGTTTAACAAATCGGGGAAGAATGTGAACCGGAAGATAGGCGTACATATCTTGTCTTTTTGATGAAAAAAAAATATGCAAATAAAAAGTAAATAAAATTTCAGAGTTTAGGCGGAGATGTTAGAAGTACAGGGTTGAATTCGACTTTAGAAGGAACTAGAAAACCAATCCTAAACAAGAAACAAAGAATAAGCCTCTACTTTTCAAAAAGTCCAAAGAGTATAGTGATCCCGTTGAGAGGTGAACAAATCTATTCCTACTGAAGAAAAAAATAAATAGTAAATAAAATTTCAGAGTTTAGGCGGAGATGTTAGAAGTATAGAGTTAAAGTAGACTTCTGAAGGAACTGAAAAACCAATCGTAAACAAGAAACAAAGAATAAACCTGTACTTTTCAAAAAGTCCAAAAAGGATTGTGAACCGAACGAGAGGTGGACCTATCTACTACTACTGAAGAAAAATAAATAAATAGTTAATAAAATTTCAGAGTTTAGGCGGTGACGTTATAAGTATAGAGTTGATGTCGATTTGAGAAAATCCAATCCTAAACAGAAAACAAGGGATAAATCACTATCCCTGTTCAAAAGATGGAGAGGTGAATAAACATGATTTTAGAGCAGGATCTCTAGATTACACTGACATACGACTTAAGGTGGTGAAGGCTTGTTTGAAACCAGCTACACGTTTCCGAAGAACTGATAACAAAGAAATGTGACACAGCTTGCCAAGAAGTTTCTAAGCAGAGGTCCTCAGGTTTGAATTGCAAGTTGTCCTTCTTCTAGACTGGTTGCCAGAGAAAGACCTGGCTGCCTTGCAATTTAACCAGTAGCTGGAGGATGATTGATTCGTACGTTTTTCAAGCGTATTAGCGCAAAGGGAACGAAACAGAATCCACTTGAATTTGAACTCGGCTCGTCGATTTCACTTGCCTATCTATGGGCACATCCAAGTACTTGCGTGTGTGTGTCGCTCTGTTTTGGCACATTCTTGCATGAAGACGCACGAGTACACGAAAGGGTGCTGAAAAGCTCTCAGACCGCCTTAGAAGGAAATCGAAAATAAATTCTGATGGATGGTCATTTAGTCAGATTTTGGAAAGTGGATAGGGTCAAGAACCTCTCAGTATTCCCTCGGATATGTCTTATATTTATGCAGGCGGTGAGGCGGGGGTGGGGGAGATTTCTAAGTACATCTTCGCACGACAATGTCTCCGTCAGTAGATCAACTGTCCCGCACTAAATCTTCTTATGCGCTTTCCTGTTTACATTCTCGTATTATCTCTCACTCTTTCACTCCCTCTTTGTCCATTTCACTACCACTCTCTATTGTTTTCCTTCTCTTACTATCCCTTTTTTTCACGCTCTCTTTGTCTCTCAGTTTCTCTCTCGCATTGTCATACTAGCTTTCCTTTTCAATCTATCTCTGTTTTACAGTATGTCATTCCTTTTCTAAATCTATTTTTGCTGTCTGACACACTCACTTTCTATAGCTGTCAATTTATATCTCTTTCTCTCATCTCTTTCTCTCATTCCATCTTTCTCTCACAATCCCATTCTGTGTTTCATTTACTTTCTCCCTCCGCCTCATCAGGTCTTTCGCGATCTCATTAACTGTCTCAGACACTGTCCCTCTGACTCTCTCTCTCTCTCTCTCTCACATTCTCTTTCTCTCTCAATTTCTCTTTCTCTCTGACTCCGTAGATAGATGGGTAGAGAGATAGATATTTTAAAATTTGTTATTGGGGAAGAAATAGCGATAGGTCGTTTCTAATATAGACAGTGTAGTCATAGTAATCAATACTGAATGGTGACTGTCAGTTTCACACGATAAGCGATCTTCAGACCAAGTGTAGCTACTCAGATTGCGGGTTCTATATATTGGTTACTGGGAGATTAAGAAAAGTGAGAAATGGAAGTGACTATACGTTCTTTATATATATAAACAAAAAGTTTATATTTTTTACACTCATCGTCTTTAGTTTGTTCGTTTTATTTGTTTATTATTTTAAAACACGCACATACAAACGCACACACACACACACACTATATATATATATATATATATATATATATATATATATATATATATGTCATAACTGTTACATTAGAACATGTATAATTGCTACAAAATTGTACCTTCTGTTTCGACGTTTAAATAAAACGTCTCTTTAGGTAATTAACAATGATGGTAATTACCTGAAGAGACATTTTATTTAAACGTCGAAACAAAATGTACAGTTTTGTAGTAATTACTTACGTGTTCTAATGTACAGTGTATAATAAATGTTTATTGCTCTAGTCATGTATTTGATCCCTGTTTTAAATTAATGCTTTGAACGTTGTAATTTTAATCTTAGTTTCTTTTTACATTTGTATATATATATATATATATATATATATATATATATATATAACCATAAAAAACTCAAGAACAATAACAAACAATTACCTTGTCGCTGTACACTTCAACCAGCCATTTCATAGCGTCGGTGACATCAGATTCGTACCTTTAGCGTCCTCATTCAACAGCCGAGTAGAAAGATGCAAATTGGAGTTGAAATTTATATTCAAAATAAATTCTAACGTTGAAGGATTTGGGTTTACACAGAGTACAATTTCCACAAGGAAACCTTTAACCAACAACAATCCTCGGAGGAGTAAGTTCCACTTCTTTGTTTATTCCACATATCGGTGTGAAAAGAACACAGACGTGTTCGAAAATTGCGACAATAAAATCTAAAAATATCAATTTTACTGACTATATTGGTATCATTTTGCTGGCATTTTATGCTTAAAATTTTGTTAACTGGCCTAATATATATATATATATATATATATATATATATATATATATATATATATATATATATATTATATATATATATATATATATATTATAAATTAATTGATTTAAAATAAGTTTTTTTTCGCTACACAGTTCCAACCATGTTTCAAAAATAGAAGCTAAAAAGCCCGAATTTAATTTTGCAAATTAAAAGCATTAGTTCCATTTCATCTTCAAGCGAATTTTGGAGTAACTTTTAAAAATTACCGGGTTTTAAAGACACAGCTAAAATCACGTTTCCATGGTTACAGAATATTCTACTTAAATTGAACAAGGCATGTCTAGATTTTCCTTATGTCAGTATCATTGTATCAGTTATTAGCTACAATTTGGTAAGGGGTAGGGATGTATTTTACAATGAAACCTGACATCAGTTGAATGGATGTCGTCTGAATTTTTTTTTTTTTTTTTTTTTTTTAATTTAAAGATTTCGGGGTTTTTTTTGTTTTTTTTTTTTACCTTAATGTTCTTACTTTTATTTTTACATATATATATATATATATATATATATATATATATATATATATATATATATATATATATATATATATATTATTATTATTATTATTACGTTGTACCTCTTCAGGTAATGGTTTACCATCGCCTGGAGAGGCATAACGTTGTGCCGAAGCACAAAAGATATACTTTTGTTATAATATTTTATAATAACATAATAATAATATATTCCTCAACTTTGTATTGAGCACTTTTTTTTAAAGTAAATTCTACGAACAGCGGAATTTTACTTCATCTGTTCTTTTTCCCATTTGGATACACACACACACATACACACACACATGCATACACACACACACACATACACACACACATGCATACACACACACACACACACACATGCATACACACACACATACACACACACATGCATACACACACACACACATACACACACACATGCATACACACACACACATACACACACATGCATACACACACATATACACACACATGCATACACACATATATATATATGCAAAAATATAGTTTTAAAGTGTGCTAGAAAGAAATATAAAAGTGAATATTGAAGTCAACACTCAGTGGCGACAGGCTGTTTCATGCTAGAGGCAATCGTCAAGCGGCCTGAGGATTGAGTCTAGCATGAAACAGCCTATCGCCACTGAGTGTTGACTTCAGTGTTCAATTTTATATATATATATATATATATATATATATATATATATATATATATTGTTGTGGTAGGATCCACCTAATTTGCATAGTGGAGTACCGACCCTATAAATATGGTTGGTACCGGGAAGAGGGAGGAATCAAGAGATTCAACCAGAGACTCTGCCTGACTGCGACTCAGTCAACACATTCTCCAGGAACGGTCTTTCCAGGAATATACAAAAGACTATATGTAAATATTGTGTACACTTTCTTGTTTCAATACATTTTGTTCTAAGTACATTTTGTGTTGCATTATTATTCCATGCATTAGTCAAGTTTCAATATATATATATATATATATATATATATATATATATATATATATATATATATATATATATAATCATCCACAGACAAACTGTTTCTGCTGTATCACATCTCCTCAGTGTGGCTAGACGTCCGATTGCTTCAAGCAGAGATCGAAACCCGACTGATTTGACATCAGTCAGTCTCTCTCTCTCTCTCTCTCTATATATATATATATATATATATATATATATATATTATAAATTAATTGATTTAAAATATGGTTATTTTCGCTACACAGTTCCAACCATGTTTCAAAAATAGAAGCTAAAACTCCTAATTTTATTTTTTGCAATTGAATTAAAAAGCATTAGTTCCATTTCATCTTCAAGCGAATTTTGGAGTAACTTTTAAAAATTACCGGGTTTTAAAGACACAGCTAAAATCACGTTTCCGTGGTTACAGAATATTCTACTAAAATTGAACAAGGGGTGTCTAGATTTTCCTTATGACAGTATCATTGTATCAGTTATTAGCTTACAATTTGGTAAGGGGTAGGGATGTATTTTACACTGAAACCTGACATCAGTTGAATGGATGTCGTCTGAATTTTATTTTTTTTTTTTTTTTAAAAAAAAAAATTATTAACATAAAAAAAATTTCAACGTCATTTTTTAAAATTAAAGATTTTTTTTTCTAATACTTTTTATTTAACTACGATTTGAAATATTTTCCTTTTAATTTTTATTTTACTATATTCTTTTTTTAAGAACAGTTAAATGTATTAGAATCCATTATATTATGTAGGATATTATTATATTATATATTATATTATTTTACTATAGTTTTATTATAGTTGTTATTTGTTCTTAATTAAAATTGTAGTTAAATTGAATGAATTCTAACCTAAATTTCTTTTAAATAATACTACACGCATTAAAAAGAATCCAAAAATAACAACTATAGTAAAATAAAATTAATATGAAATACCATAACATGTAAGCTTTTGAATGACCCATGTCCTCAGTACTTACATGTTAAATATTATAATAATAGGTTTATATATAAAAGAAAAGTTTACTGAATCAGTGAAATTAAGTAACCATTTCTGCTGTCATAGTCATATACAAAAAAAAAAAAAAATGTAACCTCATATACATACTTAAACTTAATGTTAAAATAATCCTACATAATATAATGGATTCTAATACATTTAACTGTTCTTAAAAAGAATATAGTAAAATAAAAATTAAAAAGGAAAATATTTCAAATCGTAGTTAAATGAAAAGTATTAGAAAAAAATCTTTAATTTTAAAAAATGACGTTGAAATTTTTTTACCGTTAACAATTTTTTTTTAAAAAAAAAATTCAGACGACATCCATTCAACTGATGTCAGGTTTCAGTGTAAAATACATCCCTACCCCTTACCAAATTGTAGCTAATAACTGATACAATGATACTGTCATAAGGAAAATCTAGACACCCCTTGTTCAATTTGAGTAGAATATTCTGTAACCATGGAAACGTGATTTTAGCTGTGTCTTTAAAACCCGGTAATTTTTTAAAAAGTTACTCCAAAATTCGCTTGAAGATGAAATGGAACTAATGCTTTTAATTTAATTGCAAAAATAAAATTAGGAGTTTTTAGCTTCTATTTTTGAAACATGGTTGGAATTGTGTAGCGAAAATAACCATATTTTAAATCAATTAATTTATAATATTAAATGCTCTGTAAATTTACATTGAGCACTATTTTGTAAAAATAAAATATCTATAAGAACACCGGATTTTATATCTTACTGTTCTTTCTTTTTATTTATATATATATATATATATATATATATATATATATATATATATATATATATATATATATGCACATGAGCTGCCCAGTTCTCACTTCCCAGTCTCAATAGAGTCCATCATTGTCGTTGATGTATTATTTTTCAACGTGCCACCCCTTTCTCACAAACAATATGTGACAAGTACTCAGCCGCACTACATTCCTTAGTTAGGCCAGTTCTAACCTTCACGGTTGGGATCCCCCCCCGCCCCATGCTACACATATTGTAGCGAACCACCATTTCTTCTGTATCTCATTGATAAATAGTAAGTTCCACCCGAGGAGCCATTGCCTGTGGATCAATGCTCTGTGGAAACGTCCTCGAAAAGGATGTTTCCCGATCACTGCAATATTAACCTGTTTAAGTCTAGAGTTAACCGTTATCCTCCCCATCTATCTGCATAAATTTTGCCTTTTACTCTGTAACCATTTACCTCGAGTAGCCACTGGCCTTGTACATGGTGAACCACACTATAATATATATATATATATATATATATATATATATATATATATATATACAGTGTAACCCGGATATAAGAGAGTTGTCGGGACCGGAGAAGTCTCTTATATCCGGGTTTAATTTATTTTATATACATTAACACAGGCTCTAATTTGGGACCAGATAAAATCTCTCTTATATCTGGGTTTCTCTTATATCCGGTTTTCTCTTATATCCGGTTTTCTCTTATATCCGGGTTTGGTCTATTTTATATACATTAACACAGGCTCTATTTTGGGACCAGATAAAATCTCTCTTATATCTGGGTTTCTCTTATATCCGGTTTTCTCTTATATCCGGTTTTCTCTTATATCCGGGTTACACTATATATATATATATATATATATATATATATATATATTAAGAAATGGACAAAGTCCGACAATTCAGGCCGGTAAATGTTATTTAATACTGTTTATTATAAACAGAGCATTTACTTAAATACTTGTATCTATAAAAAGAACGTTAAACATAAAAATGTCTTTTTATATATATATATATATATATATATATATATATATAGTGTAACCCACTACAAATAAAACATTGTTTTGATGTGAAATATTCTCTTCAGAGAATGTAATGACATAAATCTCATCTGGATATAAGTCTATCAAAGAGATAATATACAAGGGAAATGTCTGTCAGATGTCTTTTACCCTGCTGAGTAGCAAATTATTGACATTAACAATGGCGATGAAGAAACTTCGAAAAATATCATCAGATCAAATGTTTAATCATATTTTAGTCATAACAAATTACCTCCATTTTAACCATAAAATATTACTACTATTTTAAAAATAGCAGTTTGGCACTACATTGAACATAAGCGATTATCCATGTTTTGACCATAATCCTATTTTAACCAAAAGAGATTAATCTTATTTTAACAACAGAATAAACTATATTAGCTATAACAGTTTAAACATAATACGTTAATACTGTCAGATTATCATATTTAAATCATAAGATTTTAATCTTATTTAAAACATAACAGATTTATCCTATTTTAACCAAAATAATTAACCCTATTTTATCATTAGCAGATTAACTATATTTTAAGGATAACAATTTAACCATAACTGGTTAAAATTATTTCAATATAAAACTTAACCATGTCTTAAACATAACAGTTTAACCCAACTTTAACCAATTTAGATAATGCTAGTAACGAAATGTGTTGTGTTTGACCCCTCAACCCAACGTATCACATTTGGTGTTAAAAGTAAAGCGATTTATATAGGTTTAGTTTTGAGATGAGGTAACAAAAATGGTTTATATTTGCTGAATATCAGCTGACGCAATAGCAGGTGTTCAAATAAACATGTATATCAAATCTCAAGAATGGCGGGGGTGTTACCTAACAAAGAAAATATGGCACAAGCATTCGTATGCTTCGTAGGAGGCAGGCTGAAGAAAGTATTTTGATGCATAGCAATAAAAGATAGTGAATACTAAGAAGTAACACTTCTAAAACAATGAGATAAAAAGATGAGAAATAAATTAAATAGTTTTAGAGAAGTTCGTCTATCTCCTGGCCAGTTCTCTTTCCATGTTTATTCAACAGAAGTAGAGGGTTTTTTTTTTTCTTTCCTGTTTAGGATATTGTTACGGGTTCCTTTCTTTCTTCTATACCCTTATGGTTTTAACTGTCTTGACTTCTAATAATCTACCCCCATAAATTCCCTGAATATTACCCAAATGGAAAGAAACCTGGAGAAGGCCGGAGAGCACACCTACTGATACGTTGCGACAATAACAACAAAGATGACGATATTATTCCGAATGTAGTACGAATAAAGATAATTCTTCATCCTAGAAATTCAGACCTTCTTGGAGTTATTAATGCAATGTTTCGCCCGATTTTACACCTGACTAGGGATGAAAAAAGCATCGGCCGATTATTATGTTAATAACATCACTAGAAAGGAGTTTAAATATTCTAACACAATTAGAAATGCGTAATTATTGTCTGTGCCTTCGAGAAGTTTTAAACAATAGACTTTTATACGCTGGGTCGCTCGTCTACCGGAAAAGTATCTTCAGTGTTTGAAGAATTTTTACTTTTTGAAATGTTTAGATATTAAATAATTAATTTCAATTGGAATAACGAATTATATTCGCAAACTTCATTAGCAGTTACTTGTCTGGATTTAAAAAAAATATCAGTTATTTCTTTTCATTTCTTAAGGATGGATAATTTTAATTAATTTAAGAAAATAGTGAGTAGGTCTGAATTTCTTTACAGTGAGATTTATTTTTAATCTTTGTTCATAAATTCTTTACTTCTTTTTCTTGATATTCCTTTTATATTTATCCACTTTTCATGCATCTTAACTTTATTTAGTATTCATCGGTTTAATGATTTGTTTCTTTTGGTGCTATTCAATCGATTACCAGAGTCAGTGACTTCCATCGAGGAAGCGCTTTTTTGAGAATTTTCCAACGTTTTACTTTCACTTTCACTTTTGTCTTTTAGTTTTGTATATTGTTTTTGCATCGTATGGGTTTTCTTGCTATTATTTTTCTTTCGTCAGTGAAAGTACTTACAACCCATTTCAATGAGTTGAACCAAAGAAAGCAAGAAGCGGATAAGGAAACATTAAAATGCAATGGGATATAAGTAACAACAAATCAACATAAGCTGGATAAAAATTTAAAAAAAAAAAGATAAAAACACCGATTTACAAAGGATCTAAAAAAAAACTCGAATCGACATTACAACAAAGTTTTCAAAAAGAGATAAAGAGATTTATCACCATATGGTGACGTGGTTTAACATTGCTTGCATTATTTCAGTATTCTTTCATACGGTCTTGTGAGGGGAGATTACACTCTGCAACATCTAACTATATTTATCTCTATAGCACTTACGGCCATATGATGTTCAAACACTAGTTTTCTTACGATCACAAAATGTAAGCAACATCGAGCCTGGTCAGTACATAGATGGGTGACCGCTTGAGAATAACAGGATCTGTAAGCTTGGATGTGCGGGTGGTGTAACGGATAACGGTTTGGAATTGGAAATCAGAGGTTTTGAGTTCCAGTTCCATTCGGTAATCTTCTGATATCTTGCAATAGGGGACTGGTTATTGGAATGGTAATATAAACCGTTCCCTTGTAAAGCAACATTTGGTATTCATTAACTAAGAAGGAACTGATGTTACAGGTTGGAATTTATAAAGTCTTTCTTTTAAAATAATTTTTCTGCGATGGTTTCTCAGACCTAGTATCTGTTATCGGTCTTTCCAGTACTGATGGGAGGTTCCTTCCTAATCTAATGTGCGAAGTAGTGTGGAATGTAAACATCTTGATGATGTCATTGTTTTCTCTTCTAGTTTCATGTTATATACATTTTAGAAGTTGCTGCTCTTTTCTCATATTCAATCAAAATCAGTAACCCGTTGCATCCTAGTGAGAAAAAATTATTTGATAATTAGAAAATCGATTAATCATGGAAGAATTGTGGTAATCAAAGAAAAATGAGCTGAGGATTGAGTAAATGGCATTATTAAATTAATATTCTAAACAACAACTTATGTTTCCGCTATTTTCTATTTGAGTCGTATCTATCTATCTCAGTCGTATCTATCTGTTTATCTGAGTCGTATCTATCTGTTTATCTGAGTCATATCTATCTATCTATCTGAGTCGTATCTATCTATTTATCTGGGTCATATTTATCTGTCTATCTATCTATCTGAGTTGAATCTATCTATCTTTATGATCTATCTATCTATCTGTCTATTTATCTATCTGAGTCATATCTATCTGAGTTGTATCTATGTATCTATCTATCTATCTATCTGTGATTTCTGTAATCTAGTACAGTTCTTTGTTTATGATTCTGTAGCGCCAGACCACAATGTTCGAAGAATAATGGTCTTCACCAGACCCATCAGCTTCACTCTCTCAAAGCCATTGATCTTCGAAAGCGGGTTGTATACAGCTGACAGTTTAGATATTTCAGAATATGTTTGGCGTCATGCATAATATTCATATGAAAATCTTCATTTGACGAGATTATTTAAGAACATAACTTGAGCTTTCCGGTTAATGGTTAGCAAGAATGTGCTGCATATCATTGTGAATGAGTAGTAAGTTCGAGTCTCATTGATTACCCTGTGCTAGTCTTTTATGATTAATCAAATACCAGAAAATAACAACTACTTATCTGGGAATTTACTTTTAAACTTGTGTCCACCTGCAAGCATTTCACTTTTATGAGTCCGTGTATGTAATTCAGTTTCTTTTATGTACAGAGTCCTTTGAAAATATAGACGGTCATGTCTCTCCACAACTTCTTGTTATTTTTCAGTTTTGAACGAGGTCATCAACGAACCAGTTTTATTCTAAAGTCACCTTTACCTCAAACAACTGTTTTCCCCCTTTTCTATCATGTATAAGTCTTCCCTCGCTTCTTCTTCTTCTTCTTCTTCTTCTCCTTTTCCTTCTTCACCTACTTCTCCTTCTTCTTCTTCACCTACTTCTTCTTATCTTTCTTCTTCTTCTTCTTCTTCTTCTTCTTCTTCTTCTTCTTATCTTTCTTCTTCTTCTTCACCTACTTCTCCTTATCTTTCTTCTTCTTCTTCTTCTTCTTCACCTACTTCTCCTTATCTTTCTTCTTCTTCTTCTTCTTCTTCTTCTTCTTCTTCTTCTTCTTCTTCACCTACTTCTCCTTATCTTTCTTCTTCTTCTTCTTCTTCTTCACCTACTTCTTCTTCTTCTTCTTCTTCTTCTTCCCTACTTCTCATATCCTTCTTCTTCTTCTTCTTCTTCTTCTTCTTCTTCTTCTTCCTTACTTCTCCTTATCTTTTCTTCTTCTTCTTCTCCTTATCTTTCTTCTTCTTCTTCTTCTTCTTCTTCTTCTTCTTCTTCTTCTTCTTCTTCACCTACTTCTCCTTATCTTTCTTCTTCTTCTTCTCCTTATCTTTCTTCTTCTTCTTCTTCTTCTTCTTCTTCTTCTTCTTCTTCTTCTCGATTTGCCATGATTCTTTGATGCACTGCCTTCCTTCAGAATGTGAGCGATCATGACTCTCCACAGCTTGCTACCGTTCGTAAATCTTAGCAATGTTTTCTCCCTACTATACACCAATTCGTTGTTATGTCATCCATCTAGACGAGTTCATTAAGAAGCTTACTCCATCTTTCCCGCCCCTCTGTCCCTTGCTTTCAATGTATCCCATGAGTGCCTAATTCTCTAATCCCACACTCCTTATTATATATCAAGGAAATTTCTACTGTCTGTTACTTATTCTAAATTCTTTTTGTCTCCATTTTTCTTAACACTTCCTTGTTGCGCACATGCTCCGTCCATGGTATTCTTAGCATCATTCTATAGAATCACATAGCTTTTACCTCAAACCTCTTATTCATCTGTCAGAAAATTTTCCAACATTCACTACCATATATAAGAATAGATATCATATAATAGTTTAGCGCTCTCTTCTTTGTTTCTAACATAATTTCCTGTTTCTTAAAACTGTGTTTGGCTTTTGCAAGACATTTTTCAATAATCCAATGTCTCTTCGGATTTCTGTGCCAAATATTCTGCCGTCTATTTTAACATTTCTAAGATACTTAAATTTCTATACTTACTTGATTTTAACGTCTCTTTTACTCGGATCCTTAGCTCCCATTTTGCGCTACACCTCTTGCTTATGACTATATATTCTGTTTTCTTATAATTGATAGTTATTCCTTTCTTCTTGCCTTCCTTTACTAAAGTGTCCAGGATTTCCTGCACTTTTATTTCAGTATATGCTATCAACCCAGTGTCATCTGCGCATCCTATATTAAGATTGTATCCGACAAGTGGGTAAACGTATTTGAGTAGACATCTCTGTTTATTTACAAACTGTGAAATTAACGTCATCCGGCCTAGATCATCAAAAGTCTTAGGTCGGTAGACTTTGATATTACTCTTTCTAAATAGACAGGGATGTTTTCACAAACACGTTCACCCACTAAAATATCATTTACAGTAATAAGAAATATTGTCGGATTAAAAAAATATTAATTGCTTAAATACCGATATGTATGAATAAAACAGACGTAGCAGATTTCAAGTGCTAGTGTTGTACTATTTGTATACTTTTTGTACAAGCGACCGTGTTCAAGACTAACTCGTCATAGTATGCGATATTTTGTCATATCAGAGTCAGAGGTCGGTGTTCAATATCAAGTAAGAGCCAATTTTCTATAATTTTCAAGGCAAGACAACTTAGGACAACTAAGGAAACTGACACATGTATTTTGCATTTATTTCCATTAAGTTTATTTTTTGTGGTTCGGCGATAGCTAAACATTCCTTTAAGAAAACAGCAATGGGAGCCTGGACATGTTCTGGATGCTGAGGAAGGCTACCTATTATGAACTACAAATAAAGGTCTTGAAATCTGTTTCCATTAAGCCTTACCAACCATCTCTCTGTAAGCAAAAGGCATTGTTGTTAGGCTTAAATATAAATAGTTTGTAATTGCTATATATTTTATATAACATTTCGTGTTTGGTGTTCATTTTAATCACTGTGCACACTTTTCGTCCTTGGTTGGGCTTTAATAACAGAGGACCGATAAACCGGTTTAGATTTAATGAGGACCGAAAAACCAGTTTAGATTTAATGAGAGAGGACCGATAAACCGGTTTAGCTCTAATAAGAGAGAACAGACGGTTTAGTTCTCATGAGAGAGCACCGATAAACCGGTTTAGATTTAATGAGAGAGGACCGATAAACCGGTTTAGCTCTAATCAGAGAGGTTTAGCTCTAATCAGAGACGGTTTAGTTCTCATGAGAGAGCACCGATAAACCGGTTTAGATTTAATGAGAGACGACCGATAAACCGGTTTAACTCTAATCAGAGAGGACCGATAAACCGGTTTAGCTCTAATGAGAGAGGACTGATAGTAGGTAACCCAAACAAACAGATATATCAAAGCTTTTATTTTATCTATGTGTCTTCTTTTGTCCTTTCAACTTCCATTTTTCTTCTATTCTATAGTTCCGGCCACAATCGCCATTTTCCTTGTTCGTTCCTTCCATTTTCTCATGTCGCCGCTGGCCACATCTTCAAACCATTTTTCTTCGCTTCTTCTCGTCAGTTCTTTCTTATTTAAGTGATTCTAACTCGCAGACTTCTCGTCCAAACTGATTGACTATTTTTCGAAGATAGCTTTGAGGAAGAATCTATTTTAGATTTTTTATGTGATTCGCCGGATGTGGGTGTATATCGGTGTTAATTGCATTACTTCATAGAAAAATGTACTTTTTACTTATTGTCTGTACCTATGCATTTGTACATGGCAATGTCTACGTAAAACCTATCATTAACACGAATATTTCCGTCTACGTGTATGTCTAGATGTGTGTGTCTGGGTGTGTGTGAGCGAATCTAATAGGAATAACAACAATATCTACATAAGTAAAAATTGCTATAATTGAACCTATTTATGTTACTGTAATATATGATGCTGGATTTAGATAAGACGTAGAATTTTCAGAAACGTTTCCTTCTAAATAGATAGATAGATAGATAGATAGATAGATAGATAGATAGATCTTTCGTGGCAGATCGTTTATTTTCACAATGTGGGTTATTTAATAACAAAAGTGATAAAAAATATAAAAAAGCAACTAAATGAAATTGGGTCGACTCTATATCCAAACATTTAAAAAAAAACTTGAATTTAAAAGTTTAAAATTTCAGCGTCCTCTCTTCTTCGTCCACATGTGTAGTTACATCAACGTAAATATAACTTTAGTCCAATGAAATTCTATAGACTGAAATTCGTCGCACGAATCCCCCCACCCATTTTGTCATTAATTGTCCTAATATATTCATACCGAGGTTGGACAAAATAATTGAAACAGGTGAAAATTCAACTCCTCTATTTAAAAGATCTATTATATTAAGAAATTTAACGAAAACTTAGTAATTGCAGGTTATATCTATGCAAATATGTTTATTTGTCTAATTTACTGTCTTTGTCTTATTTATTTTTAGAATTTAGTAAAATTTAAGCTAAATGCGTGACCTCTCCGAGTTCGAAAAAGGGCAAATTGTTGGAGCTCGCATGGCAGGAGCCTCGATCACTAAGTTTGCTGAACTGCTTGGTTTTTCAAGAGCTACCATATCAAGAACTATGACGCAATTCGAGAAACATAGCAAAACCTCTAGCAACCGTAGCAATTCGGGCCGGACTTGCAAACTTACTGACAGAGACTGACGTGCATTGAAACGCAATGTGGAAAAAAATCATCGGACTACTACGACCAAAGTGACTGCTGCGTTGAATAATCTGAATACTCCAGTTCCAACTAAAACTGTTCGTCGTGAGCTCTATAAGGCTGCATATCATGGAAGAGCCGCCATAAGAAAACCTCTTCTCTCCACTCGCCACATTCAGAAGAGGTTGAAGTGGTGCATTTATTTCCATTAAGTTTATTTTGCGTGGCTGCGTGAATAAAACGATAGCCGAACATTTGTTTAAGAAAACAGCAATGGGAGCCTGGACATGTTGTTGATGCTGAGGAAGGCTACCTATTATGAATTACACATAATGGACTTGCTTTCATTGGTCTGCAGACAAATGGAAGCAAGTCATATTCTCAAATGAGTCCAGTTTTTCTCTTCTCAACTTCAGGGCGAGTTGATGTGTGGAGGCAGCCCAAAGAAGCTTACAACCCTGACTGGCTTCTTCCAATAGTGAAGCATGGAGGTGGATCCGTGATAGTTTGGGTTTGCCATATCATGGAAATGTCTAGGTCCAATACTTGCCCTGCATGGTAGAATCAACAGCAAAGATAACTTGAACATTTTGGGAGATCATGTTCATCCAATGGCCCAGACTTTATTCCCTGATGGTGACTGCATCTTCCAAGACGATAATACTCCAATACATACCACTCGAGTGGTTAAGAATTGGTATGAAGAGCATGAAAATGAGCTAGAACACATGGAGTGGCCTCCCCAATCTCCAGATATCAATATTATTGAACATTTGTGGTGCATTTTGGAGCGACAAGTTAGGAACCGCTATCCTCCACTATCGTGTCTTAAAGAGCTGGAGAAGGTTTTAATGGAAGAATGGCTGAGAATTCCTCTGGATGAAGTCAGGAAGTTGTATGGTTGCATTCTTAGACATATTAAAGCTGTGTGACGCTAGAGGAGGACCAACTCCTTATTAAATAAATTTGATTTGAATTTAACAAGTGTTTCAATTATTTAGTCCAATCCCTGTACATACATACATTGTACTCGATTCGGCAGTACATATACTAAAATTGAAACGATACAGAGAAGATTAGTATGACCGCTGCGCAAGGATGACACGCAAATTCATGAATATTTTTTCCTCGATAGTATAGTGGTGAGTATCCCCGCCTGTCACGTGGGAGACCGGGGTTCGATTCCCCGCCGGGGAGCATTTAAACTGTTTGGGCATCTTGGCGTAGTGTAATGGTTAGCAAGCTTGTCTCGCTAAAACAGTTATGACTGAACAGGGAGTTCGATTCTCACTGGTTGCCCCATACTCTCGGCGTTGTGCCACATCTAAGGTACGCTTAGAAAGAAGGGTACCTCGGCGTGGTGTAATGGTTAGCAATCTTGTCTCGCTAAAACAGTTATGACTGAACAGGGAGTTCGATTCTCACTGGTTACCCCATACTCTCGGCGTTGTGCCACATCTAAGGTACGCTTAGAAAGAAGGGTACCTCGGCGTGGTGTAATGGTTAGCAATCTTGTCTCGCTAAATCAGTTATGAATAAATACTGAGTTCGATCCTCACTGGGTGCCCCATTGATGTTATTTCGCCGCCAGTCTAATACTGCACTTAAATTCATACAATCTAGGTGCCATAGCAAAGAGCGATATTTATTCTGTTCTATACAGAAATCTGGCACAAGGCCGAAAAGGGGATTGGGGAAAGGACGGTCTTCTTCTGTCTTAACTATAACTTAGCTAGCCGCAAACACTGACTCAATCGTACGAACAATATTCCTTACACCAAAGCAACACATTCATACGTACCTTTCTTACTACAACCACCATAATACCTCTTTGTCTCTATGAAAATACTAACTAGTCTCCATATTTACAATTTGTTGTCTGTGGGGGAAGAGGGGAATAAAATAACAATTCTAAAAGTTAACCCCAATGAGTATTTACAATATGAATACCATAGCAAAGAGCTGGTCTGAAGAATTACCATGAAAGTATTTATAAAAAGGCACAGAGAGGCAAACTTATGATGGTGGGTAAGTGACTGAATCCGCGCTGCCAGTTCAGGACCAACAATATTGCAGAGTCTTCTTTGGATCTTATCAAGGAACTTCAAGAAAATAGCAGAGGCACGGGACCACATATGGCAGCAATATTCTGAGCATGGACGAATGATAGACATATATGTGGAGGGCGATATATAAACTTTTATGTATCATGAATAATTATGTGTAAATCTATGACAAAGTGAAAAAGGTTTGGTGTCATGTGTTTTGTTCTTAGGATTTCATGGATCGGAAGTCATGTTTACGTTGATATGACTACGCATGCGCACAAACGAGAAGGGACTCTGAAATGTTATATTTAAACGTCCCTAACATTTCACCTTTCTTGGCAGATCCTCCTTTATCACAATGTGGGAAATTTAATAACAAATTTTTATAAAACCAAACAAAAAGAAAAAAGAATTAAATGAATGGCGATATATTCACTATATTCACGCCAATTTAAAAAATTGCCGTTCGCGTACTATGGAGAGATATATCGTAGCAACATGCTATTGTGTTATTATTGTGTCAGCGAACGGACTCCTTCAATGTGACCTTGAGCAGTTTGTTAGAGATTATTAATTCTGTGCATATTTTGTGGGTATTTTGCGATAGTTATTCGAAACAAATTCTATTATTACATCATATTTCATAACCTTTTATTCATAACCGGAAGTAACTTCAAGACCCGTCTTCTCACGGCTACATGATATGTGAAAATCAACTGTCCTTTTCAGGAGAAATTTAAATCAATCTTCGCTGCATGATATACTGTCCATTTCAGGACAACCTAAGACTTTTCTCGGTTCCATGATATGTGATAATCAACTGTCCTTTTCAGGAGAAATTCAAATCAATCTTCGCTGCACTATATACTGTCCTTTTCAGGACAACCTAAGTCTTTTCTCGGTTCCATAATATGTGATAATCAACTGTCCTTTTCAAGAGATATTTAAATCAATCTTCGCTGCACTATATACTGTCCTTTTCAGGACAACCTAAGTCTTTTCTCGGTTCCATGATATGTGATAATCAACTGTCCTTTTCAGGAGAAATTTAAATCAATCTTCGCTGCATGATACACTGTCCTTTTCAGGACAACCTAAGTCTTTTCTCGGTTCCATGATATGTGATAATCAACTGTCCTTTTCAGGAGAAATTTAAATCAATCTTCGCTGTACTATATACTGTCCTTTTCAGGACAACCTAAGTCTTTTCTCGGTTCCATGATATGTGATAATCAACTCTCCTTTTCAGGAGAAATTTAAATCAATCTTTTCTATATGCTGTCCTTTTCAGGACAACCTAAGTCTTTTGTCAACTCTTTTCAGGAGAAATTTAAATCAACTACCGTTTCTCGGTTCCATGATTTCTCGGATAATCATGTGATGTCCTTTTCAGGAGAAATTCAAATCAATCTTCGCTGCACTATATACTGTCCTTTTCAGGACAACCTAAGTCTTTTCTCGGTTCCATGATATGTGATAATCAACTGTCCTTTTCAGGAGAAATTTAAATCAATCTTCGCTGCATGATATACTGTCCTTTTCAGGGCAACCTATGTTTTCTTTCGCCGAATGATATGCGATAACAAACTGTCTTTTTCAGGAGAAACTCAGCCTTATCGCGCTACATGATATGCGATAAACAACTGTGATTTTTAGGGCACAAATTCTTTTACCAACTCACTCGGCAATTCAGGCTTCACTGCCCTGCACAGCAGTCATCTCATTGATCACAGTGCTTTCAGCTGCCTACCCTCGGATACGGCCACCAGCTAATACTAACTCAACCTACCGACTGTCTACTGATCTTCGGCACTACCAAACTTCTCCGGTTTCATCCCCGGGCTACAAACTATTGGCGCATCTAGAACCAAAAGTTAACTCCCAGCACGACCAACATTGGTGTTTAAAATATCCTTCTATTTGTTCCTTTTCTTTGTATTTTTGCCAATAATAAATGTGACAAATTTTTTATCGAAACACCTTGTTCTACTTATCCTTGCCTTAGCCTGTGTCACTTCTTCATTTTTTTTTTTTTTTTTTTTGTGTTTTCGATTATCGTCTAACATAGGCAACTAGCACTTGCAACAGATGTTAAAATGTGTTAGCTACCACCAATGAGAAAATCAAAATCTTTTTTAATAGATCAGGTCAGATTTTCGGAAGAAGATCGGGCCGAGATTTTTTCAGCACTCCTTATTATTATTATTATTATTAGAAATAGTATAATTTTCATTGTTGATATAATAGTATTCCAACATTACACATTCTTTATCGATTTTCTGTTTTTTATTGTTCCTTATAATTGATCTCCATTTTTTTTTACTCAACAGTGATTCTTCTTCTTCTTTTACTACTACTACTACTACTACTACTACTACTGCTGATTTTGTCTTTTATTTTGCCTTCTTTTTTATTTTCTTCTCCGCATGTCAAATTTGTCGTTTCGCCTTCATTTTCTCATCTTTCCATCTTTTATAGCCATTCTTTTCTTTTTCCTCTTTTTCTTCTTCTTCTCCTTTTCTTCTTCTTCTTCTTCTTCTTCTTCTTCTTCTTTCCTCTTTTCTTCTTCTTCTTCTTCTTGTCTTTCTTTTTATTTTTTTATGCGCTCACATTAAGCGTCTGTATTAAATATAATTGGACATTTGACCTTTTCGTGTTTACTAAACATGGACGCTAAATGGCTTCCCAGTTTAAATTTCACTCCTAATTTTGTCGATTTACTTGCTGAAATTTTCTTTTTTGTTAGTTCTATTTCGGCAGTTGATTTTTTTTTTTTTTTTGCTTTCGATTCTTTTTTCTTTTTTTTTCTCCTCGAACGGAGTCGATTGTATTGTCTTCTAGATTTGTTCGTTTTTAATATACCGTTAAACACAGAAAATTTTATTCTGACAACTATATTCACCCTCTTCAGTTGTGCAAAGATTGAATCTTTGCACAACTCCTAAATCCTAAACCAGTATTTAATTCTCTCCATGTCGTGGATGATTTACTTTTATATATCCCTCCTTTAATATTTTTAGTCGCCACTTAATGTGGAAAAGGTTACAATATCCCTTTCTCTGCATTAATCCGTAACCAGTTGTTTCCAGTGTGCATATTTCTATCTGATCGATTATAATAACATCGACGCAGCTGTAGGTTGATCGAAGTCGAGATTATAGAGCCATTGAGATGTCTATGATCTTTTCACTGTCTGAATAGTATATACGGTTCTGAATTCGGATTTTTCCTTCTCCTAGTTTGATTGCTAAAGCCAGTTTACCTTGCTATTTAACCCATAGCTACCCATACAGCAGAGGATAAGAAATGGCTTCATACCTTACCCAATGTGTATTCATAGTAGCAGTAGATTCAGTGGTAAGTGATGACAAAAAGTAGAAATGTAGACTCTGGATAATGGGTTTAAATACAGCCTGTGCTAAAAACTAAAGCAATGGTTGCTGTTTCATTTTAAGGTTACCACCAGATTCAGTTACGCCATGTATGTAATACTTAGAATGAACCACAATTATTACGCATTTGTTTAATAAAATCCTACCTATCATAAGTTCAGTTAAGTGCCGTACTGGATACACGCTTAGGCAATCATGACTCGATTCATGACTGACTAGGCAGAAGAATTTCTTGCAGTCGACTGCCGTGTCTTTCTGCGCCAGACTGGTTGCCAACCAAAGCTCTATAGAACCCAGTCTGTCCTGCTATCCAACCCATAACTAGTGGAAGAGGGAGAAAAGATGGGTGTTGGCGCGTAAATGAATGTAACGAACCCGACCAGAATTCGAACACGTCTCTCATTCTGAGCTGATATCTATTACACTACAACGGACATCATATCATAAGGTACATGAACAAATAATTAGAAAATCATCATTATCATTTTTCGACCACAGTTGGGATCATCGAGCCAATGCGAACGATCCTTTCCTTTAGCTGTATAGTATGTGCTACGCCATAGTTTTGAATTTACTTACTCCTAGACTGGTTGCCATCCAAGGCTAAAGAATTTACCCATAGCTGGGGGGAGGAGAAGAATATTTATACATTTCCCAATGGTAGTAGCATGTAAGTGAATGTAATGGATCCGAATGGGATTTGAACTCGACTCTCCGATTCCACAATCCAAGAAGCTATCCATTACTCCACCGTAAGTGATCAACCGTTTCTGCTTGTTTGGTTTCAACCTTTCGGTATTAGAAAATATGAAGTCAGTCATTTTGAGTTTTATTCATTGTATGATCATGAGAGCTATATTAATGTTCTCGTGGCTAGATTTAAAAAATTTTTAAGAAAAAAAAACATGAAAAAAAAAACATGAAGCGTTTTTTAATACTAGAGGCTTTTTTTATTTTTAATACTAAAGGCTTATTTTTTAAAAGTCTGCTATGGTACTGTGTAAACGTAAGCAAAAGTGAGTCTCACGGGTCTCGTTTCTTTATCTGTATTGTCCCATCTTCTTGGGGATGATACTGGAGTGGTTTCTACTTACCTTACGCACGGTTTTGTATTCAGAGTTGTTCTAGAGACAGCATAGCTGGCTTTCTACAGCAGAAGGATGCTGAGGATAACATGGATGGGACGTGCGAGCAATGTGGAAGTTATAAGAAAAATGGAAACAGGTCACGTGTACTTAGAACTAGAAGAAGACAGTTGAAATTTCAAAGAACACATTGAAGACAATAGGGCAAGTGTGGGGATGACAGAACAGGGACTAGAATGAAGAATAAGGGGACACACATTGCTTAGAGTGATAAATGATAGGAAGAAACACGGCATGTAAAAGAAAAAGGAATAACGATTTCGAGTAGGAAATCAAGAAGAAGAAGAAGAAATGAAGGAAAAGACGTAAGTATAAAGAAAGATGATGAAAAAAACCACGTGATATAAGAGAATTGCAACGGGAAGTCGCCGGCGATAAACAAGACTCTCAGATAAGTTTAGTTCATTGATGACTGTGTTCAAGATTGAAAATGCATCGTCACTCCTTGCATCTGTTTGGCGACATGAGACAACACTAACACTACTACCGGTGCTGTTCCCGTCTAACACCACTAGTCAATCCTCCGCCTCACCCTGCGTTGCCGCTGAGGAACATCTTCATGCAGCAACGAATACGCCGCCATCTGCAGCAGTCGCAGCAGCGGTAGCGGCAGAGACTTGTGTATTAACTCTGTCTCCTCTTCACACACACCCCACACCCTGGCCATCCCCGAATTCCCTACTACTCTTTTCCATCACTCCACTTTCTTCGCCCGCCTCCCCCATCCCCATATTCAGCTGCCGTTATTCGTGCACCAGACAAAACCAGACAAAACTGGGCCATTAGGTTACTGTGGGCGCAGTTGGCAATCGAATCTTTGGAATCGAAAATATGGCAGCCGCAACCGACACGTGTGAAAGTTCACCGAAAAAGGTGAAAAATAAAAAAATAAATAAATAAAAGGATATGCTGGACGATAATTTACTGAGTAATGTTCATTTGAACGTACCTTTCTGAAGATTGCACATCAATCCGGAATGTTTTAAAATTGTTACGATTTACATCACAGTTCTACCATGCTCACCCACATTCATTCATTCTTCCATCTATCTCTTTATACATATATATATATATATATATATATATATATATATATATATATATAGGAGATCAGCCGATTCCGTTACCTTTGCTTCAACCTTTCGGTATCTTCTGGCGATATCGGTGTCAAATGACAGAAGTCGGTTGAAGATACTGAAAGACTCAAACCAAGGTAGCATAATCGGCTGATCTCCTTATTATATATACTTAAAAGCTTCACATGTTAATTTTTTATTTTCTTATATGTGTATTGTGCACTTTTAAATACTACTGTTTCCTGGTCTATCTCAAATCTGACGATTAACTTAACCATATGCAGATAATATCATCTTAACTGCTAGGAAATCACTATTAGCACTTAATAATTCTACTTGGGTTATGTGCAAGAATGACGAATTTGATGTTCCTAAAGGAGCATATGATTCGGCCCAGGTTGCTGATCTAGTTAGTTTCTATATTTTAGATATACTTAGTAAAATTGTAGATCCTAAACTAGTAGGCCTATATAGAGATGATATACTCACTTTTGTTCCCAATAGCAATGGTCCACTTACTGTGAAGTTAAAGAAGAAAATCGTTATAGCCTTTACGTTACTGGGGCTTAAGATTAAGATTGCTTCTAACATCAAAATTGTAGATTATCTGGATATCAAGCTTAACCTTAATATTAATACCTTTAAAACCTTATCATAAAGAACATGAAACCCCCAGCCACATTAATACTGATTCTAACTCACCTCTATGCCATTGTGAAACAGATACCCAATACAGTCGGCTCCCGAATTAGTAAACCTTCGTCTAACAGAAATATCTTTAATAAAAATAAATAATTGTATGAAAATGCTCTTCACAAAAGTGGCTTTAAAAAAATAAACTATCCTACTTAAACCCCATAAGTAACACTGAAGTATACAATATGGGTTGTAAGCACAGAAATAGAAAAAGAAAAATTATATGGTTCAACCCCTACTTTCTGTAAATTATCCAATCGGACAGTTTTTTATGAAGTTAATAAAAAACATAAAAAAACAACTCTCTTAATAAGATCTTCAATAGGAAACTCATCAAAATAATCTATTCCTGCACAAATAACATGTACAAAATTATTAACACCTATAATAACTACATTCTAAGTAAATTCTATAAAATTAACAATAAACCTGGTATGGATCCCCTTGTAATTCTAGCGGAAGTTATTTCTATATCTTATATCTTATATTCTCCATTTCAATCTTATTTGATAATCTTCCACTACTTTACTAACTCCCTTTTTTGGTTTTATCCTTTTAATTTTTAATTATTTATTTTTAAATTTTAATTTTCAAAAAGATTTTAAAGGGTTTTTCGGTTTTGTCTTGAGTATCGTCGATAATTTACTTTCCTTTAAAATTGTATGTTAAAAATTTTTTCCCCTATTTTTCCTTATGATTTTTCATTATTTTTTACCATCTTTATTTTTCATCATAAATTATTTTCTTAAATTCATTTATCATCTTTTTCTTTATAATTTATTCTTATTATTTTTTATTATTCTATAATTTATTTAGTTATTCTTTTTATTTATTTTAAAATTTTAAATTTTAAATTTTAATTTTCAATTATTATTATTATTATTATTATTATCATTATTAGATTTTACTGTTTTTGCACACATATATATTTAGTTTTTTTTTAAATCTTCATAAATTTTAATATTTTTATGTTATTATTTTTCCTTTATATAACCTATCTAATAAAAAATATATTGATCTTGTATTATTTGCTAGCTTCTTTTTGATCATTTTTTAAAAGGAGAAAATATATTTTTGTTTTATAACTATTACTTTGTGAATGAATATTTAACATCAAGTGAGAATATGGTTTCATTACCGACTTTTTGTATTTTTAGGATTTGGATTAATTCTAGAGTTGATTTGATGCTGTATTTACTCGGGATGTATGGTGTAATAAGTTGGTTAGTGATTCTGGTTAGTTGTTAAACAGGAGTAGAGATTTGGGTTATAATAAGAAAGTTTGGATTATGTTTTTATTGTTCATAAATGTAACATGTCACCTATTATTTTGGGAAATTTTATATTGTCATATTCTATATTATTGGCTGTTAGTTTGTTGATTTTTAATTTCAGCTGATTAATATGATTTCTGTTAACTGTTTGAAATTTGGTGTGGTCATCAAGTATTTTTCTATCTTTGTATTATAATGAGATATTTTTTAAACTACAAAGATGTTTGTTTAGACTGCTTTCTTGACAATTATATCAAGATGTTTACATAAGTCCTTGGCAGTGATTTTTAACGGCTTAATTAATAGTTAAGAAGAATTTTTCCGTTAGTCATGTCTATATTTTATGGTCTCTGCCGTCAGTAGGCCTAGAAATTCTCTTACAAAATAAATTTTAAAATCAGCGTTTTTGTCATTGCGCATGACCAGAACTGTTAACGGTTTAACGACAAAAGCAAAAATTATTTTGAACAAACACAACTATTTGTCTTAGCCATCAAAACCGCGATGATGATATTGGAAAAAATATCGAACATACTCGCAAAAAATAAAAATGAATAAATATAACCACAGCAGATTTCTTGCAGTCTCTAGTCATGAAACAAGAAAGCTGATTCGTGATTACGAAAGTATCTTATAGAAAATATATCCCTAACAATGCAAGGTATGAATAACATAGATACATACATACATATATTCGACGTGATGTAATGGTTAGTAATCTTGTGATCACTAACAACTGAATAGTGAGTTCGATTCTGCCACATCTGAGCTTCGTTTAATGTCATCATTATATATATATATATATATATATATATATATATATATATATATATATATATATGCACAAATCCCTTTCATAAAAAAATAAAAAAAATAAATAAATCTCCATAGACATGCAAACTAGACGAGGGTTAATACATCTTCCGTTTCAAATTTAGACACCCCTACCTTTCCCTGACTTGACATCTATGAAAGTAACTCTATACTGATACTTATTATTAACACCCAACACCCGCCACCCAACTTAAACAATTCGCCCTAGCTGTTACCATGGAAATTTTGATTTCAATTTTAAAACACCTAAATTTCAGATATACGTTATTCAAAAAATTTCGTTTGAAGATGGAACAGAGCTTACTTTAACTCAATTTAATTCAAATAATTATATTTTTTTTTTAGCTCTTGTTTTGAAACATGAGACTTCTTATGTAGCGTTTTAGAATCATATTTTTAAATAAATAATTATATTTATGCTCTACTTTTGTATCGAGCACTATTTTTTAAAATAATAACTAAAATACTGGGACTTTGGATTATTTACCACCAGTTCCTTCCTATTTTCTATATATCCATATATATATATATATATATATATATATATATATATATGTGTGTGTATGTGTGTGTGTGTGTGTGTGTGTGTGTGTGTGTGTGTGTGTGTGTGTAAAATAAAACGAATGTCACTGTGTAAAAATGTTCAATGTTTCTCCGAGAGGCCGTAGCCTTTATCATACAATTTTGAAATCAGGCCGACTCAGTGAGCAAAAAAAAAGTTCCCTGCCGATTTTTTACATATGGATGAGATTATTATATCTATATTTTTTAATGGTATGTTTCCGATGGAGTCTGGTAAGTTTTTTGTGTGTGTTTAAATCAATTCTAATAGATCTGTGTAACGTAAGGCGTCTCGATAGGCATGTAGTCGTGTGACCGATGTAATTATTTATGAATTCGTTTCGAGCAGGAAAACAGTTCCTTAAGGGGCATTTGAACTCATAGATAATGTTCGTTCGTCGCAATTTTGATTTTGCTGGTGTGTTGTTATTTTTGAGGATAAGGTTGGCTGTTTTAAATATTTATAATAAAAAAGAAAAAGTCAACATTTAATAATATTAACTACGAATACGGCCACAATGTTCAGAAAATAAAACATCCCTATAACTCTAAAAACATACACACAACCCATACATCCAATTAAAAAGTAAAAAAATAAAATCATCCTTGATAATGGCTGAAAGTATAACCGAAAGCGCTCGGAATTATAGAATATTTGAACAGATTCTACACACTCTGTGTTTAGAAAGAAACACTTGTTAGAACAGAAGAAAAATTAAATAAAAAGCTTAATCGTAGTACCTTGTCTGTCGTCTTGAATGAAACATGTATAAATGAAGGACATATATATATATATATATATATATATATATATATATATATATATATATATATTTTTTTTTAATATGGCCCGTCAAAATGTGTTAATTTTCTTTTCATTTTTTGTTTGGAAGTAAAGTCTAATGATCCGCAGTCCTTTTGAAAGGGCTGTGGTGAAATAATTATTACATGGATCCTTAAAGTAGTCTGTTTTTATTTAAATTATTTGCTCTGGATTTACATTGAGGCTCCCTGGATTATATCCTCCTTAGGTTTACCCATACGGATTACCTAGCATTTTTCATAAATTATATATATATATATATATATATATATATATATATATATATATATATATATTATTATTATTATTATTATTTTTATATATATAATGTGTATGTATATAAATATATACACATATATATATATGCAATTTATACATATATATATATATATATATATATATGCAATTTATATATATATATATATATATATATATATTATATATGCGCGGTACTTATTGGAAAGCCCTCAAAATCAGTGATAGAGCTAACATATTTAGTTGGATTGTATGTTCTGAAGCTCGCGCTGAGATGTGAAACTGATAATCTGCATTCTTGTGCTCACGCCGTCTGTATCTAGGAACGCCCTATCTCCGATATATATTGAGCATTTCTTCTCCTATAAAATGTTAAGCACTACGCGCGTACGTGCGTGTGTGTGTGCGCACACGTTTGCAGATGCGCGTTTCCATTAGAATGGAGCTACCTATAGATACAAATATTTCTTTCTGTACGCAAAAGAGTAGAAGCGGTGGGAAGCGAATAATGAGGTCGCATGAAAAGGTGTGGCAGCGTGCATTTAAATGTGTGCCTCTCTGCCTGCGCAAGAAACGTGTCGCTTGTGACGCGTGCGCGAGTTTTTACTAGATGCGAGCGGCGTTGGGTGGGGGTGTGACTTGGTGCGCTTGCGCATTAAGGTACAAGTTATACGTGGACAAAAGAAAAAAAAAGAAACAACCCCGAACAAAGATTGATTTCTATTCAGAACTTTGACAGATCTACGGCACATGCGCGAAACGAGCGGAAACAGTTCTTTATACTTTGTAAGCATGCGCAGTATACCGTAGAGAATGTTAATACTTAGAAGATGAAATCACTCTTACAGCATTTGTATTTACGAGAGATTCCCAACAAAATCATGAATAAGAGTAAATACTCCGTATCCCAAAAGAGACAAAAAGATCAAATTCGTTCACTTAAGCAACGGTTGATATTAGCATCGTTTATTTTACGTGTTTTAGCACCTCCCAGCTACCTCAGAAAAAATAAAAAATCACTCTTTAAATGAATGAATTGTTCTTATGGAATTTATTTTTATAATCGACAAAGCAAAGAAAGTATATAAGTGAAGAAAGAAAGAAAGAAAGAAAGAAAGGATATAAGTGAAGAAAGAAAGAAAGAAAGAAAGGATATAAGTGAAGAAAGAAAGAAAGAATATAAGTGAAGAAAGAAAGAAAGAAAGAAAGAAAGAAAGAAAGAAAGAAAGAAACAGGTCCAAGAAAAAATAAAATCACAAAGAAAAAAAATGCAATCCAGACGGGAAATTATAGAAGAAAAAGGGGAAAAATCAAGAAAAAAATGACGGATATATAAGAAAAGCAAGGAAAGAAAGAAATAAAACAACTGCGTGCTCCAATGTCCATCGGTATTTACACTGGCAGTCTAGGGACACATGTCTAGTATTGTGTCGTATCTCTTCTGCTTGAAAAAGTCCAGCAACTTGTGGCAGCCATTTGACAAGTTCTCTGAAGACATAAAGAGATACCATATTATACCGTCTTGGTAGTTGACAAAAGCTCCCTTATATTTGTAGGTGCAGTATACACGTTCGAATATACCATTACAACACGTCCTACAGATGCTCAATTAAGCATTTCCATCACGTCAAATGACAGTGACGACATGTACCATTAACTGTTATCTCATGATATTTCGCACGTCAGTGTATGCATGTCTGCTGGCATAAACGATCTACCAAACAACCAAACTTCTTAAAACAAACCGCAGAGCTATAACTGAACGTTGTAGTATATATATATATATATATATATATATATATATGTGTGTGTGTGTGTGTGTGTGTGTGTGTGTGTGTGTGTGTGTGTGTGTGTGTGAAAATATATAGAAAATAGGAAGGAACTGGTTAGGTAAATAATCCAAAGTCCCTTAGTATCTTAGTTATTATTTTTTTTAAAAAATAGTGCTCGATACAAAAGTAGAAAGCATAAATATAATTATTTATTTAAAAATATCATTCCAAAACGCGACATAAGAAGTCTCATGTTTCCCAAATAAATTCGCTTGAAGATGGAACAGAGCTTACTTTAACTCAATTTAATTTAAATAATTATATTGAAGTTTTCGGCTCTTGTTTTGAAACATGAGACTTCTTATGTCGCGTTTTGGAATCATATTTTTAAATAAATAATTATATATATATATATATATATAATAGGAATTACGTTAGGTTAATGATTATTTTCACCTTGTTAATTGAAATAAAATTTATAAGGATTTTTAAAATCGGTCAATGGACAGACAGAGGAAGGAAAGAAAGAAGGAAAGGTAAAAGAGAAAAAGACAAAAAATAAAACTAGGAACTAATGTAAGTCTGGATAAGAGGTGGGGGTAGAGAAGAAAGGAAGAGAAAAAAAGAGGGAGAAAAAAAGAAGAAATGGCCTATTTATTTTATAAAAAGTAACAATCAGAGGGTAGCTTGGACTTAAAGAAAACCTTCTTAAATCAATAAACAAAATAATATTATATTAAATGAAGAGAAAAACCATTATATATATATATATATATATATATATATATATATATATATAGAATAAGTTGCAAATTGAAAAATAATGTTTTTTTATGAAAGTATTTATTTATTTATATATATATATATTTGATGCTTCAGATTGACCTCAATCTTTCTTCAGAAATATATATAAAAGTGAACATAGAAGTCAACACTTAGAGGCGACAATCTGTTTCATGCTAGATGCAATCGTCGCCATATATATATATATATATATATATATATATATATATAATCGACTCTCCTGTCGCGTTCGACGTATGAGGGTCAGGCCGATAAGTCCCCAGGAAACCGACATCCTGACACCGGCACATGAAATTTGATTATAGTGGTGAAGGCCTCGTGGGACCAGCCACACTTTTTGGAGAGACGAATACAGAAACCTGGTGCACTGAATGCATGCCACAAGGTTCCCAAACGACCCTCCGCAGGTTTTGAATTCAGAGTTGTCCTTCTCCTAGACCAGTTGCCATCCAAGGCTATAGAACCCAGTCTGTCCTGCTATTTTACCCATAGATGAAGAGGATACATACCTTTCCCAAAGGGTATTAGCACGTAAGTGAATGTAATGGATTGACTGAATTCCTCAATCCAAGCCGCTATCCACTGCTCCACCGTGCCTCCTCTATCTATCTATCTATCTATCTATCTATCTATCTATATATATATATATATATATATATATATATATATATATATATATATATATATATATGTATATATATATATATATATATATATATATATATATATATATATATATATATATATATATATATATATATATATATATATATATATATATATATATATATATATATATATATATATATATATATATATATATATATATATATATATATCCACTGCTCCACTGTGCCTCCTATATATATATATATATTTATATATATATATATGAATTGGGATAAAAAATAAATTCTATAAGGATTAAAATCTGAGAGAATGATAGGTCAAGGAACATAAAGGAAACGTTTTGAAATTATAAATATGTTTCGCTTTTATTTAAGTTTCATCAGAAAATGAAATATGGAGGAGAACAGGAAATTCTGGTATTTATATTTCTCTGTTGTTTGTTCTTCATTGGTTAAGCAGAAGTCGCGTGAATCTGTCCTATCAAGCAGAGTTCGTCTGTATAATCCATGTGTGTTTGTGTCTCACAATTGTAGTTGCTCTATGAGAGCTTCGGTTGATAATGTGCATGCGTGTGTGTGCATGTGTACGCTTGAACGTCTCGTGAACATGTCCATCTGTGTCTATTAATTCTTTGTATGTTGATTGGGAATGTTTTGTGTGAGAGTGAAAGAATTTAAATTAAACTGTTTGTGGTTGTAGTTAGATTCTTCAAGTATGGATTTTATAAATGTTGGTGATACAATAAAGTGTGTTAGACGTCTGTTCATAGATGGCAAACATTTATATCAGGACTTACTCGAAGTATTTTCTACTTAGCAAAAAAAAACATCGTTTATTACGTAGAGAATACTTAGAGGGATTCCTGATAAATATTTTGCCATCCACCGATGGGATAAGTGCATCAATCTCGGTCGCAGCTGCGTGTCAAAATAGCATAGTTGCGTTGTTAACACATGTCACAATGCTTTCTGAAAGCTTTGAAATGCTATGCTTTAGAAATTAATATATTAGGTTTGTAAATGCATGTACCTTACACATCGGAGGTGAACTACCCGTGCGTTTAAAATGTTGTTATGCGGCTTTATTTTAAATGTCTGCATGTTTCACCAATATAGACCATTGGGCAGTTTGTACAATTTATTCTCTGCATTCCTACCTTTGTGTTGTTGTTATTTCGTTTGGCGCTAACTATAACTCTTAGACGCGGTGTTGATGAATTTTTGGTTATGGCTTCAGAAGTTATTTCCTTCTATTATCTAGCTACCTTTGTTAAGGAGTATTATTATTTGTAGAATTTTGAATTTTTCATCAGTGGGTTTTCTACGCTTTGCGTTTGTCATTGTATAGAAAATAAGTTTGGCATTGTATAGAAAAAAAGTTTGAGTAGATTGAAAGTGTTTTCAATGTCTTTCTCTTCTTGGTACAGGAATTGGTGGTGGGGACAGATACTATGTTTAAATATTTATTTTATAAAAAGTAGCAATCAAAAGGTAGCTTAGACTTAAAGAAAACCTTCTAATTAAATACTGCTGCCATTTCTGGTCTGGTGATCATGATATTCATCTCAAGGTTCTTGACAAAATCCAAAGAAGGATCGGAAATGTAGTCGATCCTGATCAGGATTTCAATCACTTTCTCACCGACATGGTGTGGCTTTTCTCTGTCCTTTCTACAAATATTTTCATGACAACTTCTTTGACGAGCTTTTGTTCCCTGGTGCCTCGACTACATGAATTTAAACGTGTTACTAGATTGGCATCTCGGTCCCACCCTTTTACAGCTGAAAATGCAACAGACATTTCTACACCAACATTTTACTCACCCTTCCCTCCTATGAAACTTCCTTCCATTTACTTGCTTCCCTAATAACTACCATCATCAAAACTTTAAGTACAACATCAATCGCCATCTTCTATCTTCTTAAATCGCGTTCATCTTTTGCCCTTTTATCATTTTTACTTTCTATAACCTCCTGCATACTAGTGGGTTTCACGCTTTGCTTAAGGGTCAAATGATTTTTAAAAAAACAAAAGTTATATAATTTTTGATTATATATTTATATTATAAACTGAAGGCAAAATTTAACTTCATATTATTTTAATGGACAAAGGTTAATTTACTAACGCTCGTAATATCCGTTCCAATTAACTGAATATTAAACATACATGTATTCTTGCTGTATTATAATAAATCAGATATACTGACAAAATACTTGCACAGATTCCAAAATGAAGAATCTCTTAACAATATTTAGATACCATATAAACATACTGTATATCCTCCATAGGCGTTAACCCTTAAATGCCGGGTATCGTCAATTGATATTAAATTGGAGATCAACAGCTATCAATTGATGATTGAAACTTTTTCCAACGATACGGACATCATTCATTCATTATTCGACTTTAAATAACTAATTGACACACTAGGTTACTATTTACTAGATTTCCTAAGGGTGCCTTATTCCCAGAAGTATTTGTCTGCAAATAAACCTTGATGAACAAGTCAAAGACTATGCCATGTCTACATGCATATTTCCCTAATAGAGACGATACAAAAATGATGACACCTTAGTGAAAACTCTGTTGTATATGGAATGTTTTAAGGTTTCAATATAGAGTTCAAAGTTGTTTCCGCGGTCTTCTTGGCGAAGACATATTTTCTACCCTGCAACCTCTTTCCCCTCAGTCGCAATGCTTATATAAGATCAAAAAGACAGGAAGACAGCTGCACCCAGACTCCCCAGTAAGGCAAGTAAGTTTTGGGATAACCGATTGACATGTGCCCTCCCAGACAGCTACCTCTTCCTCACTTTCCCTACTAGAAATAATGCGATGACTAATAATAAAAGCTATTCTATCACTAGGAAAAAGGTTGTGACCAGCTACATTTTTTAGTTACACCAGTTCAGACTTTACAGCTAAGGCCCGCTATGCTATATCCACGGATTCGAACCACCCTTATTCCCTCGGCATTCGCATTGTAAGAAAGGAAGTTCCATTTAGATAGCTTGTTGCATAATGCGAAGGCCAGAATGGTCATCGATTGACCGGAGTAGCTCTTGGGCGAGGTATTCTGACAACGATGGATTACCTTTGCCTGGGTTTTGGATATAAGTCCAAAACAGCGCGAAGTCAAAAGAGGGCCGCAAGGATTCTGAAGGGCTGATACGCCTCCCACACCCAGGTTGAGAGGCCGGCTAAGACCACCAGCGAGGGAAATCGAGCGAACGTGCCTTGCTGTGTCATCATTCCTCCTACTGCTGCTACCAATCTCTCCCAATTAAACAAATAACAAAAAGAAATGGTCCTTTTCATTGATACTGTTTCTATGTTATAACATGGGGACTCAGAGACGACACAGAACGAAACAAGCATTTTTCCCAAGAACCGATGCTTTCCTGAACGTCTCCGAATCTCGGGCCAATCTATATATCCTCAATATTTTCATAACCATCACTTCTTAAATCCTATTTTTAAATTTATATTACACGCCGAATTCAGTAATCCTCTAACTTGAGTGGCTCTTCAAAAAATAATAAACAAGGTACCTCCAAAATATGCGATACCTAAAGTTTAAAATGTATTTTGAAAATGGAAAATATTTCAGGAAGCTTTTATTTTCGTTTAATTCCAAGCTGATAGATTAAATTTAACATTTCCAGTAAGCCAAATAATGTATTTCAAACCGAAATTAAATTGACTGGACGGATTTTTGTATCGCTACAATCGGTTAAACTTAGACACATTGACAAATATGTCAACAAATCATAATTCGCTTTATTAAAAATATTTCAAAAATAAAATATACTTTTTGGTAACCCTATTGAGGAAGATTAATTGATTTAAAGTTAAATTAATCTGAATTAATGCAAATCTGAATAATTTTTAGCTTAAAATATCACAGGGAAGCCTTTTTTTGAACACGGATGTTGGTGTTTTTATGAGGTGTTGACAGATTTATCGATAGCTTTGTCATTTTTATGTAAAGAGCATATAACTAAAAATTACTTGATGAATATAATATAACTACGCAGTAATTTTTAAAAATTAGGAAAATAGTCTAAATAATTTAATATTTTACCGAATTTTAAATACATTGACTTTATAATCTTACGAAAACCATTGTTGAGGAAATGTTAAAAAATTGGCAATAAATTTACTTTAATTACTGCTCTTAGTTTTTAATGTTGTACATCGACGTCCGTACATATAAAAAAAATCAGAATACTTTTTAAAATACTGCTACAAATTAATACAGAATTTTAAAACATTTAAATTTTTTGTCTATATCTCTGGAATGAGGTATTATGATTATTTTTATTAGTTACATTATTCGGACTGTTATCCTCATCTTCATTGCCATATTCACAAAGTTTCGGTTGCTGTACGCTCTGGCCTCCTTCAGGTGATTGGAATTTTCGAAATTATTCTATTTAAAATCTTTAAAAAATTCGAATTCATTTTTCTTAAGACAATAGTGTCAATAAAAAGCGACTAAAATATTTTTCTAATTAAATAATATTTTAGTTTTATTGCATTTTTTCTTCTGCGATTTTGAGCTTATGTTTAATTATCTAATTAATATAAGTTTGGGCGCCATTTTGCAGTGAAATACACATTGATTTGGAAATTCTTGAAAAAATCGGATAATTGTTGAGTGTTAATTAAACTTTCCAGACTTATTCACAAATGGATGAAATTATTTTAGAAATGTTACTTTTCTTTTAGAAAATCTTGGTTAGATATATTTTTGACATCTGTTCCTCCCATTTATTCAATTTTATGAAATTTGAATATTTTTTTTTTGTTCTTAGTTGTAAGTAAAAGTCCTCGGAGAATTTAAATCATGAATTTTTGGGGGATATAAATCAGAAAAGGGAAGACCAAGAACAACAAAAATATTCACTGAATTTTTATTAGTTGCTAACAGAGTGATTCTTCTTAATTTTATAATTATCAACAAAAATCGTTTAATTTTTTGTCAACCCTTGCAACGCTAACCCTAAAGCTAACCTTGACCATAAAATTAGATTAAATTATACATATATATATATATATATATATATATATTCAATGGTCACATATATATATATATATATATATATATATATATATATATATATATATATATATATATATATATATATATAATGGTCAATGGTCACATTTTCTTTGGTTTGTTCTTTAATATGTTAGTAGCAGCAGCAGCCGCTTGAACTTGCGTTATTTGTTACCTCCCTTTGATAGTTTGTTTTTTTTTTTACATCACGAACTAGTAACAAAATTTATCAAAACAATTTTGGTTTGCTTTTGAATATTTACTGTACGATGGGAAAATTTTCCATGTGAAAGTGGGCGATGGCGTTTTATTTTTACTTTTTTTAATATAATTTTTACATTTTCGAGTTTTTTTCGTACAGGGGTAAAATTATAACGTTTCTATTATGTCCTTTGACCTCACAGGCTACTGATCGTAAATGTTATTCTCATTGTTTTAAGTAAAAGGTAAGAATTATTTTTAGAAAATCCAATTAATTAATCCTTAAATTTACTAGTAGAATTCGAAATTGTGTAATTAAAGTTTTAAAGAGAATTTTAAATTTGCCGTTTACATATTTCGTATACAATGGCGGCTTGATGAGTCCATGAGTGACGAAAAAATGTCACAAATGTTTAAAAATGTCTAGAATGTTTACTTATATACGGATTTTTATTTTAATTCGGATTAGCTTTAAGGTAGAGTTCACCACAAAAACGCGATACATAAGATTTAAAATTCTTTTTTTAAAGAGAAAAATATTTCTTTAATTTTCATTTCAAGCTAATAGACTAAATTTAATATTTCCGTTAAGTAAATACTTTGCTGTATGTCAAAACTAATTTAAATTGACTGGAAATAATTTTCCTTTTTTTCTTTTTTGTTTTGCTAAAATAACTGATTAGCGCTTTTTTTATTATTCGTCTTTCATCGCAATATAATTGTCTTTATTAAAAAAATCTTCCAAAAATAAAATATACTATAAGGAATTAGAGGATTTAAAGTATAATTAATCTGAATGGAAACAAATATTTAATTTAAGTTTAAAATATCGTAATAATACATTTTTTTAACTCGACATTAGCTGTGTTTTTAACCGACAGTAGCTGTATAGAGTTATGGGACAAGATGATGACAGATCTAATGTTGTTCGACAGAGACCTTATCTGTAAAACATAATTGAAGAAAATGATGTGAGCGTCATTTTATTTCACTTTTAAGTACTCACTAATCTTGAAAATTTATGAAGATTTTCTCCGTAATCTAATGTTTTATTGGATTTTAGAAATTTTAGCTTTAAATTTACTATATAGTGCTATGCGTAAATTGTCCCCATTTTATATTTTTAATTTCGCGCATGCGCGTTGTTCGTTTTTGATTTTGTCGACAGCACAGTATAGTAGGGTCAGTTGGCCACCGTCTGTGAGAAAAAAAGGCACCATGACGCAATTCACACCGCCAGAAATTTGGAAACACCTTCTGTGCTGCTTGGCAGTTGCACCGAAAGTTCCAATACGAACATTTCAGATTGTTTGGATATCAAACTGAGGACAGTGCAGAGGATTTGGAAAGAGTTGGATGAGTCTAATGGTGATTAAAAAGGTGATTAGAGTCACTACTAGTGATGGAGACGTTATGCCTCCATTTATTAGACAAGTGGGTTGCTGTCCGAAGACTATATGTCTAATAACAGAACACTGCACGATGCTACACAAGCAGGAGAACCCAATCATGGCTGTCGGACAATTTCTGCGACCACATCACCCCTTATATCTGACCACCCAACTCCCCAGACTGCAGCTCCCCTTGATTATGATGTGTGGGGCGCAGTTGAGCGAGAGACCAACAAAATTCCTTGTAACACCAAAAATGAACTGAAGACAAGAATTATGGCAGCAATCACCAACTTAAACAAGGGGACTTTCTAGAAGAGTTGCAGGAGATTACGAAGTCGTCTGTTGGCCGTGGTTGAAGCCAATGGCGATTTTATTGAATAAATGTACTCTTTACAATTTCAAGATATGTTTGTGTAATTTTGGTAAATATAAGTGTTGAAATGAAATGTCAGTGTTATTTTTATTTTTATTTTTGCGTTATTTAGACGGTAATTTATTCATCGCACCCTGAAGTCATCGCTCATCTTTTCTGATAATGGCCGCCTATACTTACAAAAAATGGCACGTTTATACACGAATAAAACATTCAAAATGATTTTTAAAATATTTTTGTTTGATGATTTGTAGTTTACTTTTCCATCACTTCATAACAGAAAAAAATTAAATATTTAAAGCTGAATAATTTTTTCTCATGAAAATTTTCAAAAAATGAAAACAATTCGTCGAAAAAAATGTTCTTAAGAAAATGTGTTCTGTAGGAATGTTATTATTATTATTATAAATAAATAAAAATAAAATACAAAATAATAATAATAATAATAATGAAAATTATAAATGAAATAAAATAAATCAATAGCATAAAAACGTTGTATAAAATAAATTAAATAAAAATTAAAAATAATAAAAATACTCCCAACATTCAACAATCCTGTCGTAAATACGGAGATCCTGCCAAAAGATGTTAAATGCAATCTCTTCGCCAAGAACTTTGGTACGGGCAACAAGTGTGTAACTTTTCTTTATGATATGACTTGTACGGAATAAATTCTCCCTTTCATCACATGTACCATAAAAGAATTTAAACTAAAAAATACATACAACAATACACACAAAAATATAAATAAATTGTATGAGATTGATATACAATTTACCATGCTTTTCCTGTTATTTTTGTACGTTTTATTTCCTGCCAAGTATCCTTTTATCTCCGTGAACACAAGGCTAATTTCTGCTGCTATAATGTGAGGGAATAATCTGCAATATGGCCTTAATATATCTTATATTTAAAAGCAATTAAAAGTTTTTCTAATAAAATAATATCATAGATTTATTGCATCTTTAATTTACGATTCAGAGGAGATTTTCAGATAATGGTTTTCTGTTTGACAAAGACAAATTGTTGACTTAAATTCTCCAAGTCCTGATATAAATACGAAGACCCTGGAATTTTAATTTCTCGAAATTTCATAAAATTAATTAAGTGCAAGTAAGAGATGTAAAAAAATATATATTTTTACTAAGATTTTCTTTAAAAAATTATTTCAAAAATAATTTCAATCATTTGTGAATAAGTTCTGAAAATTTCATTAAAATTTGACAATTATTTGGTTTTTGCAAGAATTTCCAAAATAATGTGTTCTTAACGCCAAAAAACGGTAAATTTTCCATACTAATATTTGGACCACACGCTGACGCAAGAAAACAAGATTTTAAGCAAAATTTCGACGGTGCTAAAAAGGATTAAAAAGTTTTGTTTTTTTTAAATTTTGTGATATCAACGAACACACGTCGACACTTTTGTGATGTCAAGGAATACTCGTTGTCACTTTCGTAACGCTCGTTGTAGTAGAGACTTTGTAATCGCTGATACATCTATAGCAACTCCGTTGAAAAGATACTTGTGCCAGACGCCAGACGCCTTCGAATAACACTCACACTAATAGTACTTGCTCGATAATACTCACTCGAAAAGTAACTACCGAATAGTAATCCGTATAGTGATCGGTATAGAGAAATATTATAGTGAATAGTATAGAGGATAGAGAGCCGTAGAGCAATAGAGGATAGAATAGAACTGGTGATCAATTCGACGTCACGCTATATATATATATATATATATATATATATATATATATATAATATATATATATATATATATATATATATATATATATATATATATATATATATATATATCTTTTACTATCATTTTTTTAATATACTTATTCAAAATGGAATCACCTGTGTTTGCTTACTGGTGATCTGTGTTCAAGCTCCAGTGTCGGCAGTGACACTTTATTCCTATATAACAAAAAGCTTAATAAAATAATCAAAAATACTTTGGTTTTTCCTCTTAATAATAGCATAGACATCTTGACGATAAAAGGTTGTTTTTATCAAGTTTCGACCCTTTTTCATCATGGTATGCTCTTTTTCTGAAAATTTTCTGTCCGCCATTATCTTTCAAATAGAATCGAAATACAAAGAAGGCAGTTAGATTATTTAAAATACGTTTTTCAATTATTTTTTTGTTCTTTTAGAAAGTCCATGTCGGTACCTATATTTTAGCGAATCTTTAGAGGTACCTAAAATAACTATCACATGGAGTCTGTCATTTTTACAAAAACGTCTCTGGGGGTCGCCATACGCATACCCTTCCTTGCAGACAACTCAAAAGGAAACAGTTGAAACTCAATATAAATAACTATTTATTTTTTTATTTATGTTTTTTTCTCTTTTTCTTTTTCATAGTAAACTTCCTCGCGCTTTTGAATAATGCTCCGTCTCCGTTCGTTCTTAAAAGTAACTGTTAACCTAAAAACGCCACAATCAACTTATATGCGCGCGCATGCGTATGTATGTATAGAAATCTTCGGCGCCATCAGTCGGAGTTCAAAAACGAACGAACATCACTTTTCAAATTCATTTGGAAGCAAGACATTCTTACACAAATTTGCTGGACTTAGCGAAGTAAATATCAATAACACCACACACATCCTTTTTTTACAATCTCCATACATATTTATCTAATGGCTTAGCTGCCCTGTGCATCTCAGAGTGTCTATGTGGCGACGGTTTTTATTCACTTGAAGCTAAACCAAGTTCACCGTTTGCGCATGTCTGTTCGAGTGTGTGTTAATTTGATTCTACCACCAACATATGCGAACTGGCAGACAGACTGAAAGAAGATGATAAGAAGAGACTCAAATAAAAGAAGAAAAAAAAAGGAAAAAAAAATGGATAGAAAGAAAAGAGCGACGGGGTAAGCAAGTGAGCGTACCCACGTCGCAATGACCTTCCTCACCCCCGGTGATCATACGAATCACTTTTCTTGGCCCAGCGTTGCCGTCTGACCCCAACCGAACTTTTCTCCTTGCCGACTGCCTCAGTAAGCACCAGAGACCCACGCAACTCTTGTATCGATTCGGACTTGGATCAAAGGGAAAATGCATTAAAATCAAATATGAGGTTTGTGGCATTATATCGATCCACAACTTGCCGGCGAGGAAAATTTCTGCTACCACCACACACCGTCACAACCATTAAGCTACCACCCGAACCCCCTACCAGCAACCATCTCTATTTTCATGTCTATCTTCTTTTCAACAATGGTCTTTTTTTACTTCATATCCGTTTCAACTTTCGTTCTTTCTTTCGTTTTAATTTTTCTTTCCATTCATTCATTCTTTTCTGCTATCATTCTTTCTTCCGATGACGTTTTCTTTCTCTCTCTTTTTTTTCTATTGCTTCTATTTCCCCACCCTTCTCTTTTCTATCATTTCTTTCCCCTCTCCTACAATTTCTTTTCTATTTTTACCTTTCGTTTCTTTCTTTCTTTCTTTCTTTCGTTCTTATTTTTTTGTCTCTTTATCCTTTTCCAGTCATTCTTTCTGGCTTTCTATTGTTTTTTTTTCCTTTCGACACATTTTTTCTTACTCTTTTTCGTTTTCTTTTTCTTTCGTTCATTGTTCACCTGTTTCTTTTATCATTTTACTTGTCTTGACGTAATTTTTCTTCCATTTCTTTCTTCTTTTTTCTTCCATTTCTTTCTTCTTTTTTCTTTCTTTTTCGTATGTTTCCTCCTATAATTTATAGTCATTTCTCTTCAATAGTTTCTTTCTTTTTTTCTTTTATCGCATTCATTTCTTTCTTCTTTCCTTCTTTCTTGTCCTTTCATTCTTCCTGTTTTCTTTCTTCATGGCCCTTATATTTCTCGCTTTTCTTCTCTTTTCTTTTTGTTCCTTTTCTTTTTCATGGATCGTTCTTTACTTTTTCTCTTTCTTTTTTGTATAATCGTTTTATTCTTTCCTCTCTTATTTTCTTTTTAATTTTTCTTTCTTTCTTTTCCTTTTCTCGTTTGTTTCGGTTTTGCTTTATTATCCTTTCCTTTTCTTCGTTTCCTCTTTCTTCTATTTTTTTTTCCTCTCTCTAATAATAATCTTAAATTCTTCTCTTCCCCACCATCTTTACGCACACTTTGCATCATTTACAAGCACAGAGCGCGAAAGACTCAATGCCCTCGCCCTTGCCTTTGCCTCTGGCGTTGACAGTGTTCCAATCTAACTTGAGGTCAAATATCAAGGACTGAGTTTCGACACAAATATCAGCGCAGAAATTAGCTCAACAAACTTTTGGCCGTTAGTAAAAATGGGTTTGCGAGTTAAATATGTGTCATTGAAAAAATATCGCAAACAATTTCTCACGAAACCATTTTTACGAGACTGATTTATTTTGTATCCGAGTTTCGAGTCAGACAATTTCGTTGAATTCTGAATCCGTGCAATTTTAGCCCTCATTGTTTTGGTATCCAGCAACGTCGAGATGCTTGTTGAAGAGCATGATCCAGGGAAGTTTGAGTACTTGCTTTTTTTTTACAGAAACCGATATGACATGATACCAACAGTTAACTAAACACCATGTATATCATTATTATCTTTCTATAATTTAGTTTCTTTCTCGCTCTTTCTCTCTCTCTCTTCCTCTCCCTTTCTTTCACTCGCTCACACACACGCGCGCGCATACATTTTTAATCATTTCAGACCCAAACAAGTCAATAAAAGATACTAGAATGCAAGGAATTACAGAGAGTGGATAAAAGAGAATCTCTCAGTCTCTATCTTTCTCTCCGCTCTCTCTGTCTGTCTGTCTGTCTGTCTGTCTGTCTCTCTCTCTCTCTCTCTCTCTCTCTCTCTCTCTCTCTCTCCCTCTATCTATCTATCTATCTATCTATCTATCTATCTATCTTTCTATTTATGTGTGTGAATGACAGGATAGGAAACAAATATGAAACGTTTATAAATTTTACATGTTTCGCTTTTATTTAAGCTTCATCAGAATTTATATATATATATGAGTTGGGGTATTATGATTATTTACATTATTTACATTATTTGGTCTGTTATCTACATCTTCATTGACATATTCACAACGTTTCGACCGTTGTACGCTCCGGCCTTCTTCAGGTGATTAGAATTTAGAAACAAACCCTTTATTTCGTCCACCGGGGTAGATTGTTCTAGTTCCATGTGCCATGCCTCTTATAGATATCTCAGTTATTTGCTTTTAACTCAAGGACACATAGCCCAACGGATAAAGTCTTTGGTTAAATCCAGTGTTTGCAGTGGTGAACCAAACTTGGGGACTTATGTTAAAGGGAAATTACATATATTTATGTAGAAAAAGACCTTAAAGTAAAGACCTACTCACTTAAAAAGTGCTCAATGTCTTGATTACCTAGACAGATCTAAAAACTCTTCACAACGTTAACTCCTATAAAGGACAGCCCGAGTTGTTACACGAGTTTCACGCTTCACACGATTTTCAGCGCGCGCGCGTGCGTGTATGTGTGTGTGTGAATTGATTAGTAAATGTTCAAAAGGATTTATCTCTTTCACCAACTCCAGAGTAATATCGTTAATCGGTGTCAGCATCATAAATCTGTTGAATTATTACCAGATATCATATTTAGATACCAAATTTCAACTTTGAAATATGCACCGGCTAGAGTCTGTAAGGAACATGGCAACATTTGGATATTTAGAGACACTTTTAACTTAAAATGTTCGATATTTTTTTTATTTATTTATTTCCCTGTCATAAAAACTAAAATAAACACAGCAAATTCAGCAAAAATCACACAATACAGAAAATAGAGACATAGTCTAAAATATTGCAATATTAAAATATATGCTGTATCGGAAAGATGCAGGCATGAACACAAACAAATGCATATGTACAAGTTCATTAAAATTAAAACCTACTTTTAAAGGAATGCACACACGTAGGCGCAGACTAACAATCACACAAGGCGAAAACATAGAAAGTGATTTACTTGAACACACACATATATATATATATTTATTGTATATATATATATATATATATATATATATATATATATATATATATATATATATATGGTCTGTATGCGTTTGAATTATATATATATATATATATATATATATATGTATATAAATTCAAACACATACAGACCACACTATATATATATATATATATATATATATATATATATATATATATATATATATATATATATGTATGTATGTATGCGTTTGTATTTTAATAAATATATATATGTATGCGTTTGAATTTTAATAAAATATATATATATATATATATATAATTCAAACATATACAGATATATATATATATATATATATATATGGCGGTCTGTATGCGTTTGGATTTTAATAAATATATATATATATATATATATATATATATATATATATATATATATATATATATATAAATTAAAATTCAAACACATATATATATATATATATATATATATATATATATATATATATTCATTCTTTTGACGCAATAAGCGCCTCATTGTCCTTGATGTCTGCTCACTTGGGAACCTACCAGGAGGTTGAAGTAGGTAGGGAAACGAAAAGTGATTATATTGTAGGCGGTTGGTACGTGCTGCAGGTGTGGTATGGAGAAATAGACACAATCTGCTGTTAACGTATAATAGGAGAAAGAAAAACAGGAAGAAAAAAAACTCTTTTTTAAGTCTCTCTGTCACTCTGTCTCTCTCTCTTTCCCCTCTTCTTCTTTTACACACACACACACACACTCTCTCTCTCTCTCTCTCTCTCTTACCCCTCTTCTTATTCTTCTTCTACACTGACTATTCTTGCTTTTAACCAATCAAAACACGCCAGCCAGTCAGCCAAGCGTTCAGGCTGACTGATAATATTTCTAAATTTCGCTTATGAACTAATATCAAATATTCTCTGACTGGTTTTCACTTGGATTGTAATCCCATTTGTTTTTCATTTACACCTGGTGAAGTCAAGAGAAATAACGAAAAAAACGTGATTTTTATATCTGGGGTTATGAAGTGAAGGAGTAATTCTGTGGAGACTGTACCAATCATTCAAGCCATTTTCGGTCGATCCTCGCTAACTGCTCCAATACATATTGCCTGATGATGAAGTTTGACAAGTCCTGTAAATACAAATTTGATTATTTATAATGACCAAATAAAAACTTAAAAGTAGTGAGCCATTTTAAAAATTTTAACTCAATTATCAACGAAAATGGCACCAGAATAAAAATGTTCAAAAGCAGCACAAAAAATGGCAGCTGTCGCAAAACTAAGAATCACCTGGGAAGAAAATAAAAGAAAAAAAATCATGGAAAAAAAAGAAACAGGATAAGGTTAGCAGCCAGAGAACAAAATGCCAGCAGACAAAATGTCAGTCTCATAAATAGATTAAAAACACAAGGAACTTTTAATTCAAATTTTAATGTTAAATTGAGACTTTCTTCATCACATTAAAGTCAGGTCTTACTATGACTCCCTAACTATGAAATATATCGAATATGTGACCGTAGCATATTTAGAAATCGTCTTTTACGGTTTATCTATCTTAGTATACGATATTCCTGGTTTGTTTACGTTTCAGCACAAGGCTTTACATTATACGGATTTGCATTTCTTTGACAAAAAAAAAGACGGATGGAAAGATGATGATTATAAAAAAAAAAGGTGAATACATTCTCCAAGATTGGTGATGCCATACTTGTCAAGACATAGTTTCGTTTCAATTTTTGGTCCTTTTATACTAATATTCACCCAATACATTGCTTAAGAGCCAATCAAGGTAGAGAGAGAATTACTATGTGGCGTTGTACGAGCGTAAGAAAAGGCAAGTGTAGGTCAAAGGATATGTAGGTAAGATAACGATTAATCTTAGACTTGAAAAGGTCCAGATTGCAGTGATTGGGAAAACATCCTGCCAGGAGTCTGTTCCACAACGCAGCAGTTCTTGGAAAGAAGCCGTCCGAATGGAACTTCTTACAATTAGAAGACGAAAGGAAAAGATAACGGTTAACCCTAGACTTGAAGAAGTGAATATTTTAGGGATTGGGAAAACATCTTACCGGGCGTCTATTTCACAAAGCAGCCGTTCTTGGGAAGAAGCTGCCCGAATGGAACTTACTCCTTACTAATGGAATACGGAGAGAATGTAGATGGAACTTTTAATTCAAATTCTAATGTGAAATTGAGACTTTCTTCATCACATTAAAGTCGGGTCTTGTGGGATACTAATACTCCCTAAGTGTGAAATATATCCAATATCGACCTTAGTATTTTTAGAAAACGTTTTTACGGTTTATCTATCTTTGATCTCTGTGGTTTGTTTACATTTTAGCGCACACTTTGAATACCCTTCTTAAATCTTACGTTAGATAAAGTCGTGTCTTATGGGATACTAGAACACTCTTACTATGTATATTACGATCATATATAGAATATGTAACCATAGCATTGTTAGAAAACATTTTTAGACGTTAGATCGATTTGTGGGATACCCCAGTTGGTTTCGCTAAAAACGCCCATTAGACGGCGTTGTTTGAGTCTATAAAAAGGTAACTATATCCTTTCACTTTCTCTTTTTCATCTTGATTCCAGATGTAGTCACACGTAGCTAAGGTACCCCCCCACTGGGACACGTTTGTTTCCTCAGCCCAGTAACTATTGAATACTCACACGCACACATATACACATACCCTTGTTTATCACACACGCTGTATATCAGGCTTGTTTCACAATGGTACTTACTCGGATCTCAGTTAGTCAGGTCCGGTGGGACCAAGGAATGTAGCTTGTAAGAACACATGTCATGGAAATGGCGATAGTGTGGCGAGAGGCTAACGATGTTTTCCTCTGTGGTAAAAGGATTGTAGGGTGGAAAATAATTCATCACCCAACGTGATTTGATTTCTACGGTTCAAGGGTGCTTTTCCCTAAGCCAGGTGAAGCATCAATGGTCTAGCGGCAATAAGGGTACACTTCTTGGTCGACGACACCAAAATGCTATGGAATGAAGTTTACGCAAAAATGCGTTGACAATAAATTGAAATACGATCTAATATAGTTCTTCCCGAGCCTTCATCACCTACCCATTCTTGTCAGTTACCAACTTTCCTTCTTTTCTTTTTTATGTACCATGTCTTTTCAGGACGTAGGCGATCGTGGCTCTCCACCTCCCTCTATCCCTTGCAGCTCTCAGCAAGTTCCTTCCCTCTGCTTCCTCTCTCACACCACGTTCTGTCATCCACCTGCTCAAGCCCGTCAGGTATGTCACGCGCTTCTTTCCCTTATCTCTCTTTCTCGCTATTCGACCCGTGAGTATCAGGTTCTCCAAGCCCTCTATCCTCATTATATGCCCCAAAAACTAAGGTACCTCTTTCTGATTTTAGGTATAAGCCTTCTCCTTGTTTGTAACCTCATCGTTGCTCACATGCTCGATTGTTTCATTAACAGTTAGTGCTTGTACATTTTACAAGCCGGTGACTCACCGGAGCTCACATATTTCTTATAAACTCTTGCTTCGACTATCGAGAAGAAACCCCAACAATCAATCAAATGGCGTTAGATCTTGTCCGCGTCCCATGCCAAATGCAGCTACACTATTAAGAGGACCAATGCTATCTAAGTATGAAGTTGAGAATTTAATAACCTTATTAAAAACTGTTAAATCATCCAAATGTACGTATGTGTACGTTATTTAAACTATCGATATTTTCTCGAATACATTGAAATAATAATATGTTTTATATATGCTAATAAGTATCGAATTCTTACATGTGCCGTGTCCCTTCAGGACGTTGATGATCATGGCTCCCCACAATGTCCTATGCTTTGTAGCTCTTAGTAAATTTTGTCTTTATGTCATCTCTCCTAAACCCTGTTCTACTATTCCTTTGCACAGGCTCTTTAGGTAGGCGATGCGCTGTTTACATCTGTCCCTCTTGCCGTCAATATATCTTGTGAGTATCAAAATGACCAAGCCCTCTTTTCTCATTATGTGCTCTAGAAATTTCAACTGTTTCTTTCTCTCTCTCTCTCTCTCTCTCTCTCTCTCTCTCTCTCTCTCTCGCTCTCGCTCTCTCTCCTCCCTGTATTTCTTTCTTTATTTTTCCTCTCTTTCTTTCCCCCTCTCTCTTTCCCCTCTCTCTCTCTCTCTCTTCTTCCTGTATTTCTTTCTTTATTTTTCCTCTCTTTCTCTCCCTCTCTCTCTCTCTCTCTCTCTATTTGAAACTCCGGTTCCTCTATGATTACCGAAATTAAGCAACGTCAAGCCTGGTCACTACCAAGATGGGTGACTACTTGGGAGTACAAAGTGCTGTAAGCTTGGATATGCAGATAGGGGTAATGGATAATGGCTCGGAATTACTAATCAGAGAGCAGGGTTCCAGTTCCAGTCGGGTTCGTTAAATTCACTTATGCGTAAATACCTTTGGGAAAGGTATGGACCTACCTCTTCTACCCCCCACCACACACCAGCTATGGGTTAATTAGTAAGACTTGTATCACTAAATCATTATTACCTCCCCGCAAAAATTATTACAATCTAAATATATTTTCTGGCTTTAAATAACCTGCAAAGGTTTGATAAGCCATGTAAAAAACGAATCAACGTAAACCTTTTTCTTTGCTCTTCTCTGTCTCCCTTTCTTCCTCAAATTCCCCTCTTTTTCACCCCCTCTCTCCCTCCCTCTACCCATCCCTTCTCTTTTTCCACCCCTCTTCCTCTCTCTCTCCCTCTATCTATCTCTCTCCCTCCCTCTCTCCCTCTCTCTTCATCTCTCCCTCTCTTATCTCCATATCTCCCTCACTCTTACTCTCTCTCTCCCTCTATATTTACTTCTCTCCCTCTCTTTCTACCTCTCTCTTTCTTTCTCTATTTCTTAATCTTTCTACATATTATTTGAAAGATCTCCTTTTTTCTTTTCTTCTTATGTATGTCTCCTCTTTCTTGGTTCTATACCTATACTCTCTTCTCTTCTCTTATGTAACCAATCTCATTGATCTCTTTCTTTGGTTAATTTTATTCCAAATATCCGAATTATCCTAGATTCTTAGACCTTTTACAACAAGAAAAACGGTTTAGTTAAATGATAGCAACAGAGAATTTCATAAAAGACGCAACGAATATAATAATCCAGTTAAACCGAGCGGAACTTCTTTTTCTTTTCTTTTTTTTTTTTTCTTTTTCGTTTTCTTAGAGTTTAGGATAAATATACACGATCGTTCTTTGCAGCTACGATTCTCGTTGCAACGTTTTAGACATGAAACAATCCTTGTCTTTCAGGTTTGTTTTTCTTCGTTTGTTCCTGTGTGCCGATTCTCCCGTGGGGTAATGATTACGACGGGGGTTGCTTAAAAGAAAGAGGAAGAGGCGTGGCTTAACAAAACTTGCGCCCACTCCCAAGCCTTCGTCTTGGTACACATCTAACGATGTAAGCCTATTGCGTTCGGCACGAACACGCAACATTTAATTAGGAGCATACTTTATTTATATCGTCTTCATTCGCCATCAGCCTCTGTTCTTTTCTCGTCAACCATTACAACAGTAACACGTCTTCCTACTTTCTTTACTTGCACATATACTTCTTTTTATAATGACTCCTCCCTCCTTTCTATAGCACCTACTACTACTTCTCTTCATAAGGATCATTAACATCTTCCACCATCCTCCCACAATATCTACATTCCCTTTCTTCTCTTTTCGAATAGCTGACGGCTTTAGCACAATTAGGATGCGGAGGACGATTTACGCAAGGTACATTATTTGGTGTCTGTTCCGTGTATCGCTCTTAGAATTATGTGAATCCTTCTGCCATGCTTTATCTCTATACATACCAGGTTAGCGTATTGCTGCCATATAATGTCAGAAGCTGTCCAGTCTTCACTTTCAGGGTAATATTATATAGCATTCGTCGGTCTCGAAAAACTGCTTATGATGGTACAGCATCTGATATTGCTGTACAGGTCCTTACGAGAGTGACAGTCTCGATTGCACTCAATGCATGTGAAAACGCTCTTCCCCGACGTCTCCGTGTTGTTTTCTTTCCTTCGAGCACGCTTCTACCCGGCGGCAAACCTCCGTTTCTTTTCTCCTAGCCCTCGCTATAAATCGCATCTTCAGTGTGGGCGACTGTTGTCGACGTCTTTCCACCTATCGCCCTCATTTTGCAGATGTCCTTGAAGCGAAGATGACCTCGCCAGGCGTCCAGATCCCCGTACACAATGAGCTTCGGAATCCGCCCATTCAGTGGATTGTTGATTCCCGTTATTTGCCTTCGCGATGAGGCGATGCCGTAGTGTTCTCTCCACGGCGCCTGCCTAGGCAAGGTTTTATTAGATATCGGCGATTCTCCATGCAGAACGGCTCTGCTCTCGACGCCACCGATGTTGTCCAATGGAGAGTTTCGCAGGAGTTGCCAGATCGAAGTTGAACATAACATCGGACCGTCTTATAGACTGGGTCTCCGAATTTGTCCTCAGAGTTTACACCCGAAGCCTTTCCCATGAAAGGATATGACATCAAGGCAGCGGCGGTTTAAAATTAGATTTTTCCTTCTCTTAATAACCGTTAAACTAACGGTATATCCATCACTTTTATTGTTGTGGATTCCGGAATGAAATCCAGTACCAATAAATAACAAACGCCAAGAATGAATATATAAAAATAATGTATTAACGTAATAATACAAACTGGTAAAGCAGGTTAGTAGTTCCAGGAATACGGGTTAGTAGCAAAATATCTATACAGTCTTTGATATTGAAGTATCGCGGTATGACTTCTTACTGAGTCTACGTACTCGCTCACTGTGACTCTTGCTCGCTACCTTCAACCTTTCACTCTCCCTCTTCGGTCTGTCTGTCGGGTCTTCACGTAGCAGTAGTATATGTATATACTGGGTGAGTCCATTTGTGTACAAAGGGGAGGACCCCTCAACATTTATAATACCGGAATTATTACTACTAATAATAATAACAACAACAACAACAACAACAACAATAATAATAATAAGATAATTTAACTATCCTCTGGTACATGCCAATTCAAACTGACAGGGATATAAAAGCCAACAGGCCTGATATTATCATAAAAGACAAGAAATTCAGCAAGTGTATGCTTATTCATAGCAGTACCATCTAAGAGAAACACAAACATAAAAATTATCGAGAAATTGTCCAGCTACAAGGACCTGGAGATCGAGATTAACAGGATGTGGGAAATGAAGACTGAAATTGTACCAATAGTAATCGGAGCTCTGGGCCTCGTGAGTAAAGGAATGAACAATTTTACTAACAGTGTCCCAGGTAACTTTAACATACAAGTTGCCCAGAAAATCGCCCTACTAGGAACATCCCATATACTAAGAAATGTGTTATCAATGAAATGACAATTCTCCTATAAGGCCCAGGGACTATAGTATGGACCCGGCTCTACAGGATACAAAGCAGGAAACATAACATACACAAATAATAATAATAATAATAATAATAATAATAAGAAGAAGAAGAAGAAGAAGAAGAAGAAGAAGAAGAAGAAACACTAATGCTGCTCTGGATATGTGGCTTCTGATCATGACCGAGAGCCGACACAGTTTGCTTTTTTTTAAGTTTAAATGCATGTGACAATCAAAATTATTATTATTATTATTATTATTATTATTATTATCAAGGTCATTTGGAAACACCCTCATTCGTAAGCATTTTAGGGAACTGGATTACCCCACTGTGACGTATGTCCCTGGTAAACAATTATCAGATTAGATGACATGATGACTATATTGAGCTTCGTATATTTTTAACCCATAGTCCCTTTGTTGACATGCTGCAATAATAACACAAAGTTGACATGCACAATAATAATAAAACAGTCGCCTTTCGTTAGGCTATGCAAACGTGATCATCTGACATAAAAGTTTCGCCTATGATAGTGAGTGAAGAGAATAAAATCAGACTATGAGGACCTCTCAGTTTCATGTATATAGATACAGGGTGATTATTTTAGACATTTTTTTGTCGGGAGAGTGTATGCCGTAAATATCGAAACTTCTAGTTAACCATGACATATTTGTGACAGGTGTTAAATTAATCAAATACTTATACTGTAAGCAAACTGCCTGCATACGGATAGAAAATCAATTCAAAAAAAAAAAAGAAAGGGGAGTAAGACAAGGATGTGTCTTCTCGCCGGACTTATTCAATCTATACAGTGAATCGATTCTGAAAGAATTACAAGTCCTACATGGATTTATTATTGGCGGACACACCATAAGATATGCAGATGACATAGTGTTGATAGCAGACACAGAAATAAAGCTCCAAGATATCCAACAGAAGATAGTGAAGGAAATCGAGAAGAAAGGACTAAACATCAACTACAAGAAGACATAATGTATGGTTGTTAGCAAAAGGAACAGCCCAACATACAAATTACAAATTGGAGAAAGCAAAATATCTGGGAAGTGTTTTATCAGAGGAAGAGAAGTGCGACACTAAAATTCGTAGGCAGATTAGGATGGTGAATGATGCCTTCAAAAAGCTGAGCAAAGTATTAAGAAACAGGAAAAATTCGTTAGAAACAAAGAAAAAAATATTGTACTGTTACGTGATATCTATCCTCCTATATGACAGTGAATACTGAACAATCTCTTCACAGATGAAGAAGAGACTTGAAACAACAGAAACGTAGTTGGTCAGAAAGATGCTGAACACACATCGAACATGTAAACAACTGCGGAGTTTTAGAGGAAATGGCAATAAAAAGGACACTTATACTCAGGAAGAAATAGTTGCAATTTCTAGTGACCATAATGATAAAAGAGGGCTTGGAAAATCTGATACTCACAGGACAGACTGAAGGCAAGAGAAACAGAGGTAAACAATGCATAACCTACCTACCGAGGTTGAGTAAATGGATGGCAGAACCATGTATAGGAGAGATAACAAAAAGACATAATTAATTAAGAGATACAAAGGACGGGAAATTGTGGAGAGTCATGATCGCCAACGTCTTGAAAGAACACAACACAACAATGAAGAAAGAAAGAAATAAAAAAGAAAGAAAACTTTTTAAACTAAGACAAAACATTTTCTTTTTAATGATCGTGCAGATACATGTAAAATCTACGATCCCAATTTCCTTTGTTTGTTCCTCTTCTTTTCCGGTCGGTGGTGTACGCCTCCAGTTTTTACTTACAGAACGAATGTGTGCAAAAAGCATTTTGTACAAATCTTATATATTTGTAGTATGCTTCTCACCAACAAATTATTCTAATTTTGTAGTTTCTATATTTTTATTCCTTTGTGCACCAGCCGTAGAGCGATGATTAGCCGTTTATTCTCGGAAGCCATTCCTGATGAGTTCGGTATACAATGGCCGGCATATGATTTTGCTTTTGTACAAAACGGGTGGGTGCTCAAAGAAAGCGTTACTCTTCTGTTACGAATTGTTTCCATAAGCGTCTTCTTTTAACAAAAATATCATCAGCCAAACACATTAGTTCTTATGGCATTTAATTAATTCGACTTGTGTGAATGGCGTGTCTAAGCAACGAGTAGGCTTTACGGTAAATGAAAATATAAAGGCCGCATACTTAGAAAAAGACAGATGACACATAGTAAAGAAAGAAAGCTTGGAAAATGCGATGCTCACAGGATATATTGAGAGCAGAAGAAGCCTAGAGTGACACTGAATTACCTACCTAACATCTAGGAAAAACTGAACAGCCTCCCATTGGTTAACCTCCCCCCCCCCCAAATGCTCTTCAACCATAGCTCACCGTAACTATTACTATATCTATCACAGGAAACGGTATAGTATTACACTTGCTGTCATCCGGATTGCTTGCAATCATTGCAAGAGGATTCTAGAATATGCAAAATGTTGCTATGCTCAAGTAGTCCAAGCCAAAATTGAAAGCAAACAACATGGATCCGGGTAGATCTGGGAGATCTCTAACCAAATTCTCAATAGACGCACATCCTCAAGTTTCTATTCTAAATGGTCACGAGGTCATATCATTGTCAGATAAGGCGAAGCTCTTCGCCTCGATCTTTGCATCTAATAAAAATGGCTATCCCCTTACCAACTTCCCTCGCCTCACTGAGCACAATCTCAATTAGATTATGACAACCCGACATATCTCAAGACTTGTCAAAATACTAGTTTCGTCCTTAAGAATATTAACCCCAAGTTATCCCTGATCTTGGAAAAAATTATTTAACTGCTGCTTGAAGGAGAAATCCTTCCCAAATCAGTGGAAGGTGTCAATTGTATCAAGAATTAATACTGTTTATTTAAATTCAGAGCATTTACTTAAATAAATTGTATCTATTAAAATAACGTATAAAGAGATAATATATTAAATAATTGTCCATTTCATAATATATATATATATATATATATATATATACTAGTAGCCCTTTTTTATTTGCCCTTCCTTGCTTTCAAAGGAATGCCCTTTGCCGTGCTGATGTTGCTACATGCCTCACTTCTTGCCTATCTCACACTGCGAATTTTTTCTAAGCTCTATACTAAACATTAAATCTGTTACGAAAAAAGAACTAAATAAAATGAACACAAAACGATCAGCTTTAAAAAAGAACTCGTAACTGGAAAAACCGAATGAAAAAAGAATGTTCACAACCCAGTTCTGCGGAATCAGGATAAATGTTGAGTTTAAGCAAGCGAATGAGCCAATTGGAGTAAAGGGCCATGCAGATTTAAATTTTTCCTACTTATCACGAATGCAGCTATCGATTTTTTTTTTTTGCATGCTAGTTAACATTCGTGTTAGTCAGCTGTTGGCTCTCACGCTGGCCAATAGAATCTTCCCGCCTATTTGTAGCAGCCAGCTATTGGCTCTCGCTCTGGCCAGCAGAAAAAAGCCGCAAACTACATGAAAACTAGAAGCATGAAAAAATCGATTATTTCCACTATCGATGGGAGTTGGTAAATGCAAAGTCAGTCTTGGCCTTTCCGCTAACTAGGAGCATGTGCATGTAAATTTTGGTGCAAATCTGTCGAAAATTGCGGCCGTGCATTCGTTACACACACACACACATCCTGCCTTTTTTATATATATACTCATGTAATGATAAGTGTCACTGATTTATATCCGTAAAGTGAGCTAAATAAAAACAAACCAAGTAAAATGACAGCCAAGTAAAAGAAAAAGGAAAAACAAAAGAAAATACCAAAGCGAGCAAGGACAAAAAACGACAGAATAAGAAAGAATGCAATAAACAAAAGAATCAAGAGAAAAAAAAACACAAAAAATGCGAAAGAAAAAGGAAAAAATGTGACGACAAATAAAAACAAAACAAAATCCGAAAGAATAAGAAAAAAAATACAAAAAAGAAACAGAATACAAAAAAGAAACAGAATACAGAAAAAGAAACATAATACAAAAAAGAAACAGAATACAAAAAAGAAACAGAATACAAAAAAGAAACAGAATACAGAAAAAGAAACAGAATACAAAAAAAAGAAACAGAATACAAAAAAAGAAACATAATACAAAAAAGAAACAGAATACAAAAAAGAAACAGAATACAAAAAAAAGAAACAGAATAACCTAAAACCGACAAAAAAAAAGACTAAATTCCCAAGCATAGGTTAGTTTCGCGAAGATCGAACTCACAACTCAAAAAGCCCTGCTTGCTGACCATTACATTCACTATGAAGGCACGAAGAAAGCAAAATAATGTTGGTATTGGCAGTCATGACAAACCAGTCAACTTCGGTGCTGTCGACGAGGAAGGGCGGTAACAACGACCAGGCACTTCTCTCTTGGCATGAAGACAACCAAAAATACATATCAAAGGAAGTCGAGAAAACACAATTTTGTGCAGCGTTGATAAATTTGCTGCACCTGGCGCCTATGACTTCTTTGATTCGACTTTAGCATTGACTCATTTCTTGTTGATGTTAAGTAGATCAGTTCTTCAGAAGACAGGGAGACAGATGGTAGGGACCATTTGCAGAAATAGGTACTGTCTTATATATATATATATATATATATATATATATATATATATATATATATAAGGTGTATCAAAAATATTTTTACAAAGTTTGGGGGGCGAGTTCCTCAAATCAAAGCAAGGACAAAAGTCCACGTGTGCTGATACCTGGATCGCTTCCGACAGCCTGTAGAATGTGTTCTCGTTCTTCCTCGATCCATAGTTAGTGGCGACACGGATCCTGTCCCAGTAACGCGACGATCAACAGCAGCAAAGTTTGGATGACTCAACTGCTATATGAATATGATATGAATATCCTGCCATTGTTAAACGGGACACTTCTTAGTTAACTCACTACTACAAACGTTAAACGCTGAAGACTAACCAAAAATGTACACGAGTGACAAATGTAACCTAGTATAAATGGCAGTACAGCACCATCCATTGTAAACTTTCTTTAAACTTAGTAATTCCAAAACGAAGGACATAGGTTTATATGGACTTTTATCCTTGATTAATGTGAGGTACCACACACACACACACACACATATATATATATATATATATATATATATATATATATATATATATATATATATGGAGTTTTAAATTATGCTATATTTATGGGATAAAGTGCTCAATATTAGAGCAAGAGCGTATGTAAATATAAAAGTGAACATTGAAGTCAACACTCAGAGGCGACAGACTGTTTTATGCTAAATGCAATCGTCAGGCTAACGATATATATATATATATATATATATATATATATATATATATATATATATAGAGAGAGAGAGAGAGAGAGAGAGAGAGAGAGAGAGAGAGAAACTGGGATAGAGGGAAAGAACTGTATGCATATATACATACATTTTTTGTAATAATTTCACCCAGATCTCTTCTACTCCAATAGCTTCATACCTCGCACCTCTCGCCTGTGGAACACCCTTCCCAATTACTGTTTCCCTGAAAGCTATAATCTCTAACTATTCAAATGTAATGTCAATCGACACCTCCAGTTACCTTGATCTACCCACTATCCTTCTCCTCATCCTTTCTTCTATCACTCCTATCTGCTCTCGCTCCAAATCTTCTGCAACCCCCTGCATCCTAGTGGCTTCACGCCTTGCTCGGGGCGTAATGCTTAAAAAAAAAAAAAAAAGAACAAGGCAATAAAGCCACTAAGGTGCAAGGAATTACTGAATGTTAGAGAAGTTAAGAAAAAGACACTAACAAAGGGGAGAAGTATAAAAGAACAAAAATTAAGAAGACAGGAGATAACGATTCATAATGTATTTAAATTTTCGAAGATCAAAGCCGACTAGAAAGCAAGAAGCTGGAAGAGAGTTCTACAAGTGCGGGAAAAGAAACTGTTAGCATAGAACTTGCTGTTAATTTAGTCATTTCAACTGCGAAATGCTGATACCTTGCTACCAATCTAGTACTATGCTTAAATACATAAAATCTAGGTACAATAATGGAAAGTTCATTAGAACAATTACAATGGAAATATTTACAGGAGAGGCACAGAAAGCAACATTACGGTAGTATGAATCAAGAATCTCTAAATATATAGCATGAGCACCAGACCAGATGTTGCAGCAATATTCAAAGCATAGATGAATGGCAGACTTGTAAGAAAGATTCTAACGAGAAAAATGCCTAGCCCGACACAGGGAATTCATTTTTCTAGCAGAAGACCTAGCTAGATTGAATATAATCTTTCCACTTCATGTCAGTGGAAAACGTTAGTCCGATAAGGAACAATGAGCCACTGTCCTGGAGGTTAGCATTAGCCATGATGTTGGAAAGTATAAAAATAGTTCTCTGAGTCGATTAAAAGAGAGTAGTTTCATTTTGGCGGCGTTAAAATTAACAACTCATTCCTTGCACCAGTCAATAACAGAATGACGGCCATTTTTTTTTCTTTTTTGCTCAGCTGCCAATATAACCTTATCGAACCGTGGTAACATATGTATGTAGCTACATATGTATGTATATGCATATAGAGAGATGTATCTTCTTTTACGTGCCGTGTCCCTTCAGGACGTAGGTAATCATAACACTCCACATCTTCCTGACCCTTGTGGATCTTAATAACTTTTTTCTTTTTGTTAATTCTCCCAAAACCTGTTCTGCCATCCATTTGTATAAGTCCATCAAGTATGTCGCGCGCTGCTTTCTCTTGTCCCACTTTCCCTCTATCTCTCTTGTGGGTATCAGAGTTTCCAAACCCCGGGGTCGATTTGCACCCTTTCAGCAGAAGAGAGGAGACAAGACTCTAAAATTCTCTTGTACTGCTCGCTACTGAGGGTCTTTTCAATAGGTTTTAAGAAACCAGTTCCATGAAAAGAAAAGCATCCCCAGAACATTATACTGAACGGATACTTGACAGTAATTACTGCTAAATTCAAAAAGCTTTCAAAGCTTCTTCTTCGGATTTTAAATCGTTTATCCTTTGAATTTAGCTCAACTTTCGTTTCATCGGAGAAGAGAACATTTAGTAAAAAAAAAAAAAATCAGGTGAGTCACTTTTATCGAACAGCATTGTATCTTTGGCCATCCTAATACGTCTACGGATCTCAGCGTCGCACATTCAGTCCTCATGTTTAATCATTTGGGTTACATTTTGGGAAGTGGTTCAAGCTGAGAACTTTTCAGCATCCTTCATACAGTTGTAGATCATAGTTATTACCTGAATTCTTATCTGAAATTTTCACTCTATAAAGTGTGACTTATATATTTATTATTTACTACTGAATTAAGAAATTTAAATACCCGGGTAGTGTTTTAACAGAGGACGGAGAGTGTAGGTACAGAAATTGAAATACCTAAATTTCTAACAAGGTGTTTACAACACTTCACCGATATTCAAATTTCTGTACCTGCTTGATTTTAATATCCCCGACCCGTAATTTGCATTATGGGCTCACCTTTTTATTGATAACCATGCATTCTGTCTTTTAGTTTATGCTTAGTCCTTTCTTCTTGCTTTCCTTCGCTACATTCTATAGAAGGTTTTGTAGTTTCCTTTCTATGTCTTCTATCGGTACGGCGTCATTTGCATATCTTATATTGTTAAGATTGTGGCCGCCAATAATGAATCCTGGTAGGACTTCTAATACGTATACATACATGAACTTATATTAGAAGAATTAATGAGAAAATCGAAAAAAAATTCTTGTAACGTGTTTCGCCCTTTAAACACGTGATATTTACGCTGATGTGACTACAGATACGCACGAAGAGGAAGGTACGCTGAACTTGTAAACCTTTCATTTTTTTTTTTAATATGTGTTTGGCTATATAGTCTAGGCCAAGGCAATTATTTTGGCTTGAAAAGTCTGTGGTTAACGAATGACCACACCTTTTAACACATATTCATTAGTTAACATTGCATTTCGTTTAATACGAAGTGTAAATTGAATAATAATAATAATAAATAAAACTAAGTTTTAAACAAATAAATTAAAATTAAAAAATTAAAATTTTTAAAAATTAAAACAAATTAAAACAAATAAATTTAATGAAACCCTTTCTGTGTAAACAGAAAGGGTTTCATTAAATTTATTTGTGTGCTAATTGCACATCAGCCAGCACAAGTAATTTAATGAAACGTATGTAAACGCTCACACTTTTACACTTCTTAAGAAATTAGGACTGAGCTTGCTTGCTGAGATCCTCAACATTGCCTGCAAGTTTATGTCAGTAACAGACGATCTACTTTTTACTCTTATTGATTTTCATGCAAGAAAAAACTTTGCTCACAAATATATGTGGATCCAAAAATAGAAAGCGTTTTCCCAGCAAATTCCTTCACATGAAAATTTGTCAGTAGAGATTTATAAAATTCTATCACTGTCACAGAATTAAACTTTTTTTTTTTCAGGGTCTGATTTGACTACATGTTCGTTAGTCGTTCTGCATTTCCTCAAGTACTGCCTGAATATCAACAGTGAAAGAATAAGATGCAAAATTGAATTCAGGCTTAATTTTTTTTGAAGTCCTGAAATCTTCTTGTCACCTCATCCTCCAAACTCAGCAAATGATCCCTAATCTTGGAAGAAATACTTGCAGGCACTTTCCGTTTTCCTAAAAAAAGGGAAATTACAAAATTCGCCCTCATCTGCTTGCCTTAGAAATAGACCTAGTTTTGTTTTGAATGAGCTCACAGGCCTCAACATTTCATGTGCAAATAGTCCCTTTCCCAGCAACGTCATATTCAATTCATTTAATACCTCGCTTTTATGTCCAGAAAGATCAGAATTTTATTTCGTAATTCCTAAACTCGTTTTAGGACTTTGCCCAGAAATGTTGAAAGAACCTGTACGCACATATACTGTGAATGATCTAGCTGTTACAGCAATATAAAACATCTTATATATAAACTACAGTATATGTGTGTATGTTTGTATGCATGTGTGTGTCCAAGCAACTCCTCCGCTCCTACTGGTCTGATTTCAATGATTCATAGCTCATTCAAAAGCCCTAGAAAAGTTAGGCGCACGGAACGATTTTCATTGGGCTCAGATTCAGGATTGCCAGATTATGCGAGATTAAAAGTATATATTAATACATTATAGTAGACATTATTGTTGCTTTCATGGTTCAAGAGGAGTAACTCTTATTTTCCTTTTGTATCCAGAATTGCAGTGCACGATTCATTATAAACTAGCTTACAAACTGCCCTATCGGGCGTAATTTAAACTAGTTCCTGTGGAGGCCTCTTGGTTTGGCCACCTTCACAATAGCTAGGGAGGAGTAGATGCAATAAGCATCAATAAACTACAGAAGACCTAAAACTTGATCGCTGCATTTAAGTATTGAATTAATGTTTAAGCTTATCTTTTAAAAGTCCAGCATTAATTCTTCTGCTGCCACTTAATTACCGTACAAACAATTATTTTTATTTCATGGGCGTAGAACAGGGGAGAAGATTATGGCAGCATTAACCAATTTAAACAAGGAGACTATCCAGAAAAGATGCAGGAGATTCCGAAGTCATCTGGAGGCCGGGATTGAAGTCAATTTAATGAATAAATTTACTCTTTTGTATTTCAAGAGATTTTAGTGTAATTTTGGTAAATATATCTGTTAAAATGAGATGTCAGTTTTATTTACATTTTTTGCGTAATTAGACAAGAGTTCTTCCACCGCAACCTGCATATCTATATGACATATTTTGTTCACTGTAATTCTTGTTGTGGTGTTTATCTGCAAATGTAAGTCACTTATTGTCTTTGAAAATAGATAGATATATAGGTGAATGAACTGATATATATATATATATATATAGAGAGAGAGAGAGAGAGAAAGAGAGAGTGAGAGAGAGGAGGAGGAGAGAAAGAGCGAGAGAGATTTGACAAGTTGAAAAACTGTTTTATTTATTTGATTATGTGTTACGTCATCGTTAGACAGGCTTCCTCGGATCCGGAAGAAAAACATATGTATGTGTTTGTATGCAACTCGTTAATACTTTTTCCACTAAACGCGTAATTAAGTCACTAAAACAATTTTCCACTTTATCAAATTTATTAAACTTTGCCTGGATTCTATATCCTATTAAGATAGATAGATAGATAGATAGATAGATAGATAGATATGGTTGGTCTGAGATAGATAGATAGATAGATAGATAGATAGATAGATAGATAGATAGATAGATTTTTTTAAGCATTTCATTCCAGGCAAGTCGTGAGTGCAACTAGTATGCAAAGGGTTACACAAAGTGGCAGTAAGAAAAAAGACAGTGTATAGGGGGAAGATTGAGGAAAGGATAAAAGAAAGGACGGGGATCAAGGCATCAGAAGATGTCGATTGACATTACATTTAAATTTTTGAAGATTATAGTTATCAGAGAAACATGTAAGAGGAAGGAAGTTCCACTGCCGGGAAGTGCGAGAGAAGAAGCTGTTGGAGTAGAAGAGGCGGTTACACTTAACTGTTTCGACAGCGGGGCCGAGATAACAACCTAGTAGCACGCTTAAATTCATGCAGTTGGGGCACCAGTAAAAATAGCTAGGACAGAGCTACATCCCGTCTATGAGAAAGCGACTGATGTCGAAAGAAAATAAAACAATCTTTCTAAATATATAATTTGCATGTACTTTTGTTCATTGAATTATTTGTTACAACGAGTTAAAACGGTATTTTGCTTTGAACAGCCGAAAATGCGAAATATTTTTTTCGAGACTAAATTTTACACGTTACTTTGTTTCGCAAAATCAAAGAGACTAATCTTTATCAATATTCTTGAAATTGTACACTCAGTTAGAAGACATCTTAAACTACAACCAGAAAGATGTTCATTTCTTCTCTGACCCGAGAAAGGGAATTCCTTCAAAAATTATAAAGTTAGCAAAAAAAAAAAAAAATAGAAAAAAAAAAGAAAAAAGCAACTGATAGTAATAAATGTGTGGTAAAAAAAACTCTCAAATTATTGAAACTACTATCTGACACTGAATAGTGGCTAAAAAAAGAATAATTTTTACTTTGGGTTAAAAACATGACCTGGAGTTTTGAAAATATACACATTTTAAAACTGAGATTAAAACTTACTTTATTTTTTTAATATCTAATTTCAGATGTATTCGCTAGATAAAAACATAATTTTATTTGTATAAAAACAATTTTACACTAGAGACTCGCATATCTGGAAATATATACATTTTAAAAGTGAAATTTATTAAATTTTAATTATTCTTAATATCTAATTTAGGTGCATTCCTAGATAAAAAAAAAAATAAATCTGTTTATAAAAAAAATCTTCATTCATTTTTCTTGTTTACAACAACTTTATTTCGTGATTGGCGTACTGGCTTACTAGAAAACAATTACAAAAATCCGACATCATAAAATTTAACATTAAGACAAAACTGGCAACTATTTTTTTTATTTTTCTTGCTATTTTGTTGTTAACTTAATTTTACTTCAAAAAGATTTTTTTCAAAACTGAAACAAATAGATTTCAGACATAATGCATTTCTTTTTTTTTTTTTTCTTTTGTAAACAAATAGATTTCACATTTATTTCTTAAAACTAGACAATTAAATGTTTTTTTAACATATTTTTGTTCAATCTTTTTCTCTTACAATAGTATGAATTTTGATCAAATTTAATTTTATTAACATCTGAAAGTCTTTTTCAATAATGTTTCTTTGGATATGGTAGTGATAGCACTTAAAAAACATGATTTCGGGGTCGTATAAAATTTTGATACGGATTCACGGTATGAAGATGAAACCGAAAAAAAGTCGGATGAAATCGAGAAAAGTCGGCAGACACATTTTTCTATGTCCGTGGCGAACTTCTCAAGACAAATGCGAAAAAGTACTCTGTGGCAACATCTGCTAAAATGTGTGAGGCCTTCAAGCCATATTTCGGCATTCCTGTCTGGTATCGAGACAAACCCTGAGCACCTCATTTCACCTGCGAACTCTTCAAAAGATAGAAAATTTTGTTTGTTTGCATAGTAGAATTTTAAGTGTAAATGTTTTGGAATTTTTTTTTATTTAAATATTTTTACTTTTAATTTTTTTCAAACCAGTGTTATTGAATAATATGTATTAAATATATTTCAGCAATCGGGCATTAGTCTCCATAGTATCACGGTCGTTTTCTTTACTGGATCCAGGGCCATAAAAATACGGAATATTAGTGATGGTCCCTATTAAATAATCAGCATTTTTGTGACAATTGGGATCCAAATTCAAAATTTTAAATATCTAGCACACTATTTTTAACATTTCAAGTATCAAAAATGTCATTTATTTTGAATTTTCCAATGACACTGCGTGAAATAAATTTGTATTTTTATACACATATTCTTATTTTACTAGTTTTCAGGGTGGTTCAGGGGAGAAAATAGAACCCTGAAATTAGCAATCCCAGGAATTCGAAGGGAGCCAGCTGACCATTCATCCAGTTGGACAGCATGGGGGACCCTTCCAAACATTGAGCTGGCAAGAATGCGCTTCCTATCATATATCCACACCTTCTACCATTCATCACCCCGGTGCCACATTGCCTTGAACTCCTCGTAGCCATTCCTTCAAAGAGAGAGCAGCCATCTTCAGAAAAGAACAACAATTCAGAAGAGGGTGAAGTTTAATGATCCAGATTACAGAGGCACAACTGAGGAGAGAAACCCATACTATCCCAACCAAAAGGACTTCATCAGAGATCTTGGTTTCAAAAAGTCCAATGCCGAGCTTTTTACTTCGGGACTCAAGCAGTGGAATTTCATAGATGAAAGAGTTCAAGTCGCAGGTTCAAGAAAGCGTCATCAATGTGACCGGTCTTTTTGAGGTAATCGCTTGTAAATCCAGCGAGTGGTGACTCAAAGCCTTGCCGCTTCATAATGGGAACATGTATCCATCACTTCTCCCTGGCACACTCAGGGACAATGCGGCATACTAGCAAAACTGCGTCCAGTGTGGGGAGGAACAATTCCAAATGGGAACCGCTGTTAGACTTCTGGAAAGTATTGTTTCCTCCACTGTACTTAAAATTGAACTTTATGAAACAAGTTGTCACAGCTCTAAATAAGGAGTCTGCATTTTTCAAGTATCTTCAATACTTCTTCCCTAAACTGTCTCCAGCAAAAGTCAAAGCCAGTGTCTTCATCTGACAATAAATAAAGAAGGTCATAAAGTGCAAGGAATCCCACAAGAAGCTAACTAGAACGGAGAGAACAATGTGGAACAGCTTTGTTGCGGTGGTTCTGGGCTTCCTGAGGAATCACAAGGCCAAAAACTCTGTGGTGCTTGTTGAGACTCTAGTGAAGAACTATGCCAAAATGGGCTGAAGGATGACCCTCAAAGTCCATATCCTTGACGTTCATCTTGATAAGTTCAAGGAGAAAATAGGGGCGTACTTAGAGGAGTAAGGCGAGCGCTTCCGACAGGTTGTACTGAACTTTGAACGCCGCTACCAAGGATCGTTTAACGAAAACATGATCGGAGATTATATTTGGGGACTGATCCGTGGAAATAATTTAATTATATTAGCGTAAGTCATGAAAAACTATCCACTTCTATTTTTTATTTATTTATAGTCCTTCTTGCGTAAACCTTAATAAATAAATGCTACTTCAGAATCATATGTTGCTTTGTTCTTATTTTGCGTGAACAACAATGTTCACATTTGCCACTTTCAGCAGTGGGAATAGATAAATTTCAGAAATATCATTATCCTGGTCACAAAAGCAAAATTTGAAGGAAATATTAGACATTTTTCATACTTTGTAAATGGGAAACCGAAGGACAAAAATCTTATTTTAGAATTTGTCTTCTCAGATTGTGTGCAAACTGAGTTATTTTATCCATAGCAGGGGGATGGTTGAGAGCAGTGAACATTTTAGACTTTAAAAGTTTTAAAATGCAAAATGGAAAATAATTTATAATATTAGCGTAAATCGTGAAAAACTACTCACTTTTTTTTTTTTTTTATTTATAGCCCTTCTGGCGTAATCCTAGAATAAATAAAGGCTACTTTAGAATCATATGTCGTTTTGATCCTACTTTGCCAGTTCCCCAAAGGAAATAGGTAAATTTGACCAGTATCATTATCCTGTTCGTAAAAGCAAAGTTTAAAAGAAGTATTAGCCATTTTTAATACTTTCTAAGCGTAAGCTAATATGAAATAACAGATGCTACCAGGAACAAAAATCGTTTTACACAGTATTATTTAAGAACAGAGTCAATAAAAATTGGTGTTGTAATATAATATTTCTGTTTTGTGTGTTTATAGTTAGTAATATTGTTATTAGTAGGCTCTCGAAATACTTTCTTCGTAAAATATGATGTTTATTTTTTTAATTAGGGTAGCATTATTAAAATCAAATTTATGGCCAGTCTTGTTCCTGTGTATTACGAAAGCGTTAGAATGGTCGTCAACACATAAATTTCTTATGTTCATAGATACGTGTTTTATATCTCGGGATGTCTCTTCGGCATAAATTCTTTGACATTGTAAATAATTTATTTGATAAGTACCGGCATCTAAATTGGTGCTGGTTTTATTTTTCTTCCTAATTATATCTCCTATTCTCCTGGACATAATGGTAATGATCCTTGTATTAGAGATAACTAATTTATTTACAAGTTTAGATAGATAGATAGTGTATCATTGACTCCAATAGACAAGGAATATTTTGTTAATTATGTAGTTTATTTTGTTTTCTTACAAAGAAAGACTATACAGGAATTGTTCATAGTTCTTATTCTTGGTTGTAATGATTTTAACCATCTGTAAACCCTCCTCAGTTGAAAACATATGTATCATTTGTTAGAAGATGATGATGAAACTACTCTGATGTTGTAATAGCATTTCTGTTAGAAAATGTTACGGTTTAAGAATTTTGGTTCAAGAATTTAGGAATTTTGCATCAGAAAACGTTACTGGAAAACCACTGCTTGTAGCGTCTGCATCTTTAGCCTTGTAACAGTAATTAAGTAAATATTCCTTGTCTGTCGGATTCATGTATAATTTACTTACTTTTCTACAAAAGTAGGGCCTTATGCCCAACTAAGTATTTACTTACTTGTTAAAGAAAGTTCATTTACGATAATCAATGTTATTAATCAATCAACGTTGGTGTCTTAAAATATTATGGTTTTTCGCTGACTTTGTTTTCGATAATAGAAGACAAGATTTAAGTAGCAGGTAAAATAATTTCCCTAACTTTTCTCCGGTTTCCGGCGATTTGGCTGAAGAGAAGTCCGCAAAGTGGCAATCATACAAACCTCAATTACACAGGTGAAATTTCAGAAATATACTTATGTTATTATAATACCATCAAATTCCTCCCTCTCTTTATTTTATCTACCGAACGGATTTCGAAACCATACTGATTAGAAAATAGCTCTACACTTTAATAAATGCTAAATCTTTAATACAAAGAAGACAATTCTTTTTTCTTCTCATGTTATCTTAGTCTGTCTCAAATCCAAAACTAAATACTGAGCTTTACAAAGGCTAACTTGATAAAAAAAACACGGCTACTATATATCAATTTACTAATCTTAAGGCACATAGCGACAAATATAGTGCATTCAGTGGCGTTACTTTAATTACGTCTTTTTCGGCTATTTTGAAATAAGCTGATTATTATATAGGAATAAAATGTCGCTGCCGACACTTGAGTTTGAACATAGATCACCAGTGTGCAAATACAGGGAATCCCATTATTGAATTAAGTGGATCACGTAACCATAAAGCAAACGCATATATGTAAGAAGTAGCTGACGACCAACGATCGTTATTTCTATTCTATCCTCTACTATTATTCGAATCTGCATTTCTAGTCTATCCTCTATACTATACGGATCTCTATTTCTCGACTCTATTCACTATACGATTTCTCTATTCAGATCACTATACGGATTAGTTTTCGAGCGAGTATTATCGAGCAAGTGCTATTAGTGCGAGTAATATTCGAAGGCGTCTGACACCAGTATTGTTCAATGGCGTTACTATAGTTGTATCTGCGATTACAAAGTCTCTACTACAACGAGCAAAAATGACAACGAGTATTCGTTGGCATTGCAAAAGTGGCAACGAGTGTTCATTGACTTCAGAAAACTGATCTAACAGGGCGCTTTTTGAATGTCATGTCTCTTCAGGTCGAAAGCGATTATGACTCTAGAAATCCGTTTATTTTATTATCTGGGAATTGCTCTAACCTCTTGATAAATGTAGTTATTTTTTAAATAGAGTTCACTCTACACAAAGCCCAAAAGCTACTCAATGTAGAGGGTTACTGAATGAGGTGCATGATATGAACGTAAAAGAAAGAACTAGGAGTAATGATTGCGATGATATGGCAGGTAAATTGGCTCTAGACTTGAAGAGGTTAAGATTGTAGTGTTCGGAGAAGCATCCCAAAGTCCCGGTTCTGGGAGCGACGGAATTGGGAAAATTCAAAAGATAACTGCTATCAGTTCTTCTATTTTGATGACAGTGAATGCTAGAAAATCTCATAGATGAAAAACAAAGTTGAGGTAACAAAAATATAGTTCTACAGAAGAATACCATAGACTAAATATGTGAGCAGCGGCGAAGTTTTAGAGAAAATGGAAACAAAAAGGACACTTATATGTACCTTCAGAAAGAGACAGTGGAAATTAACTAGGTTACGTAAGTAGGAAAGAGGGCTTGACACTTACAGAACATATTGAAGGCAGGATAGGCTGAGGAAAGCTGTGTATAAGACAAAATGTATTAAGATCTATAAATAACAGGAAATTGTGTAGAACCATAATCGCCGACGTCCTAAATAGACACGGCACATAGAAAAAAAGCCGTAGCAATCAGATACATGCAATAAAGGACTGAGCGGGTTAGAACTAAAAGAACCTGTCCGAACAGTTACCATGAAACTAGCGAGCTGCAATAGCCTTGGGATATTGAATCCGTGGGAAAGCGCTTGTAGGACGGAAAACAAGCCACCTCGCATTAGCTCACTGAAACGCTTTTGAATTTTGTCAATGCAGAACGGCAACAATACTCCATTTTTGGTCTGATCTGATTCTTTTAAATATAAAACATGGCGGATTAAATCAGGTACTCACTAGATCGGTAGAAAAAAACGGGCATGTTTCCAGCATCTTTAGCGATGGATCGTATATACGAGTTCCACTTGACACCTGGGGTGAATTTGAGTCCTAATCGGCGTTCAGGGTAAGGAATCTTACTGATAGTTCAACCGTTCATCATGACTGGATTAATTCCATGTTCTGCTTGGTAATGATGAAACTTTACTTTTTTTTAAATATGTTCACCCCAATCCAGGCAATAAAGCCACTAAGATGCAAGGGAGTTACTGAGATTGAGAGAAAAAAAAAGAAAACTTTAATTAAGGATAGGGAACAATAAAAAGACAGGAATTAAAAAGACGGAAGATAGCGATTGACATTGCATTGAAATTTGTGATGATTAAATTCAACTGAAAAGTGAGAATCCTGAAGTTAGCACAGAACTTACGGCTACATCTAGCCATTTCAATTGTAACATGGTAAGACCTTATGCGTTGATTTCCTCTACCACTCTTGCCATCAATATGTCCTGTGGGCGTCAAATTTTATAAGATCTCTTTCCTCAATATATGCCCTAGAAATTTCAACTGTCTCTTCCCAGCTATGGGTAAATAATAAACCCCAAACAAAAACAAAATCCCATGAAAGTATAAAAATATATTTTTAAAAGTAAAAGTACCAGCAATATATTTTTATATAAAAAATTACTAACAATACCTATTTGTAGTAAAAATACTAACAATGCTTTTTTATAGTAAAATTACGAACAATACCTATTTGTAGTAAAAATACTAACAATATATCAATCAACATTAAAGAACTCTTTCATGACAATCAGTATAGGTTTCCTTTTTGGTTCATTTTTTTTTTTTCTAAAAATTCGCCGTTGCTCATATGTTTAGTCCATAGTATTCTCATCATCCTTCTGTAGAAACACATTTTTGTTACCTCAAGTTTCTTCTTCTGTGATGAGATTGTCCAGCATTCACTACGATATAGGATGATTTATATTGCATAACAGTCCAGTAATACTAATCACAAAATATCCGATAAACAAAGAATATTTGCTTAATTCCTGTTACAGACGTTGCTACCAGTGGTTTTCCAGTAACGTTTTCTGATACAAGTGTTTGTTATGAATTAAATGCTCAGCATTTTTTTTAATTTTTTTTTTTTTTTGGGGGGTTACTCGCCTACTTGTTCCAGGCATTTGTTCGGGTGAACCAAGTTCTGGGTATGACGATAAACTACATCCGGCAGCAACGCCTATGTTTAGGAGATTGTTGGTTTTATGAACTTGGAATCATCTTTTAATTGCTGATGTTTCTAGTTCCACCCTAACCCAGGTTGGCAGCAGGTGTTAGGGTCCCAGCTATGGGTAAATAATAAACCCCCAAACAAAAACAAAATCCCATGAAAGTATAAAAATATATTTTTAAAAGTAAAAGTACCAGTAATATATTTTTATATAAAAAATTACTAAACAATACCTATTTGTAGTAAAAAATACTAACAATATATCAATCAACATTAAAGACCTCTTTCATGACATCAATCCATATAATATCCTACAATTTCTTAATGAATTCAAACCGTATTCCAAAATATGACTATAATATAAACACATATATCACTGCCTCCAGTAATCATGTCCACAAAAACATGTATATACACAAAAGCTGAGTTTCATCTGCCATGTATTCAATTGTGAAAGCAGAATAACGTCATATTTTTATTACTTCAATGCTCACAAGAAAATTAAATGTCGACATTAAATGACCCATAAGGAGTTGATATGCCGCTAAACAAACAAATCGAATAGGCTGAACCAGCGACATGCAATGAGTAAAACACTCCTTCTAACAAAAGCTATACACTGTCCATGAATTATTTCAAGGAAAAAAACTTCTTTATTCAAGAAATGACGATGTATACGAACTAAGGGTATTGAACTGTTAACCTTTCTTTTCTTTTTTCAC